>JANAVB010044817.1:2689539-3064539 GCA_029216955.1 Iris pallida | reverse complement strand
ACGCGAGTGACTCCGACAACGACAAGGAGTGCAAACATAATGCCAACGTTTGTCTCATGGCAACCGATAAGGTACTTGATGATTTTTCCTTAAACACTCTTACCTATGATGATTTGGAGAAAGCCATTCTTGAGTTACATGAAGAACACAAAGGTGTTCGGAATAAATACAAGAAATCTCTTAAGGAGGTTGAGGCTCTTCAACTTGAAGTAGAGAGGCTCTCAAGCATCATTAGTGATGTGAAGGGAAAATCTCCTATTTCCGACACGGATGAAATGGAGTCTTTGCGACTAAAATTTCAAGAATCTCTTGACACCATCAAGAAAAAGGATGATGAGATTCAATCCATGAGAAGTTCTTTTGAATTTGCTATGCGCAAATGTCAAGATGCTAATAGAAGAGAATATTCCACTTCTATTAAGTATAATGATCTTCTTACACGGAGTAAGAATTTAAGTAATAAGAATACCACTCACATGCATGCTCCAAGACACCCCCACACTCATCACAATGCTAGGCATAACCATTACATGAACACTACACACAACTCCTTTTCTAACACAAGAAAAGGACCTTTTGTTAAGAAGAACACATCTCATCATGCATTTTACTATCATCATAACACTCATGGTAGAACATCTCACACTAGAAACTCACATATGCACAACACTCACACTTTTTCTTCTAGATCTTCTTTAATGTGCAATTATTGTGGTTTGCTTGGTCATACTTCTAATTTTTGTTATACAAGAAAACAAGTTGACATGAGAGTTCTTAAATGGGTTCCTAAGACTAACACTCAAGGACCCATAAGATCATGGGTACCAAAATGTTCATCTTCAACTTATGTTGTAGGTGACGAATCCTTCTCATGCTAGAAGCAAGTGGATTCTCGATAGCGGTTGTTCACAGCACATGACCGGTGATGCTTCACTTTTTACAACGCTATCGATGAAGAAGGAAGGACACGTCTCCTTCGGTAACAATCTAAAAGGTTATATTATTGGCAATGGTAATATCGGTTCTCCTCCTTATCCTTGTATTAATAATGTATGTCTTGTTACTAATCTCAAGCATAACCTCCTTAGTATTAGCCATCTTACCGATAATGGCTATGATATCAAGTTTGTTAAACTCAAATGCTACATTACCGATAGCTCCAATGGAACTATTGTGTATGAAGGCATTAGAGAAAATAATATTTATGTTCTTTATCTTGTTGAAGGTACTAACAATGACAGGTGCCTAGTTGCAAAGAACGATGAGAGTTGGCTTTGGCACATGAGGCTTGGACACGCCAACATGGATACCATCTCTCGCCTCGCCTCCAAGAAGCTTGTACGAGGACTTCCTAGTATCCCTTTCAAGAAGGATATGGTATGTGAAGAATGCGAGAAAAGTAAGTTGACTAAGTCATCCTTCAAATCCATCAACTCTGTGAGTACAACTAGACCCCTTCAACTTATTCATATGGATCTTTTCGGGCCTAGTAGAGTAGCTAGCCTTGGTGGCAAACTCTATGCCTTTGTTTTAGTTGATGATTTTTCGAGATTTACTTGGGTTATTTTTCTTGCTTGCAAAAGTGATACTTTTCGTGAATTTGTTGCCTTTTGTAAACGTGTTCAAAATGAGAAAGGTTTTTCTATTAACAAAATTAGGAGTGATCATGGAGGTGAATTTGATAATGTTGATTTCAAAAGATTTTGTGAAAAGAATGGTTTTGGACATGATTTTGCTTGTCCCCGTACTCCTCAACAAAATGGTGTTGTGGAGAAAAAGAATAGAACCCTTGGCGATATGGCCCGGGTCATGTTAAACCAACATAAGCTCCCCCAATATTTTTGGGCGGAAGCCGTTAATACGGCGTGGCATGTTATTAATAGAGTCTTAATTAGACCTATTACTAAGAAGACTCCTTATGAGCTTTGGTTTAACAAAATTCCTTCTATTGAATATTTCAATGTTTTTGGTTGCAATTGTTTTATTTTGAATACCAAGGATAACCTAGGCAAGTTTGAAGAAAAAGCCTATGAAGGAATATTCCTTGGATACTCTACTCATAGCAAAGGTTTTCGTATTTTTAATAAAAGAAGTCTTGTTGTCGAAGAGTCAATCAATGTCTCTTTTAATGAGCTCAACTCTTCTACATTCTCCTATTCCGAGGATATTGATGACATCTCGTTTGGGTTGGAGAACTCCTCTATTGAGGATCGTCCTTCTTCATCTAACAATGAAGTTGTGACCCCATCAAAAGAGTCTCCTCCTCTCGAGCCTCCTCCAAAGGATCTCCCAAGAGAATGGAGATTTGTCACCAATCATCCTAAGGAGCTTATCATTGGGGATCCTTCCTCAAGTGTTAGTACAAGATCTGCCACTCGTGATCTGTGTGCCAATGTGGCTTTTATCTCTCAAATAGAGCCTAAAAATGTTAATGATGCTTTTCTTGATGAATTTTGGATGATAGCTATGCAAGAGGAGCTTAATCAATTTGAGCGAAGCAAGGTTTGGGAACTTGTCCCAAAACCTAGCAATCATTCCATTATTGGAACTAAATGGGTGTTTCGCAACAAGCTAAATGAAGATGGGTTAGTGACTCGTAACAAAGCCCGATTGGTTGCACAAGGCTATAACCAAGAGGAAGGCATTGACTACGACGAAACCTATGCTCCGGTTGCACGTCTTGAATCCATTCGTATGCTTTGTGCCTTTGCTTGTTTTAATGACTTTAAGCTATTTCAAATGGATGTTAAGAGTGCTTTTCTTAATGGTATTATTAAGGAGGAAGTTTATGTTAAACAACCTCCCGGTTTTGAAGATTTTCAATTTCCTAACCACGTTTTCAAACTCCATAAAGCCCTTTATGGCCTCAAACAAGCTCCACGTTCTTGGTATGAGCGTCTTAGCTCTTTTCTTGTTTCTCACAATTTTTCAAAGGAAAAAGTTGACACCACACTTTTTATTAAATCCCATGATGGGACTCTCTTATTGGTTCAAATTTATGTTGATGATATTATTTTTGGTTCTACTAACAACACACTTTGTGTAGAATTTGCCAAAGTTATGCAGGAAGAGTTTGAAATGAGTATGATGGGTGAACTCTCCTTCTTCTTGGGGTTACAAATCAAACAAGGACCTAAAGGAACCTTCATCAATCAAGCAAAATATACAAAGGACCTCCTCAAGCGTTTCGACCTTGACTCATCCAAATCAATGAGGACCCCTATGGCTACAACGACCAAGCTTGACAATGATGAAGATGGCACATCGGTCGACATTCGTAAGTATAGAGGTATGATCGGTAGCTTACTTTATTTAACTGCTAGCCGTCCGGATATCATGTTTAGTGTTTGCTTGTGTGCACGATATCAAGCCAATCCAAAGGAATCACATTTGAGTGCCGTTAAGCACATTTTTCGTTATCTCAAAGGCACCATTAACATGGGTCTTTGGTATCCAAAATTCTCATCCTTTGAGCTTCACGGCTTTTCGGATGCAGATTTTGCCGGATGCAAGATTGACCAAAAAAGCACTAGTGGCACATGTCAATTCCTCGGGATGTCCTTGGTATCATGGTTTAGTAAGAAGCAACTCAACCACTGAGGCAGAGTATATTGCGGCTGGTTGTTGTTGTGCACAAATTCTTTGGATGTCACAAACACTTTTAGATTATGGCATTTCTCATTCTTGCACCCCTATTAAATGTGATAACACTAGCTCTATCAATCTCACGAAAAACCCGATTTGTCACTCACGCACGAAGCACATTGAAATTAGACACCATTTTCTTCGTGACCATCAACAAAAAGGAGATATCCGTCTTGAATTTATTGATACTACCTATCAATTAGCCGATATCTTCACTAAGCCCCTCCCGGAAGATCGTTTTTCTTTCCTTTGCCGTGAACTAGGCATTTTATCCTTTGATCCATAGTCCCATTCGTCCGGCACACCGACGGTATACTGCGGTATACCGACGGCATACCGTTTTTCGAAGCAGAATTATGTTCTGTTTCGATTCTCGGCATACCGTCGGTACACGTCGGCATACCGCCGGCATGCCGGATGGCGGCGGACAGAACACCTACTCTGAGATCCGGGTCCACTCTTTTATCTCTCTTCCTTTATTCTTTCTATTCTATCCTTATTCCCTCTCATCCATCACATCCCTCATTAACTACCTATCTCCTCAACTCCCTTCCTATTAATTATCCTTCAAATCACCTTCCCCCTTTTCTCTCCTCTTTTTACTCCACTCATTAATTCATCCCATCACCCTTTCATCTTCCCACTTTACTTCTCCTCTAAAACCGTTCCCTCCTCCCCACCCTTTTTCAAACTCATCTCTTCATCTTCCCCCTCTACTTTAAAAACCCTCTTTCTTCCATCTCCTCTCTACTACTTCTTCCTCTCACCAAAGCACCAAATCCCTCTACATGGCAAACCCTAAGCGCCCCCGATCCTCCTTTTCCTCCGTGTTCAACCCCTTCGTCCCGGTGGCGCTACCTACCGGCTATGACCAACGCGTCTTCTCCAACTCCCTGGCCGTCGAGCTTTGGTTCCAGCATTTCGTCAACCACAACGTGTTCAAGGGACGGGCGATCAACTGGAACCTTTTCCCAGGTCATGTCCCTTTGTTTGAGGACGCCGGTCTCTCATCTCTTCTTCGACGCCAAATTCCTGTCTACCCCGCGGCTGTACGACTTTTTTATTGCAACATGCGAGGGGATGACGACGATCCATCCGCCATTCAATCCATGGTCAATGACCGCCACTTCCGTCTTACTTCTCGGGAAGTGGGGAAGATCTTAGGCATCCCGGACAAAGGGGAAGCGTTACCTTCTTTGGGTGCTCTCAACTCCTCGGCGGCGTCACCCTTCGACGAATTCTGCTGTATCATCTACAAGGGTCCCAACCCTCCAAACATCTCGGCCCTCTCTGTCCAGCTGGAGCCGTTCTACTACAAGCTCCATCGGATCGTTTGCCACACTCTTTTTCCTAAAGGCGAGAACTATGACGCTATCACCGGTGATGCCCTCGTCTGTATGTATCACTTCTATTCCCGGAAGCGATTCTCCTTTCCGAAGACTCTTCTTCTGCAATTCCGGCGTCTCTTGCCTTCAGGGAAGCAGAATCTCTACTATGGCTCTTTTATCACTCTGCTTATGGAGGCCAAGCATGTTGACCTGTCTCTCTGCTCCTCGGATGGCGTCCCCTCATATCTTGCTGTCTCCCGAACCCTTGCTGGCGCATCCACTTCCCGTGCCTCATCTTCCCAAGAGCAACCCACTCCTGCTGCTCCCACATATACCCCTCCTGCTACAGGCCGTTATATGCCGCTCACTCAGCAGCATTTTGATATGCGGATGGCCCAGGCGGAGGACCAGATGCGGGCCCACACTCGTGGACTTGGCGCCCTGATCCAGTCTCGTTTCCATGATCAGGGATACTTCATTCAGCGCACTCTGCATGACCGGGACGCCTTTCTGGATCTTAATCTTCAGGATCCCATGTACATGGCCCCACATTTTTCTGACCCCAATGCCTATGGGTTTATGTACCCTGACGGCATTGATCCTTTTGGCGCCTTTCGGCAAGCTCAGGGTGATGATGAAGACGATCCGGCTGAGGATTAGGGATGACTTCCTTTTGATGATGGTTTCGGTTTATGGGTGTCTCTAGTTTTTATGTGTCTTTCTTTATGTTATCTTTTGTGATCCTTCGGGGACCGGTGTGTGGTGATTACTAGTTGGAGAGTCTTTTTATATTTTCGTATGCTATGGTTGTGACAAGCATGTATTCACTGTTCTCTTTAATATATTACTGCATGTTTCTCTTTATATACTCGTGTCATTTTCATTATGTATTTTTTTCTCTTGCTATCCCCATCTTTGACTAAGTGACAAAGGGGGAGAAATCATATTGAGGGGGAGCTGTCTACCTACGGGGGAGCTACTCCCTGAAGATGCTATCTCTCTATTTTATCAATTATCAAAATGGGGGAGTTTGTTGGCACATTTTATTTTGATTAATTAACAGCATCTTCGTAGTTTAGTCTTCTGTACTTCAGATTCAATTATTCTCAGAAGATCTACTACTTGGAGTTATTCCGTTCAAGAGCAATCTCCTTCTTCCTTGAAGACTGTAGCAGTTACCGACGCTCTCAGCAATATGACGGCGTCCTCCTGCTTAGTGTTTTCGAGTCTGTACTGGTCTAGGTATTTCTGTAAACACCTAAGGAAGGATGACAGTAAAAAGAACAAGTCAAAAATCAAATAGCTACAGAGCGGCATACCGGCGGTATGCTCCGGCATACCGGCGGTATACCGTTTTTGGCATACAGAAAGTTGCTGTGACAAATAGTCGGCATACCGACGGCATGCTCCGGCATACCGGCGGTATACCGCTTTTCTTGTCCAGAAAGTTGCTGTGACAAATAGTCGGCATACCGGCGGCATGCTCCGGCATACCGGCGGTATACCGCTTTTCTTGTCCAGAAAGTTTCTGTGACAAATTGTCGGCATACCGACGGCATGCTCCGGCATACCGGCGGTATACCGTTTTTAGCAACTCAAAACTTGCTGTGACAAATTGTCGGCATACCGACGGCATGCTCCGGCATACCGGTGGTATACCGCGTTTCAAATATTTGGTTTTCGAATTGCTCTGACTAGCATTAATGGCCGCATTTAATGCTCTCAAACGGTCATTAATATGACCGTTACTATTTGGACGGTATACCGACGGTATGCCGCCGCATACCGTCGGCATGCCGTTCTGTCTGTATTCAGAGCATTAAATGCCACCAACTCTTGGTTCTCTTATAAAAGGAAGCTCTCTCTCTCTTGAGCTTCTCCACCAACTCTTCCATAAATTTTCCAACAACCAAGAGCTCCACCATTAATACTCTTCCAAGCTTTTCATTGTCATCCTCTCCCAAAGTGCTAGAGTATTAAAGAGTTGTACATTTCGATCTTCACGTGTTAGAAGATCAACAAGTTCTCATTCTTTTTTGTTTGAAGTTGGCGAGCCTTCGTAAGAAAACTCGTGTGTAGAAGTTGGCGAGTCTTCGGATCCAAACTCGTGTTGAAGTTGGCGAGTTCTTCGGATCCAAACTCGTGTGTACTATTTGGATAATAGTGGATTAAAGCCGGAGAGAGTTCCGGGACTGGATTGCCTCAAAAGAGGATACCAGGATACATCATTGCGTTTGCGTTTGATCTTTCTACTCTTTACTTTTAATTGCCTTTATTGCATCAATTGTTGTAGTTTATATTTTATTTCCCTATTCACCCCCCCTCTAGGGTTCTACATAATCATGTGCAAAGTCAAGCCGTCACATAACCATCTTGTGCTCTAAATCACTTAGTCACTTACAGTTCCTACTTTTCCATATTTATATTTCCAGTTTACTATATATTTCTTTTGCTCTTCATGTTTATTTCTTACAGAGTTTCATGTATTTTATTCTATAGCTTGCTTTACATTTCCTGTCATGATATGAACTGTGTGAGAGATATGTATTCGTTTCTGTCCTGATTGGACCTGTTGATAAAATTTTACAGGTAACTTGGAGGATCACAGCTAGCTTAGAGGACACTAATAGAGCACGGAGTAGATGTCTAGAGTTTTGTTTATCTTATTTCTTGTATCTCTTGGAGATGTATTTCATTTTAGATATTGAGATTTTGTGTTTGTTAAACACTTGACTTATTCATTTTTTGTTGTATCCCTCTTGTGGATGTTATCTATTTCATCATGCTGAATATCTACCTCTAGTCTTATGATTGTGATTGTATTCTTCTGAGATTATCCTCCGTTTGAAAATTATATCATATAGTGTTAGTTGTGATTGTGACCTAGAACAGCATTCTACCGCCGACACTGTGGCGTAGGCTAGACGTACCCACTTCTCGTGCCCCTACACTGTGTGCAGGCCGTGGCACTAATATTCTACCATCGAAACAACGAACCATCCCTAGAACCAAATGAGGACAATAAGTGGTACACCATTCCGAGATAAGATACTAGCCCATGCCATACTACAAATTGAACCTAACCGCTATGTGAATGCAAATTGATGACGACTTTGGTGTGTATAAGTAGGTAAAGGAATAAAGCATAGAATCCGCCAGAGGCTTTCGCATGAACTAGTATATATTCGAACCGTATCTGATGTGCAGTCAGGGTCGCTGAATGGATATTTCCCCTAGCCATACTTTGCATAAGTAGCATACCTCTCGACAATATCTGACGCAGTTAGGACCGCTGCCGGATATATCCTCTAGTGACACACCCATAACTGGAAAACTATGAACCCATAACCGGGCAACACTGAAGCCAAGTGGGAATATCTCATATGCCTACTAATAATCTTTTCCACCCATGCATCGCACTAGTCTTGTCCATAACTCGAACAATCCACATCTCAAAACAAGTCACCCTACCTGGACACATCCTAACTATCCAATAAGTCAATACACCAAGAGCCAGTCGATGCGCAACTCATGCATATGAATCCTCACTTACATGTCGTGTAGTAACACGTGTCAAGGCCTTGGAAATTATATCAATAACTCCACCACTAACGGTAAGTCCACTAACTCTAAGTCAACTCACACACCCAAATTATCGATGTCAACCTCTATGGCACCCAAGTCAAACGTGGATGCACACAACTATAACTGTAAACAACAAGAACAGAAATAGAAACTTAATTTAAATAGAGAACAAAGGCAAGGTATCTTGTCTGGTATTTCAAAAACAGAATAATCATCGATCTGGCTCCAACTGTAATAGAACAATCGCGAGCACCTAGTAATATAAATAAACTAAAATAAATACCAACTCAAAGATCTCACACATACCATGCATACACTTACCATGTTAGTCTTTACTTAGGCATTATCTACCAAACTAGTTTATATCCAAGTATGGTCATATAATATTATATATACTAGCATGAAAAAAAAATTTATTCTATAATTTGAAAATAATTATTTTAAATTTGGAAATAATAATAAATATTTCTAGAAAATTATTTATACATATATTTTTGTGAAACAAGTAAATATATACATATCTAACAATTCTACATACACATATAATCATGCAATTAGATAAAAGTAGTATTTCTATAAACTAAAAGTAATAATCATAAACCTTGAATATTTCTTTAAAATATTAATAATAATATTTAATCATAATATTTATATAAAAATATACTTCTCATAAATATACTAACTAATTGGCTGATTAAGCCAACTTGTCAATTAAATCGAAACCAAATAATATAAAACTAATATATTTAAATTCTGAAATAAATATAAGTAATTTGAGAAATAATAAAAATTGATGTCAAAATTACACAACAAGGATCACATACTATATATAGGTAAAACTAGTCAACAACTATAAATTAACACTTAAGCATATATACCATCAAAGCTACTATATATGGCAACATGTTAGAAAAATATATTTAAAATACCAAAATATATACTTTTTGTAGCCTCCCTTCCCGAAAATTTTTGGAATATTTTTTATTTTATTTATTTGATTTAAATGATGATTTCTAGATTTATGAATAATTATTTAGTTAATTATTACGGTGGATGGTTTTAGCCATGGTTTAGTTTTGAAGTACAAGATAATTAGGAATCACGGCACGGATAGTATAGTTGTGTGCCTTGACTAGAGTATTAGCCATACCAGGGAAGACCCAGCCATAAGTGTGTCCTAACTAGGAAAACCAGGCCAAGTTATGACATGACCATTACAAATAGTTTAATTATTCATTATTAATATTATTTGACGTTTAAGTGACCCGGTTGTACCAAACTGGTCCGGACTTGACTCGAATCAAACCGAGCCTATGTAATCTTGTACTGAGACCAAAGACGACCATGTAGGCATATATTGTGTGTGTACCAATTGTTCCTAAATTATTTTGGATATTGATGTACATTTTTATATTATTTAAATATTTGTACAAAAATTGGTATTTTAATAGTAAATATTATTTTACCATATTTGTACAATTTTCTGGATTCGGATAAGGTTGAGTAGTATGGATTCACCAAACCACCAGTTAAGTATTATTTTATTATTTTATTGTGCTTAAATAAATATATTTATAGCTATTAGATATTATTATTTTTTAATTGAGTATTTATTGATATATAAATATATGAGGTATATATGTATATGGATGTGTTTAAATATATATATATATATATATATATATATATATATATATATATATATATATATATATATATATATATAAATATAGATATATATATGAAATGTGTGTATGTATATATAAATGTATATTATATATTTGTGTATTTGTATGTATGTATGTAATATATATATATATATATATATATATATATAACAAATATATATATATATATATATATATAAAATATATATATATATATATATATATATATATATATATATATATATATATATATTTTTAGTGTGTGTGTGTGTGTGTGTGTGTGTGTGTGTGTGTGTGTGTTTGTGTGTGTGTGTGTGTGTGTACAATATATAGGAGCATGTGTGTGAATATATATATATATATATATATATATATATATATATATATATATATATTTTTTTTTTTTTTTTTATTTTTTTTTTTATTTTTTTTTTTATTTTTTATTTTTTTTATATATATATATATATAACAAATAGTAGCAGTGGGCCGGCCCGGCCCAAGCCAGGCCAGCACACTCCTGTGCAGCCCACAGCAAAGGGCCTTGTTTGTAGTAGACCTATTCCTTTGGCAGCAAGAAATTCTCACGAGAAACAGTTGACCCCATCAGATTATATATACATATCACATCACTTCTAATCTACGCTTTGTGTGAGCAGATTCATCCCAGCCGAGCCCACAAGCAGCCGGCCCTGCCTTTCTTTTCCCCCCAAACCCGAGAGACAGCAGACAGCCCACACTCAGCCAAGCTTCAACTCTCCAAACCGAGCCCAGCTCACCCGCACAACAAACCCCAAACAGAGAATAGCGTAGCCGACCCCTGTTTCGTTCAACTACATGTTAATACACCTATATATACGATCGAGAGCAGCAAACCCTAACGGGAAACTAACGCCATCACCACCCATCCCTGGCGCACCGCCTTGACCCCGCACGCCGCCGCCAACCGAAAAAGCTGCGCGTGCGCAGGTGGCAATAAATAACCACGGCAGTAACAGCAGTCAAGGAGGACACTTTGCGAGGAGTTTTCACAGCGTGTGTTTGATCGTTCGTCGATCTACGAATTTGGGTATGAACAAAAACCATACAACTTCCAACACATTCTTTTAATTCAAATTTATATGCTATAGATTGCCCAGATGATCGATACAAACTTACCCGAAAAACTGTCAAAACCGGACATATACGACAGTCCAGACGCCCGATTTGGATGAAAAACCATTGCCAATCCAACGACCCATTCGAAAATCTAAATGAGCAGGTGTTTGGACAACATATACGACAGTAAAACCCTTTTATGGATCCTGATTTCATTGAGTAGGTTCGAAGTTATTTGATTCTAATGTTTTAAAAAAAACCCGTTTTCAAAATATTAGAAAATCATGAAAACCTTCGATACGACGTACGTCCCGCCATTCCGGGCGACGTGGTCACGAACCTAAAGTATCAAAAGATGCGTATCGGCTTCGTGGACGTGTGGGCTTTGACGAAATTCAAATTTGTTACGTGTGCGCGATGAATTTGATGCGTATCCGTCGAAATTCACCGTATCAGCCTCTGTGCAAATTTTCCAATTACTTTGTGCACGCTCGTCAGATCAAGACAAAACTTGTGCCAACAGGACCATATCATTTTTTTGGTCCTGTATGCCAAGTTTGGTCCAATTCTGAGACAGTTGATCGGATCACCGTTTTGCGGGCCCCCTCATCCAATTCCACGGGCGATTTTGTGCACGGTCCACCGGAATCCAAAATTGGACATGCCGTTGGGTTCGTATCATAAACCGGATTCGTAGACATGTAGTTTGACGACTTTAGAGACCATTGACTCTGGCATGCTTTTCGGTGCAAAGCGGGTCCAACGACGGACATCATTTTGGCCCAAAATTACCATTTTACTCCTGTGTCCAGAATTGGACTTAAGGACAAGTAATCCTAGCTAATTTGACTATTCTGAGAATGTTGGCATTGTCTGTTTCAGCTTTCGGAGGCAGTTGTGATGATTTGGACTTCTTGGCTTAGCAGTTGACTATTTTTGTTGGATCTGCGTGCAACCTCCAGGCAAGATACCTTGCCTCCCTCTACAGTTTATTTACATGCATATTTATATTATTATACAGTTTTATGTAGAAGCATGGAAAATATCAGAATAATGGTCCATGCGGCTCTGGGTAAGAAGTCCATGCGGCTCACACAGGAGCTGCATTATGTGGTTCAAAAGAAGGCCCTCAGTCTCATGCGGCTCGGGAGCGTATGCGGTTCAGCAGGAATATGCGGCTCGATTGACGCCACGTGTGATCCTTCCCTACAGCTGGCCATTTGAGTAGTGGCCTCATTTAATGCTCAGACACGACTCGACGGCTGTGACGGTCCTGACATAAAGTGTCATAATGGTCCTGCCATAATGACAGACTCTTCGGAAGAAGAAGAAAATCTCTGACCAGATCCGTCAGAAGTCCCAGATTGCCACGTGGCAATCAGCCATATGCGGCCCACCAACAACCCAGTCCCTGC
Source organism: Iris pallida (assembly GCA_029216955.1). Lineage (NCBI taxonomy): Eukaryota > Viridiplantae > Streptophyta > Magnoliopsida > Asparagales > Iridaceae > Iris > Iris pallida. The sequence continues at coordinate 3,051,804 of JANAVB010044817.1, read as the reverse complement.
GGCTCAATACAACGCTAAGCTCATGCGGCTCCCTGAAAACCCATTTCCTGCGGCTCAATACAAAGCTAGCTCATGCGGCCCACCAAGAGCCCAGTCCCTGCGGCTCAATACAGCGCTAGCTCATGCGGCTCACAGAGACTATGCGGCTCATTAAGAATTCGTCCCCTGCGGCTCGATGAAGCATTGTCCTATGCGGCTCACAAAGAGTATCTCCCTGCGGTTCGAGGGTTGCCCATCCTATACGGCTCTGGCAAGACCCACAATGAAAACACGTGGCATTAGATCAATCAAGGATTTAACCGAATCCCAACAAGTATATTTGACATCATCATCATAATTACTGAGATCAGGGCATATCATTTATCATCAAGCCAATGGGACACGTGGCAAGCAATCAGACATTGGCATAATCAATCACGAGGATTTAAAGCAATTAGCATTAATTGCTCATAAGATTCGGTGCTATCCGCATTAATGGCCTAGATTCATTGTGATCAGGATCAAGGGTTCAGATAGATTGAAGGAGTGCCGACATTCCAAAAAAATGATCATTAGCAAACCCTAATGATCACACCCCACTCTTATAAATAGCCAGCATTATTCCTTTGCAAAAACCCTGGCAACAAAAGAATAAAAAAGAGAGAGAGATATATACAGAGAGAGCTCCCCTTTCTTTAATCACAGAGAGAGAGAAGCCAGGAGACCAACACGAGGAGAGCAAGAAGAGCACTTCTTCGTCCACGCCAAACAGATCTTCTCGGAGCCAAGGCTGCATACCAATCGTCCAAGGAGTAAGGCAGAGCGGCCGTCGCTTTCCCGAGCCTCTATCGTCACCCCCCAGAATCAAAAATAAACAATTGTACTTAGACTGCTGTACCTAGGTTTTCGTCCCTAGGCTTTCTTTGTACAAGCGAGTTTGTATTGTGAGTCTAAGTCCAGTCCTACCATAAAACTGTTCTGTACTTTTACAATCAATGGCAAACACGATGGCGACTCTGCTGGGGACAAACTTCTCCACGGCTGAGGAGTTGGTGACGCAATCGGATGCAGCCAAACTTGGCTCCACACAATAGAAGATGGTCGTCCGCTTCGACCAACAAGCGTTCGAAGAGATGCTCTCTGAAGGCAGCGCTGGCCCGGTCCAGAAGCGCACTCGCACCTCAAGCCCTCGATGGGATATCCTCCGTTGCTCAAGACGGCGAGAAGGACTCTCCTGCGGCCCCACTTCAGACCGTAGACAACTCTGCTGTCCCCAAGTCCGGCAGAAGAAAATACTATGATGCTAGACTTGCAGGGGCAAAGAGAAACTCTAAGCGATCCGAGCCGCAGAAGGGTATTAGCCGTAGAAAGAAAGCCCATGCGGCTACATCCGCCAACCGCATGAAGAAAACTCATGCGGCCACATCTGTCAGCCGCATAACTTATGCGGCTACAGTTGCCAACCGCATGGATGAAACTCATGCGGCTATTAGAGTCAATCGTTTACAGAAAACCCATACGGCCACAGATGCCAACCGCATACGGCCAGCCTGCACGGTCGTGACTCCTAGCCATATAAGAACTCAGCCGACGACAGAAGACAACCGCATGCAGACAGCCTGTACGGTTTCCAATCCCAGCCGCATAGCATCCGCTCCATGCTCCTCTCGATCAGTTTTCGACCGTCTCTCGTACGGTCCGAACCCTGGTGATTCTCCAGACTCTGTGATATTCAACTTGGACTCTTCTTATTATGCACCAACAGGTGCTAAGAAGAAGAAGTCCAGGGCAGCACGGGCTCATCAAGCCCAGACAGCTGTCCCAACCTCTGACTATCGGGGCGTCCTGCTGATTATCACGCGGGCCTCTGATGGAAAGTTGTATAGAACCGCTCAAGTCCAGTCCCCAGCGACAAACGGACAAAGTGGTTCCTCTGACCTGCGTGAGGCTATCCTCCACAAACGCAAGGAAAGAGAAGGGGACTCGGCGTGCAAAGAGTCCTCACATGGACGTCACTGCACCCAGATCATCGTCAACTGCTGCTGCAACAACACGGCAATGACAGAAGACCGGCCATCCGTCTTCCAAAGATTACAGCATCCAAGTTCGGAGGACGAGGCCCCTCATGTTGCCTCTTGCAATTCCGCGCAAAAAGTCCCCGCTGAGAGGAGAGGAAAGAAGACAAGCATCTCCAGCCCGAAGGTGACAACTACTACAGCTAAGAAACCGTCGTCTAAACGGTTGTCCTCCACCGTAGTATTCCAACACACCCGTTCGAAGACGAAACCTGCTGCAGTGGGAGGTTCGTCATCCGCATCACTGGGGGTCGTCGGAACTGGGGGTAGCACTCCTCCGAACATCCACGACAATCCGACATTCCAAGAAGACGAACCGGGGGAAGCAATTCTCCCGACAGATGCAACAGATGCCAAAATCCACGAGGACATCCAAGACGAAGCAAGTTCCGAAGCTGGGGGTACTGTTCCTTCCGAGTCCGAACCCGAAGAGAATATTCTCACATACCCCGATGATTTCTCGATGCATGGGTACGACTCGGAGGGCGCACCCTCCACCGTCCCTTCCGTTACTTCTCACGTAAGGACGGTATTCATAACGGACAACAATCAAGGAGGTTCCAGTGATCGCCAACGCATCAACACCTTGGAGGCCATACTGCACGCCTTGGTCAAGTCCGTAGACGAGATCAAAGCGGCTCTTCCTACTCTGCAGGGGGTGACACCTGGCCAAACAAGCACGAGTCCCGCAAACAATATAGATTCAAATTCAGCGGCACTGTCATGCCCCAGAACCAGAATACTGGAGAGCGGGGCCAGACATAGCCAGCTACGTATATTGAAATAAAAACCACCTCGATATACGGTCACGACTGTCTAGATATGTGAGGGTTTTCTACAAGCCAACAGTCTCTTATGGTCATGAACAAGCCTAATGTCTTAATCACCACAAGTAAGTAAAGTCGCAAGATGTATGATCATTAAATATACAATAATAAGGCGTCCCAAATATTACATATTCAGCTGATCATGAAGCTAGTCGTTACAAAATGTTAGGACTAGCAAGAGTTTAGTCATACATGATCAACCCTAGGATTTGTCAATCATGATTACAGCCCGTAGGCAGACAGTAAGTAAAAGTGCTTCGAGCTAACAGGTGCTCGTCGGCTAAACGCCTCAAAAGAAAAAAATTTACAATAGAGTGAGCGAAACAAAATAGAAAACCCACTCTTGGCCCGGATTTCGTCTAGTATTCACCATTGGGCTGGAAGCTTGGTAGATCCTCAGGAGCTGCTCCGAAATCTGGCCACACAAAACCAGCTGGGTCAACCCCAGAAAGAGCAAGTGCCACAAGGGGGCCACGAAATAAGAACAAAAGCCAGCAAATAACACAAGAAAGACTAATATTAAACAAGAATTACGAAAACATGTCAGGATGATATACGACGAGATAACCATGGAACTATTCCGATAGCCAGGTTACAACCCGTAAACCAAACAAGGACTGGGGTTGTAATCCTTCATCTGAACAGAGCTTGGTTTCCCACCATTTATCGGCAAGATAATAATGTAAGAAAATCATGACAGGAAGCAATCTTGCAAGGGATCAAGACATGGCTAGACAAGTTATACCTCATTCAATCAATCACGGCCAAGTAAATCCTACGGCTTACTACTTTAACTAACTAGGGTTATCACAGGCCTAATTACTAACAAGATGCAGTGAGATTGTTCCACAGCCACAAGCCCTGCAGACCATCCAGGCTACCCAGGACGAAAGATTAGGGTTGAATTCAGGTGGGTACATCATCCAGGAGACGCATGTACCCTTAGGTGACTTAGAGGGTGCAACACTCGACGGTGCGCTGGAAATGTGCCCTACTCGACGGCAGGCTACAGATCCCAAGAGCGCCCAGGTAACGGGATTGCCTGTAGCTGTGTCATCTCTTCATGACTACCTTGTTATTCTAGTTATTAACCTTGATCCATTTTAGTAGGTACTCCTGACCGTGGTACTCAGGAGTCCCATCCTAGACATGATGCAGGACTGGACAAGTGGATTAATCAAGCAAGCAAGAAGGAACCACCCACGGTGTCAAGACAGGTCAATGCTAAGTTATCAGGTTATGTCAAGTCAGGAGTGCGCCGCCACGGGCCACTATCAAGTTATCAAGATAATTCATGTCAGGGTACTTGTCAGGAGTGCGCCACCACGGGCCCCTATCATGTCAGGTTGGTCATGCCAGGAGTGCACCACTACGGGTCATGGTCGTGTTATGCTAGTTCCTTGCCACACCAAGCCATGTACAATAGTCATTCCAAACATATTAAGTAAAATCAAGTTCATGACAAAAGGCGTAAGGATATAAAATGGGTATAAAATATCTAATAAAATATCAAAATACGGGCCAGGGGGATGCGTACGCATAAAAGCACGCACGCAGGGGGAATGCATACGCAATAAAACACGCACGCAGGAGGGCAGCGTACGTGAGAGTCACGCACGCAGGAGAGCTACGTTCATGAAAAGTCACGCAGGCTCAAGGAGACACAGTGTACGTGAAAGTCACGTACACTCGGGGAGCAGCGTACGTGAAAGTCACGCACGCTCAAGGGAGCAGTGAACGTGAAAGTCACGCACGCTCCAGGAAGCAGCTGCGTGAAAAGTCACGCAGGCTCACTCAAGGCAGCGTACGTGAGAAAGTCATGCAGGCTCACTCGAGGCAGCGTACGTGAGAAAGTCACGCAGGCTCACTCAAGGCAGCGTACGTGAGAAAGTCACGCAGGCTCACTCAAGGCAGCGTACGTGAGAAAGTCACGCAGGCTCACTCAGGGCAGCGTACGTGAGAAAGTCACGCAGGCTCACTCAAGGCAGCGTACGTGAGAAAGTCACGCAGGCTCAAGGAGACACACTTCCAACAGGAAGCGTACTCAAGTCTGCGTACGCAGCGCTAAAGAGCGCACGTAGCTCAGTGTGCGTGAGCTAAACAGCTCTGCACACTGCTCACTGTCTTCTCCAAACAGCAAGAACACCAAGGAAGAACTCAAGGCTTCAAAACACCATAACTTGGCCATCCGAACTCCAAATCCAGGTTTCCAAAGCTCTAACTTGGGTGAAACTGAATGCTCTTCCACAAGGAAACATCAAAACTCATAGAAAACCAACTTAAATAGATCAAACCATGCAAAAATCCAAAAATAGGAAAACTTAGATCTATGACAATGGGGGCTTTAAATCACGAAAACCCATGTTCTAATGTTGATCTCCATGTCCTAATCTAGCAAATGGACCAAGAAAATATGGTTCTCATGAAGTGGCAAGATGCACTTGCCTATAGGTTAGGACAGTTGTGGAGGAAGAAGAAGAAGAAGAAGAAGAAGAAGAAGAAGGAAATTAATGGTGGAAGTTATGAGGAGAGAGAGTGGTAGGTGGTGTTATAAAGAGGGGGAGTTGTGGTGGGTTGAGGGAGTAGTATAGGCTAGGGTGTTCCAACACATAAAACCGAACCAAACCAAACCATCCCCAATAAAACCGAGCCATGACAAAAACCCAAAATACGAGAAATACCGAAATTCCACAAGTTGAGAAAAATACAATATAAGCCCAAAAATCTAGATACGAGTTCAAATACGAAATACGGGAAATATTAGAAATGAGGGTGACAACTCTACCCACCTTAAAAGAATTCCGTCCTCGGAATTTAATCAAGGAGCTAGAGATTGCCACGACAAGCTATACTAAGCACAGGCAAGCTACACTAAGCACAGACAAGCTACACTAAGCAGTTCAATCATACAATCATACAATACAAGCAAGGAAGGGAAAATGTTAGGCATAAGAAAGACATTATACCTCACGAGTCAAACAGGTAGGGATATCGCGATCGGATGTCGTCCTCACGCTCCCACGTTGACTCACCTAGAGAGTGATGACCCCAAGCAACACGGACTAATTTAATAGTCTTGTTCTTGAGTATCTTTTCCCTCCGGTCCAATATAGACACGGGCCTCTTCTCATACGAAAGGTTGGTACCAACAACCAATTCCGAATGGTCTAGGATGTGGCTCGGGTCCGAAATATACCGTCGTAATTGGGACACATGGAATACATCATGTACCTCACTTAGCGACAGCGGAAGAGCGAGACGATAGGATACATCTCCTACTCGCTCTAGAATATCGAACGGCCCTATATACCTAGGACTAAGCTTTCCCCGCATGCCAAAGCGAATGACTCCGCGGTTAGGCGAGATCCTAAGGAATACATGGTCGCCGACAACAAATTCTAAGGGACGCCGATGAGCATCGGCCCAATGGCGCTGGCGGTCCTGGGCAACTCGGAGGTGATTTCTGACCTTCCTGACCACTTCAACCGTCTGGGAAATCAATTCGGGTCCGAGCATCTGCCTCTTCCCGACATCGTCCCATGCTAGCGGGGATCTGCACTTCCTGCCATAGAGAGCCTCGAAGGGTGCCATCTGGATACTGGCATGATAACTGTTGTTGTACGAGAATTCCACCAGGTGCAGATGATTCTCCCATGAACCACCGAAGTCAAGGGTACAAGATCTCAACATATCTTCAAGAGTCTGGATTGTGCGCTCTGATTGACCATCCGTCTGCGGGTGATAAGCTGAGCTGACCTGAAGGCGAGTCCCCAAACTCTCCTGCAAGCTGTGCCAAAAGTGTGATGTGAATCTTGAATCCCTGTCTGAGGTGATGCTGACTGGCACACCGTGAAGCCTGTCGATCTGCCTGAGATACATCTCTGCTAGCTGCGCCGTCGACTGTCCAGCTCTGAATGGAAGAAAGTGTGCCACCTTGGTAAGCCTGTCCACAATTACCCAAATAGCATCTCTGCCGGCCGGAGATCTGGGTAATCCAGTCACGAAATCCATGGTTATATATTCCCATTTCCATTCTGGGATTGGTAAGGGTTGAAGAAGTCCAGCGGGCCTCTGATGTTCAGCTTTAACCTGTTGGCAAACCAAACACCGAGAGACAAACCGGGCTATCTCCCTCTTCATGCCATTCCACCAGAAATGCTGATGAATATCACGGTACATCTTCGTACCACCTGGATGAATAGAATACTGTGAACTGTGGGCTTCTGCCATGACTTCCTGTCTGATATCTCCACTGGATACACAAAGACGAGTGCCGTGCCTAAGTGTACCATCTTTATGGATACATAACTCTGGCCTTCTCCCTGCTTCACACTCTGTTCTGAGTCGTTGAAGCTTGGAATCTGCTGACTGTGCCATCCGGATCCTCTCAACTATACTGGACTGAACCCGTAGACTGGCCATCAATGCCACACTGGTAGGAAGAACCACTTCAATTCCCATCTTCTGAAGATCTGCCAATAATTCTGGTTGCGCCGTCAGGAGATAAACTTCGGCTCTCCTGCTCAATGCATCTGCTACAACGTTGGCCTTCCCGGGATGATACTACAAATCCACATCATAATCCACCAGTAGCTCAAGCCATCTTCTCTACCGCATATTAAGGTCCTTCTGCGTGAAAACATACTTCAGGCTCTTATGATCAGTAAAGATCTCCACTCTATCTCCGTACAAGTAGTGTCTCCACAACTTCAAAGCAAATACTACTGCCGCCAATTCCAAGTCGTGGGTCGGGTAATTCTTCTCATGGTCACGAAGTTGACGTGACGCATAAGATATTACCTTCCCATGCTGCATCAAGACACACCCCAATCCTCTGCCTGAAGCGTCGCAATAAACTGTGAATCCTCCTGTCCCATCTGGAAGGGTAAGAATGGGAGCCGTTATCAAACCTCGCTTCAACTTCTCAAATGATTCCTGACACTCTGCTGTCCAAACAAATGGCACATGCTTGCGGGTCAACTAGGTCATCGGCGCTGAAATCCTTGCGAAATCTGAAACGAACCGCCGGTAGTAGCCGGCCAATCCAAGGAAGCTGCGAACCTCTGCCACTGAGCTGGGTACCGGCCATGACTCGATAGCCACAATCTTCTGGGGATCCACTTCCACTCCTCCTCGGGTAATGATGTGACCCAAGTACGAAATGCGATCGAGCCAGAACTCGCATTTACTGAACTTGGCGTACAACTGATGCTCCCTAAGCGTCTGAAGGACGACTCTGAGATGTTGCTCATGCTCTGCTTCACTCTTGCTGTAGACCAGGATGTCATCTAGGAACATGATCATAAATTAATCCAAGTAAGGCATGAAAATACGATTCATGAGGTCCATGAATACGGCCGGCGCATTGGTCGCTCCAAAGGGCATAACAAGGAACTCCCAATGTCCATACCTCGATCTGAACGCTGTCTTCGGGATTTCCTGCTCTCTGACTCTGATCTGGTGGTATCCCGACCGCAAGTCGATCTTCGAGAATACTGAAGCCCCTCTGAGTTGATCAAACAAATCATCTATCCTCGGAAGAGGGTATCTGTTCTTGATTGTCACCGAATTCAAGGTACGATAATCAACACATAGCCTGGACGTACCATCCTTCTTTTTCACAAGAAGCATCGGGGCTCCCCAAGGCGATCCACTTGCACGGATGAATCCCTTGGTTCTTAGTTCTTCAATCATCTTGTACAAAATCTCCAACTCTGAAGGCGCATCCTGTAGACTCGCTCTGATACTGGTGCTGTCCCGGGAATCAAGTCTATAGTGAACTCAATCTTCCGCTCTGGCGGCATCCCTGGAAGCTCTTCTGGAAAGACATATGGAAACTCTTCAACTATTCGGGGCAACTGTACTGCTGCTACTGCCATCCGCAATGCTGAGGAAGATGGCTCCACTGCGCCTCTGGAAAACGAAAACTCTGGCTCGCCGGGGATACTAAAGACAACTCTGCCAATATGGCAGTCTATCCTAGCATACTGGTTCCTCAACCAATCCATGCCTAGGACTACATCATAGTCTGCCATAGGAAACTCTATGAATCTAGCGGGGAACTCCCTACCGCTAACTACGATCCGACACGAGGAAAACACTCGATCTACTCCCACAAGACCATTACCAGTAAGTATATTGAGCCTTATTGACAATGACTCGGGCTCCAATCCTATCCGTGTCGCGAATCGTGCAGACATGAATGAATGCGATGCACCAGAATCAAACAATACCGAAGCTGGAAAGGAGTTGACGAGAATAGTACCTGCCACTACCTCACCTGGTGCAACTTCTTCTTCCATAGCCATCATCATGGCCTGACCTTGTCCTCTGGCTGCTGGTCCCCTCTGCTGGAAACCTCTTTGCCTATTCTGGGTCTGAGCTTGGGCTTGTGCATACTGCTGGAGGTGTTGTTGCTGAAATGCCTGAGACTGAGGCGGCAAGGGCCTCGAAGACTGATACTGCTGCTGCTGAACTGGTACTGGGGTAGGTCCTCTCACCGAAGAGCTAGAAGGGTTGGATGCTGACAAACCACCTCTATTCGGGCAAGCCCCAACCCTATGATCTGCTGCTCCACAAGCCAGGCACAATCCCTGCGCCCTACGACAATCTTCCACCACATGGCCGGGCTTCCCGCAATGAGAACATCCCATCGCGGAAGTCTGCTTCTGCTTCTGCTGCTGCGGGTGCGTCGGGGTTGAATGATGAACCGACGTCACTGAGGCCGCCCGCCTCGGAGTTCCAATGGTCAATCCCCTAGCTGCCGGGGCTGGAGCTGATAATTAGTGCATCTGACTATGGGACCGCTTCCTACCTCCGGTCCTATCCACAATCCTCTGGGAGGTGTACTCATGCCTCCTAGCTGATCTCAAGACTGCATCGAACGTCTGGTGCTCGAACTGCTCCACTGCTAACAAGATCTCCAAATGCAGCCCCTGCTGGAACCGCTGGGCTCTATCGAGCTCGGTTGCCACCAAGGTGGAGGCAAACCTACTGAGCCTAGAAAACTCCGATGCATAACTGTCGACCGTCCTGCCTCCTTGCTTCAAGTTGGTAAATCTGGTCTGCAGGTCGTACCGAGCCACAGCATCAAAGTACTTCGTCTGGAATCTCTTCCTAAATACTGCCCAAGCAATGGGTGCCACTAATCCTATGGCCTGCGTCGCCCACCAATTGCGAGCTAAATCCAACAACTGCAGGCGTACCACCGCCACCTTCTCATTCTCAGGTGTCCTAGCTGCTTCCAGAACCACCTCAGTATCTTGAAGCCATGCATCCGAGGCAATCGCATCCTCGCTGCCGTCGAAGAAAGGAGGGTTCAATCGCTTGAAGCTGTTAGCCGCCTGGTTCCCTGGATGTCCGCCTCGGGTCAAAGCATCTTGAACTGTCTGGTGCAGGGCGTCGCTTTGACGATCCTGGGAAGCTATCAAGGTTCTGATGAGGCCTACTAAGGTACCATCATCTGGCTCTGTGGGCTGGACGGGCCGAACTGGTGACTCTCCTCCCGTAGGCACAACTCTGGAGGCTACCCCGGAATGCTGGACTTGATCTCCGGGTTGCTGCTGATCCACGGGAAGTGCTCCACCTCGTCGATCGGTAGGACCAGGTGCAGTGCCGCTGAAGAAGACGACACAGGGAACAATAAGGAAAGGACCAGGATAGATCAATGATATAAGCACAAGATCAGGGCAAGAATTCAGGGATTCAGAGGATACGAACAGAGATCAAGGACGAGTACTGATTGAGACATCTATCTGGTAAACCCCCACATATCTTGATTTACAAGACCTGCATGGGCTACCACTTAAACCATGTCATGCCCCAGAACCAGAATACTGGAGTGCGGGGGCAGACATAGCCAGCTACGTATATTGAAATAGAAACCACCTCGATATACGGTCACGGTTGTCTAGATATGTGAAGGTTTTCTACAAGCTAACAGTCTCTTATGGTCATGAACAAGCCTAATGTCTCAATCACCACAAGTAAGTAAAGTTGCAAGATGTATGATCATTAAATATACAATAATAAGGCATCCCAAATATTACATATTCAGCTGATCATGAAGCTAGTCGTTACAAAATGTTAGGACTAGCAAGAGTTTAGTCATACATGATCAACCCTAGGATTTGTCAATCATGATTACAGCCCGTAGGCAGACAGTAAGTAAAACTGCTTCGAGCTAACAGGTGCTCGTCGGCTAAACGCCTCAAAAGAATAATTTTTACAATAGAGTGAGCGAAACAAAATAGAAAACCCACACTTGGCCCGGATTCCGTCTAGTGTTCACCATTGGGCTGGAAGCTTGGTAGATACTCGGGAGCTGCTCCGAAATCTGGCCACACAAAACCAGCTGGGTCAACCCCAGAAAGAGCAAGTGCCACAGGGGGGCAACGAAATAAGAACAAAAGCCAGCAAATAACACAAGAAAGACTAATATTAAACAAGAATTACGAAAATATGTCAGGATGATATACGATGAGATAACCATGGAACTATTCCGATAGCCAGGTTACAACCCGTAAACCAAACAAGGACCGGGGTTGTAATCCTTCATCTGAACAGAGCTTGGTTTCCCACCATTTATCGGCAAGGTAATAATGTAAGAAAATTATGACAGGAAGCAATCTTGCAAGGGATCAAGACATGGCTAGACAAGTTATACCTCATTCAATCAATCACGGCCAAGCAAATCCTACGGCTTACTACTTTTACTAACTAGGGTTATCACAGGCCTAATTACTAACAAGATACAGTGAGATTGTTCCACAGCCACAAGCCCTGCAGACCATCCAGGCTACCCAGGACGAAAGACTAGGGTTGAATTCAGGTGGATACATCATCCAAGAGATGCATGTACCCTTAGGTGACTTAGAGGGTGTAACACTCGACGGTGCGCTCGAAATGGGCATAAAATATCTAATAAAATATCAAAATACGGGCCAGGGGGATGCGTACGCATAAAAGCACGCACGCAGGGGGAATACATACGCAATAAAACACGCACGCAGGAGGGAGGCGTACGTGAGAGTCACGCACGCAGGAGAGCTGCGTTCGTGAAAAGTCACGCAGGCTCAAGGAGACACAGTGTACGTGAAAGTCACGTACACTCGGGGAGCAGCGTACGTGAAAGTCACGCACACTCAAGGGAGCAGTGAACGTGAAAGTCACGCACGCTCTAGGAAGCAGCTGCGTGAAAAGTCACGCAGGCTCACTCAAGGCAGCGTACGTGAGAAAGTCACGCAGGCTCACTCGAGGCAGCGTACGTGAGAAAGTCACGCAGGCTCACTCCAGGCAGCGTACGTGAGAAAGTCACGCAGGCTCACTCAAGGCAGCGTACGTGAGAAAGTCACGCAGGCTCACTCAAGGCAGCGTACGTGAGAAAGTCACGCAGGCTCACTCAGGGCAGCGTACGTGAGAAAGTCACGCAGGCTCACTCAAGGCAGCGTACATGAGAAAGTCACGCAGGCTCAAGGAGACACACTTCCAACAGGAAGCGTACTCAAGTCTGTGTACGCAACGCTAAAGAGCGCACGTAGCTCAGTGTGCGTGAGCTAAACAGCTCTGCACACTGCTCACTGTCTTCTCCAAACAGCAAGAACACCAAAGAAGAACCCAAGGCTTCAAAACACCATAACTTGGCCATCCGAACTCCAAATCCAGGTTTCCAAAGCTCTAACTTGGGTGAAACTGAATGCTCTTCCACAAGGAAACATCAAAACTCATAGAAAACCAACTTAAATAGATCAAACCATGCAAAAATCCGAAAATAGGAAAACTTAGATCTATGACAATGGGGGCTTCAAATCACGAAAACCCAAGTTCTAATGTTGATCTCCATGTCCTAATCTAGCAAATGGACCAAGAAAATATGGTTCTCATGAAGTGGCAAGATGCACTTGCCTATAGGTTAGGTGAGTTGTGGAGGAAGAAGAAGAAGAAGAAGAAGGAAATTAATGGTGGAAGTTATGGGGAGAGAGAGTGGTAGGTGGTGTTATAAAGAGGGGGAGTTGTGGTGGGTTGAGGGAGTAGTATAGGCTAGGGTATTCCAACACATAAAATCGAACCAAACCGAACCATCCCCAATAAAACCGAGCCATGACAAAAACCCAAAATACGAGAAATACCGAAATTCCACAAGTTGAGAAAAATATAATATAAGCCCAAAAATCCAGATACGAGTACAAATACGAAATACGGGAAATACTGGAAATGAGGGTGACAGGCACCGAACCCGGGCAATAATCCTCCCGAAGTAACAGCTCCTACTACGACAGATGAGACCCGAGAAGTAAGGAGAGAGGTTCAAGAGCTTCGAGCCATGTTCCACGCCCGAGAAAACTCTCAAGACTTCAGAATACGGCAACCATATCCTGCTGAATGGAGGGATGTTCCGATCCCACAAAGATATAAGCCGTTCAATATCAATCCATATGATGGCAAGACTTCAGCAAGTCGGTACATCACTTACTTTGAGGTCACTACCGACCATCTGCCCCATGATGACGCTATCCTCACGCAGTTAATCATTGGAGCTTTGGAAGGAGTCGCCTTCGATTGGTACCGCAACCTGCCAGACAATTGCATCCACTCCTTCGCTGGCTTCAAGCGCTTGTTCTTAAAGAGGTTCTATGAGGTAGGGCAGGATGTCACAATGTCCACCCTCATGGACGTCGTACAAGGAGAGAAAGAGCTGACGAGGAATTAAATTGAGCGGTTTTGTCAAACCGCAATGAAGCTACCATCCGGCAATCCGGATTCTTCCCTGATTGAAATTTGCCAAAAGAGACTACTCCCAACAATTAGTCTCTGGATGGGCGAAAGCCAATTCAAGGACTGGAAGGCTTTTATCATCAGTGCTACAAGTGTCGAAGAACGATTGAAGAAGGCCCGCCAACTGGGGTTGCATATCCCGGAGGGAGAGAACAAGGGCAAGCGTCCCAACACCAACACCGACAATGGGGTAACCCCTCCAACAATCGGGACAACAGAGGCAAACAGGCTATGGTGGCCGACACGGCCCAGAAACCCGAATCACAACCAGCAGACAAACAATGGCCTCAAGTCACTTACTCTTTTGAAGACGGCCACGTCAAGCCTATCTTGGACATGCTCATACAAGGGGACAGAATTCAGCTTCCTCCACCAAGACGGAAACCTCGGCCAGCAGATCTGGAGAACCTAAAGTTCTGCCATTACCACCGCTATGTCCACCATGCTACACACGACTGCTACCAACTGAAACGATACATCCAAAACCTCATCGATTCAAACGCTCTGGCCATCGACTTCGAGGAGGTAACCGTAGCAGCCAACATGGTGTCCGTACAATTCGGCAGCTTCCCTCCAACAGAGACTCAAGACGGTGTTATACCCATCCCTCTGGCGATAATAGAAATTGCTAATCTTCCGCCTGCTTGAGACCAAGCTGCCGGTTTAGTACCTCTCACCACATCGCGAGAAGAAATTATGTGGGTCCATCCGGACTTGGTCCACGAGGTGACTCAACCCACAACGCCTCTTTTTTACAAAAAGAGAAGTGGAAAAGTTAGATCATGCCGCACCGCCTCGGCAGATAAAGCAGAAGTCACGGCCGTTGTTACTCGATCTGGAGCACAATCTCAGCCCGTGGCTGAGAACTCGACTGATGATCACCCGCCCACTTCTACTGATGCTCCGGGACCGGCTCAGCTTTCGACGACCGACAAGCCTAGGCCGAAGGAGACTCGCTTCGACAAATCCCTCCGAAAGGAGACACCTCAGGGGATGGAGAGGCCCTACAACTTTGACATCTTGGCACAATTAGCCAATACACCGGCCAAATTGTCCTTATATGAACTCCTAAGGCTCTCAAAGGATGTCCGCACAGCTTTGAGTGATGCACTCCAAAACGCTGACGCGTACTTGGCTCAGGTCAACCTCACGGGAGATAATCAACCTGCAGATCTCCAAGATAGTGCGTGTACGGGAGCGATGCCCAATATCGTCTTCTCTCCGCAGGATATGCTCATCAAAACTAACCTGCACGATCGCCCGTTATACTACACTGGATACATTGGCGACGTAAAGGTGGACCGAATGCATATTGATCCTGGGTCTTCCATAAGCATCATTCCGAAGGGTCTGCTACATCATCTTCGCATTCCGATGCATCGCCTGATGCCTACAAGTACCGCCATTAGCGGTTTCAATTCGGGCAGGAGCTACCCAATCGAAAAGATCCGTCTGAAATGCCAGATTGGCGATCTCCAATCAGAAGTCACCTACTACGTCATAGACGCCGACACTTCTTACAACATCCTGTTGGGGCGGCCTTGGATACATGATTACGTGATCGTGCCTTCCACGCTACACCAATGCTTCAAATATGTCGATAAGCATGGATTCGTTAGGACAGAATTTGCTGATATCGATCCCTTCAAGGGGGTCGAATCCTATTACTCTGACTCATGTCTGTACGAAAAATCAAAGAAGCACCTGGGCGAAGAAGATGTGCAAGCTCATACCAAGACGGCCACTGGATCAGAAGAACCTTTAACGATCCACCTCCAGCCTCGCAAACCAGGCAATTCTGCACCCCTTACGGCCACTCTGCGTAAGGACGCAATCATCCTCTCGGCACATGAAGAGCAGTTGAGAATCCGGCTGCCAAGGTCCGGCCAAGTGCCGAGACCCATAACAGGGCTACTTACCATCAGACTGCCAAGAGTCGTTCAACCCCGAACGGAGAAACTCAATCCCTCCGATAGGCCACTGACAATACGCCTTCCCAAGAAAAGTCATCATCCCGATACGAGGTCTGACACTTCTAGTGAACCAGCCACCCCTCGCTCCACATCGTGTGCCAGACTGGGGGTTGCTAGTCTACCGACAACCCCACGCTCTGCCCCGTCAGTTGAACCTCTGAAGATCAAGCTGACTAGGACGTCCTCTCAGTCTTTATTTACACAGGGGGTAGCCGAGGAGGAGCCGGAACTAGCCAAGTATGTGGCTACTCACACTAATGTCCCATCCGCCGATGACGTAATTCCCCTAGAAAAGATACCTTACTTCATCAATAAAGGGTTATCTTTGAACTACACCGAGCTCAATAAGCTATGTACAATGTATGCTATGGACCACGGTATAGGCACTCACCTACACACACAGGTGACGAATGTATATACCGCGATCCATCTTACTCCAGCAGAAGACGCCTACCGAATATACGAGGGAGGGGACCATCCAATTATCTGCGGCCGAAAAGACGATCCGTACCCCTTCACCATAAAGGAAGTCGATCTTGGGCCAGATACCGGGAGACTGCCTCTGTATCTTTATAGCCCCCAGTCCAAATATCTCATACAAAAACAAGGATATGATCTAGAGACTACACCAGGCTTGAATTATGGCACTGGACGACGACTCCCTTTGAAGCCCCCAGTACCGACCGGCAAACCACGGGACTACTATAGCAAAACTCGATGTGGACTAGGGTATGTAACTCCCATAACGACCCCCGAGAGTTCAGATGAAGAGTGTGACTGGCAGTCACATTCAACCGAGTCACCAACTTCCGACTCGGATACCAGCATCGGAGACATATTCAGACAAGTCCTATCAGTCAACATGGCATTCGCTGACGCTTACGAAGAAGACGAAGACATTCCTGAAATCCTCGAACTAGAGCCGTGGGCCCAACAGCTGGACGAGCAATGGGAAAAACGGTTCGAGCAAAGAGAACCTCCTACCGAAGATGAAGTTATGCAGGTCGACCTCGACAACGAGTCCTCTCCAAAGCCAATCTTTGTCAGTAAGAGTTTAACAGACAAAGAGCGAGAATCACTACTGGAACTTATCAAAGAATATATTGATGTGTTCGTATGGAGTTATGAAGACATGTCGGGGTTAGATCCCGATATTGCCCTGCATAAGCTCAATATACGACCAGATGCAAAGCCAGTCAAGCAGCAACAACGACGCTTCCGCCCAGGCGTCATGGATGCGATCGAAGCCGAAGTCAACAAGCTGATAGCTTGCGGCTTCATTCGTGAAGAGCAACATCCTGACTGGGTCGCCAACATAGTTCTGGTCCTTAAGAAGAATGGGAAGATCCGAATCTGCATCGACTTCCGTAATCTAAATGAGGCATGTCCGAAAGACGAATTCCCCCTCCCCATCACAGACATCATGATCGACAACACATGCGGCTTTGAACGTATGTCATTCATGGATGGATTCTCGAGGAACAATCAAATCAAGATGTCTCCCGACGACGAAAAGCACACATCATTTCGAACACCTATTGGCACATACTGCTACACAGTCATGCCATTCGGTCCAAAGAATGCTGGCGCCACATATCAGCGAGCCATGAGTATCATTTTCAGAGAACATTTACGTAAGACAGTGGAATGCTATGTCGACGACATCGCCGTCAAGAGTCGTCGTAAGGAAAACCACCTGCAGGACCTGAGGACGGTATTCGACCTGATGCGAGCCCACAATCTGAAGATGAACCCTACGAAATCGTTCTTGGGCGTATCCAGCGGAAAGTTCTTGGGCTTCATCATTACTGCACAGGGTATCCATGTAGACCCCGAGAAAACAAAGGCGATCATGGAGATGGCTCCCCCGAAAAATCTCCGCGAACTTAGAGGCCTCCAAGGAAGGCTAGCTTACATCAGGAGGTTCATTTCTAACCTCTCCGGGCGATGCCGACCATTCACACACCTCATGAAGAAAGGAGTCTCATTCGTATAGGACGAAGAATACCAGCGTACTTTCGACAGCATCAAAGAATACTTATCAAATCCTCCAGTTTTGGTAGCCCCGGTTCCGGGAAAACCATTCCTGCTCTACGTACGAGCAATGGAACACTCCCTTGGTGCCCTGCTGGCACAAAACAACGACGCAGGCCATGAGCAGGCCATATATTACCTCAGCCGAATGATGATTGGGCCAGAACACCGATACACCGCTGTGTAGAAGGAATGCCTCGCCCTGGTGTTCGCCATTCAAAAGATGCGGCACTACGTCACAGGGCAAACCATACATGTGATCTCCCGAGTCAACCCTCTCAGAGTCCTCATGACTAAACCAGGGGCACTCAGCTCTCGCCTCGCTACATGAGCAATATTGCTGTCCCCCTATCATATGATCTTCGTCCCGCAGAAGGCTGTCAAGGGTCAAGCACTGGCAGACTTCTTGGCAGCCCACCCAGGATCGAAGTCATCCAGAATCTATGAAGAGATCCCAGATGAGGTCGCCGACTCGAATACAGCCACCCACGATAACATATGGCGGATGTTCTTCGATGGCGCTTCAAGGATCGGACCCAAGGAAAATATCGTCGTTGGGGTCGGAGTGGTATTGATTTCTCCTACTGGGCTGGTGATCATTCGTACCTACTCCCTCACAGAACCCTGCTCTAACAATGTGGTCGAGTATAACGCTCTGGTCATTGGTCTCCAACTGGCAAGAGAGCTGGGGGTAGAATACCTTGAAGCGTACGACGACTTCCAACTAATCGTCAATCAAATCCGGGGCTCATACGAGGTCCGCCATGAAGACATGATCCCCTACCATCAAATTGCGATCAACATTATCTCATCGTTTGAGGGATTCTTCATCGAGCACGTCCCCAGACTCCAAAATATCGAAGCCGATGCTCTAGCAGGCCTTGCCGCTTCTTTAGCAGTGCCAAACCAGGCTCATCATTCGGTTGACGTAATAGGCCACAAACTGGTCTGCCCCAAAAATAATGTTCAATTCGTAGCAAGTTATTCCGCCCAGACGGTCGACGAAGTACCAGACTGGAGACAGCCATTCATCGACTTCGTCATATACGACATCCTCCCAGAGAACCCATAGGAAGCCACTTCTGTCAGACGGCGTTCTCTCAGATTCTTCTACGATACAGAGACGAAGATGTTGTATCGTCGCTCCTATGACGGATTATTACTTCGGTGCCTGTCGAACGCAGAAGCCAAAGAAGCCGTACGAGAAGCTCATGACGGTGTCTGCGGGGCCCATCAGCCCGGCCCAAAACTACAAGATCGCCTTCGCCGAATGGGCTACTACTGGCCCACGATGGTGGCAGACACGATAGACTATGCCAAAAAATGCAAAGCCTGCCAAGTCCACGCGGATTTCATTCACCAACCATCCGAGTTTCTATATCCAACGGTGGCGTCCTGGCCATTCGAAGCATGGGGAATGGATATCATTGGTCCAATCACCCCACCTTCCTCCCGAGGACATCGCTTCATACTTGCGATCACTGATTACTTCTCCAAATGGGCAGAAGCTGTCCCACTCGCAGAAGTTAAGACTTCAAACGTGATCAGCTTTCTTAAGCATCACGTCATCTACCGCTTTGGATTGCCCCGAAGGATCATCCATGATAACGGTCCGCAGTTTGTAAGCCATGCATTCTATCGATTCTACGATAAGCACCGCATCCAGAATGTCGCTTCGACACCATACAACCCGGCAGCAAACGGGTTAGCAGAGGTATTCAACAAAACGATCATCAAACTCCTCAAGAAGTTTGTCTCCTCCAACAAACACGACTGGAACGAGAAGCTCGGCGAATGCTTATGGGCTTATCGCACCACAGTCCGAACAGCTACTGGGAATACACCATTCTTCCTGGTGTACGGGAGTGAGGCAGTCCTCCCATTGGAGACTCAAATCCCCTCACTCCGCGTCGCCCTCACTTACCAATTGACGACGGATGATAACTACCGACGTCGACTACAAGAATTGGAGGCCTTGGATGAAAAGCGCCTCCTAGCTCAGCAAAGGATCGAGCTATACCAAGCACGCATCTCAGGAGCCTTCAACAAGAAGGTCAAGATCAGAACATTCCAAGTGGGCGATCTTGTGCTGGCAGTCCGCAGGCCAATGGTCATGACTCACAAGACCGCCGGCAAGTTCCAGCCAAAATGGAAAGGTCCATTTGTCATCGAGGCCGTGTTCTCCAACGGTGCTTACCGCCTCGCCAAGCAGAACGGAGACTTGCTCATGTTGTCCGTCAACGGCAAGTTCCTGACGAAATACTATGTTTAAACAACATTTTCCAGATTATCGAGTCATGTACCCTTTAGCACCACTGAACTCTCATCCACCCTATTTCAAATCATCGTGTCATGTACCCTCTAGTACCACTGAACCCACAATATTTCAGATTATCGAGCCATGCACCCGCTGGTGCCGCTGAACTCTCACTCCCTCAATATTCTAAATTACCAAGTTATGTACCGGCTGGTGCCTCTGAACTTACATTCCGGTCACTCTTTCAGATAGTAAGTCACGTATGATTATACCTCTGAACTTTCTTTCTGGAAGAGATCCTCCCTCATGATCCACTACCCGTACTCCCAGTGCACAAAAAAGGTAATCGATCCACCAATTTTTGAAACGACCATGTCCTCCTTACCTCTGAGTCGTCTTCACTTCCACCAAAAACAAACCGCCCCCTCACATAGAACTTCGACGTTTTCCTACCTCTGAGTCGTTCTATGTACCCATTCTTCATTGAGCCCACTCCTGCCATGTCCTCATTACCTCTGAATGGGAAGGCGCCGTCGAAGAAATCGTCATACTTGCCATGTCCACATTACCTCTGAGCAAGTTTGCCGGTCCTCTTTCAACCTATTATCTGTACCCACAACCGGAGTACAACAAGGATAATAGGTCCACAAATGTCCTCTGTTGACCACAAATGTCCTCTGTTGACCACAAATGTCCTCTGTTGACCACAAACATCCGCTATTTACTACGAATAGCTTCCGTGAAGTCTCCCCTGCCATGTTCTCATTACCTCTGAGCAGGAAGATTTAACGGTAAAACCTTCACGTTTGCCATGTCATCATAACCTCTGAGCAAATGTGATTGTTTTCCTTTCATCCCATTATCCGTATCCTGAACCAGGGTACGCCAAGGATAATGGGTCCACAAACATCCCTTGCTAAGCTTCTTAGCATAAATCCACCATCTTACTATGCCCCGGGAGCCCGGCTGCTCTACGGCATTCCTTTCCCAACACCAAGAACACCCATGACCACTTCGCCATGGCTGCTCCAAACATCCTGAACAAACTTGTTATCCGTACCTAAAACCAAGGTACGCCGAGGGTAACAGGTCCACAAATAATCCCCCAGCAGGTCCGGTTCCATAAATACCGCAAGTACAAGAAAGAAAAGATGAGTTGAAACATGCTCATTTATTCAAAAATCAAAGGGCTACATCAGCAGGGATCGCATCCCTTACAAAAATTAAAAAAGAAAAGCAAAAAGAAGAAAAGAGAGAAGACAAAGGGCGGATCACTGCTCTGGGGCACACAACACCGTGAGACGGTCCTTTATCAAGGCAACCGATCGCTCAAGCCTCTGTTTGGCTCGACGCTCCGCCTCCTAATTCAGCACCGCCGCATCCTCCAGATGAGCATTGGCTTGCCAGTTGTCCTCAAACTTCTTGAAGGCCCGCTCCAAGTTGGCAGAAGATCGGGAAGCCTTCTTGGTCTCCCGAGCGATCGACTCCCGTTCTGCACGAGCATCCTCCCGCTCTGACTCGAAGAAGGCCAACTCCTTCTGGAGTGCGAGAATCCGCTCCTTCGTATCGGCTATCCCACGAGAGGCAGATTCTTCCCGGGCCCTACAAGCCTGACTCCGACGACCCAGTCGGTCATATGAGATGGAGAACTTGTCAAGGTCCTCCTGTACGGCCGGCCCGGCAGCTTCTCGAGCGAGCTTGATCCTATCCCGAGCAGCAACGAGGAAGCCCCGCTCCCGTTCCATCGCAGCGGGCAAGCCAGCCTACCGTACTGCCAGCAGTTGGGTCACAAGCTGGTCAGCCTCTGTCAACTTAGGCTCCAGGAGCGCGGCTAACCCCACCCCGCCAGGAAGACCCTTCAGAGTGTCAATTTGACCCCGAGCACCCCGCAGAGATAGAGAAAAAGGGATCCCCCGTTCCACGGCAGTGTTTACACCCCTCCCTAAGTGGCGATAGAAACTGTCAACCACATCCTGCGTCACCTCGTTCAGAGCCTCTGAGGAAACCGGTGTCAACGGGAGTGTGGCTGGCAGCGCGGAAGAAGACGCGACAGAATCGGCCGCTCCTGCCACCAAAGAAACCAACTCTGCACGGAAGGACGCTTGAACATCGGCCAATTCCTCTTCAGCAGTCCGCAGAATTTGGATGCTCGGCAGGGTCGAGAAGTCGATCTCCGGAGCCGTATAAGCAGCCGAAGACGAGGCCGGGGCCAGCACCAACTCCATCCCCACCTGCCCGGAGCTGGCAGGATGCCCCTCAACATGCGATGACGAAGGAGAGGAAACGCTCCTTTCGTCCAGATCACGGCAGACCGGGCCTTTCCCGAGAACATCCGCGGCGGAAGGTAAAGGGTCAGGACCTGCAGGGCCAAGGCAACCATGAATCTACTTGACCCGAAGGATATGTTGATAGAGCAAATAAGCCCCCTCGGTAGTCAATATGTGACTCAGCTTACCAGTGGAGGAGTGTGGAGGCTGGGGTTCGCCTACAGCCATCACAACCTCTTCACCAACAGCATCCGAGTCCGGAATAACAGACTCATCCGCCCTTGCATCCTCGGGAGGAGATGCACCGGGAATGGCGTCGTCTTGCTGAAGTTCAAGAATCTTGGAGACGGACCCAAGGAAACTTTCGTCACCCCGGGGTGGGGCCTCAGCAGTTTGGGAGTCCTCAGCCGCCGCTGAGAGAGCCCCCGCAGAGAGGACCGCGGCACACATGTCGCTAATCAAAGCGGCAAGGGCCGGATCAGCTACTGGAGCAGTAGATGGTTCAGTAGAGCCTGGTTCGTCAGACACCTACAAAGAAAAATGATCAAGTCATAACTTCAAGAGGAAAGAAAACTACAACAAAAATATAACTCCGACTTAGACGTACCTCCGGAACATCGTCTACACCCTCACCCCTCTCGGTAATAAGTAATCCACGAGACTTAACGGCAGCTCTCTTCACGGAAAAGGTCGCTCTGCTGTCGAAAGACTCACGCCTGACTCGCTTACGTGAGGAACCAGACACAGCTGGAAGCTGTTCTTCCCTCACTACTTCTTCTTGTGTAGAAGGCGACGGGTCTTCCGCCGGTTCATCGGGAGTGGGAAGCGGTTGATCCGCTACTTCTTCACCCCTACCAGAAAGGGAGTCTTCGCTATCATCCTCTTCCTCAGTCAACTCGGAAGGTTCTGATTCAGGGGGAGGAGTTTGGAGCGCTAGTTGCTTTCTAGCCTTAGCCCCCTTGGGCTTCTCCTCTAAACCAGTACCCACGATGAAACTGGTACTTGGATCAAAATTAACAGGAGGCTTGTTCTCCATAACATGATACAAAGCAGCCACGTACAGAATTTCCCTTGGCACTTTAGTGTCAGGAACCGAGAAGCTAGCCCGAGTATGATAAGCATCATAATAATTCCACGCCCAGACGCCATCAAGGACGCTACCTTCAAAACCCAAACAAGGGTTGGGATGATCTAGGAATAACTGGCTATAACCGAATTGGCAGGAAAACCTACTAGGTAGGTAAGGCTCCAAGTACACGTTATCGCGGTTGCGATAAACCAAATGAGCAGGACGGATGTTACGCAACCAGGTAAGCATGTTCGGAGACAGAAAATGAGACGGTCCAGTACCATCAAGGTGTACCTTCCTCACTTCCTCATCAGAAAAAGGAGAAACAGACACAAAAAGGTCACATCCGTCCACTCTCGCCAGCGCCCTCCGACAAGCTGGCATAGTATTGTATTCCCAAGACCGGCGATGGCACTTGAAGAGGAAAGCATCTTCATCGGTAGCATCTTCCGCTATCCCAGGTCCCAGCAAAGACTTGTAGTACATCGCCAACCACCCCATCAAATAGTGGAAAGGCAGTTCTACACGCTCAAAATCCAATGTCTTCTTACGCGCAACAACTTTGGATGAAGAATGTTCGAAGACCATGGTGTATGCTACACACCATAGCTGGAAGAAGGGCCAGTCTAACTCCAAATACTAGTTTAACAGCAGGGAGAATAAAGTGGCGACCGATCCTCTCGATGGAACCTGCTCCTCCCGAGATAACGCAGTTCCGTAGCCATATCATTAAAAAGCCGGCCAGGAGCGCCTTCTCCGACATCTGTATGGTCCAGTAGTAAAAATAGCTAAGAGAGTCAGTTTAACTCCCGAATACATCACTCCTGGACCGCAACTTCTTGACGCCTGACATCAAGTCCTTTATCTCCTCGTACGTTTTAGGGGCTCGAGGAGTAACTTCGCCAGAAGGGTCAACTTTGAAAAGATAATTAATCCATGATGTGGTGTGGGGAGCGGTCCCTTCAGAGCTATCCACCGTTTTTATAGCCATCTGGTGACAAGCACTATGGTGACACAGCAACTCCCAATACACCGCGACGAAACCCGGGTGTCGTCGGTCCAAGTCCTCAAATTCCTCATTCGACGGGGTGTACACCTCGAAAGGCTCATTCCCCTACGGAAGTTTAGAGACAGTATACATCTCATGAAGAGCAAGCCCCAGCTCCCCTACTGGTGCAAAGAACGTCCCCGTTCGCCGGCTATACATCTCCACGAGCGCCACGAACAGTGGTTTATTAATATGAAGCCCGTGACAAGTACCCCGAATGGCATGGTAAAGTCCCACCTCCCGGAAGAACGTTCCATAGGTCTGCAAAACCCAAGTGGTCAACTGGGCCCACGTAGAAGCAGGGTTTATCCAGTTCGGCAATGCTATCCTACCAACGGGGTATGATTTCTTACGAACAAGCCGATTCAAGAAGGTATCAGCTTGAGCAAATGAGAAGTTGGGACCGCATACATTCATGAAAGAGCCCGGAGCCAGACCCATCATGTACTGGAGGACGGAATCCTTACCCACGTACGCAGACCGCATGTTCGGATTATATTGGATGTTGTCCATCAACATCCCCGACTGAGTGGGGGTTAAATTGTATGCCATCTTCCTATCCAACAATACCATATTGAACCACGATAGAGGATAATGGCGTTCCATGAGAGGAATATGGATTGACACCCCGTCCAAAGAAAAATCCCAGTTCTCGGAAATCTCTAATACTCGGGGATTCTTTATGGTTAAAGCATCTCCAAAGAGGAATAAAGGCTTCAAGTATGTTCCATCCAGCCTCCCGGCATTCATCATGGAACGGAGGTAATGGAGGGTCTGATTCTCGATGGTGTTCAACCTTCCCGAAGGCTCATCAGCAGGAAATTGATTCAACACATGCTTAATTAGGTCGTCAAGACGCACGCACAAGGCGAATTGATTTGAGCCAACCAGAAGTTCCCCCGCAGGATTTACGGGCAGATTCACTGAAGAAAGATGAAAGAAACAAGGTTAGAAGACAGTGAAAAATAGGAAGCATTGGAAAGATCATTTGATTCTATGCGGCTCAGGTCGTCACAGCCTCATGCGGTTCAGAATCAGATAAGTCCATGCAGCTCTGATTCATCATAGCCTCATGCGGCTCTGAGTTAACCGAGTCCACACAACTCAAATTCAGACAAGTTTATAGGTTCATGCGGTTCAGATTAAAACCGCCTATGAAGCCAGACTCATAATAAGCTGATGCGGCTACAAGCAAGCAAGCTTATACGGTTCGAAGGCGAGCGACGCTTATGCGGCTCAAACCGAAAACACACATGCGGCTCAGATCAAATATGATAAGCTCATGCGGCCACGTGGGGCGAAGTGCTTAGGCGGTCACATCGATAAAGCCTTGTACATGCGGCTTATGCATAAAGTATGCAGCAGAGCCATGGCGACAGTTAGGGTTTTCAGACGACCCCTTACCAGCGATAGGCAGGTGAACATCAGGATGGACAGAGTGCACAGCAGCCGGCGGAGGGGCGACCACGTTCGTCGCCGCAGTCGTCGTGGAAGCAACTGCCTTACCCTTCGCGGCCCTCGATACAGCAGCCTTCTTGGGAGCCATTATCGATCGTTAAAGGAAGAAGACGAAGAGCAAAGTCGGCAACAGAGAACTCGAGCAAAGAGAGAAGGTAAAGAAACCCTCAAAGAGACTAAGAGAATCCTATTTATAGGAGAAAGAGACTCATAAAACAAACAGACGCCTCGGATTACACGCCGCCTCAAAAGATAAAAGCAAAAACGCTTCGGTCAAGGCAAAACCGACCCTTGGGATCCTCCCCCAAAAGACGGCGTTAATCAAATCAAGGGCACTTAATGAAGATTTGCACACGTGGTCAGGACACGTGGCAACGAGACCTATGCGGCCAGATGGATTTATGCGGCTGAGACACTGATGTGGCTAGGAAGCTCTGGAAGACAGAACATCCTATGCAGCATGAACGGGGCCATGCTTCTTATTCAAAGTGTTTCAATTTTACAAATTGAAAATTTTGAAGGGGGTCCTGTAGAAGCATAAAAAATATCAGAATAATGGTCCATACGGCTCTGGGTAAGAAGTCCATGCGGCTCACACAGGAGCTGCAATATGCGGTTCAAAAGAAGGCCCTCAATCTTATGCGGCTCGGGAGCGTATGCGGTTCAGCAGGAATATGCGGCTCGATTGACGCCATGTGTGATCCTTCCCTACAGCTGGCCATTTGAGTAGTGGCCTCATTTAATGCTCTGACACGACTCGACGGCTGTGACGGCCCTGACATAAAGTGTCATAATGGTCCTGCCATAATGACAGACTCTTCGGGAGAAGAAGAAAATCTCTGACCAGATCCGTCAGAAGTCCCAAATTGCCACGTGGCAATCAGCCATATACGGCCCACCAAGAGCCCAGTCCCTGCGGCTCAATACAACGCTAAGCTCATGCGGCTCCCTGAAAACCCATTCCCTGCGGCTCAATACAACGCTAGCTCATGCGGCCCACCAAGAGCCCAGTCCCTGCGGTTCAATACAGCGCTAGCTCATGCGGCTCACAGAGACTATGCGGCTCATTAAGAATTCGTCCCCTACGGCTCGATGAAGCATTGTCCTATGCGTCTCACAAAGAGTATCTCCCTGCGATTCGAGGGTTGCCCATCCTATGCGGCTCTGGCAAGACCCACAATGAAAACACGTGGCATTAGATCAATCAAGGATTTAACCGAATCCCAACAAGTATATTTGACATCATCATCATAATTACTGAGATCAGGGCATATCATTTATCATCAAGCCAATGGGACACGTGGCAAGCAATCAGACATTGGCATAATCAATCACGAGGATTTAAAGCAGTTAGCATTAATTGCTCAAAAGATTCGGTGCTATCCGCATTAATGGCCTAGATTCATTGTGATCAAGATCAAGGGTTTAGATAGATTGAAGGAGCGCCGACATTCCAAAAAAATGATCATTAGCAAACCCTAATGATCACACTCCACTCTTATAAATAGCCAGCATCATTCCCTTGCAAAAACCCTGGCAACAAAAGAATAAAAGAGAGAGAGATATACAGAGAGAGCTCCCCTTTCTTTAATCACAGAGAGAGAGAAGCCAGGAGAACAACACGAGGAGAGCAAGAAGAGCACTTCTTCGTCCACGCCAAACAGATCTTCTCGGAGCCAAGGCTGCATACCGATCGTCCAAGGAGTAAGGCAGAGCGGCCGTCGCTTTCACGAGCCTCTATCGTCACCCCCCAGAATCAAAAATAAACAATTGTACTTAGACTGCTGTACCTAGGTTTTCGTCCCTAGGCTTTCTTTGTACAAGCGAGTTTATATTGTGAGTCTAAGTCCAGTCCTCCCATAAAACTGTTCTGTACTTTTACAATCAATGGCAAACATTTTACTTGTTGATTATTTATATATGATTTGTATATCATGCCTGCTAGTATATTTATATAGCCTTGTTTATAATTGGCTTCGTAGTTCATATTGGATATACGTATATATAGTTCTTGTTCATAGTTAACTTTGTAGTTCATATTGGATTGGTTTTTTTCGTGTATCGTGATTGGGTCGTGTCGTGTCATCACTTGTACTTGGACTGAGTCGCATCATGTCATAGGATGAATAAGTCATAACGGAACTATTGTACCTTAACATTTTTGAAGCTAACCAGCGAGTCTACATCAGGGACGAGGGTTAGTAGTTAAGCTAACCTGCGAGTCCACATTAGGGACGAGGATTAGTAGTTATTTGTCCACACCTGCGAGTCCACCTTAGGGGCGAGGGTGATGCTAGCCTGCGAGTCCACACCAGGGACGAGGGTTAGTAGTATATGGTTCACACCAGCGAGTCCACACCAGGGACGAGGGTTAGTAGTATATGATTCACACCTGCGAGTCCACACTAGGGACGAGGGTGGTGCTAGCCTACGAGTCCACACTAGGGGCGAGGGCTAGTAGTTGTTCAAACCTGCGAGTCCACACTAGGGGCGAGGGTTTAAGTATTCGATTGGTTATCCGTTGACATCGTGTTCTCTTGTTATCCTCCAGCAGTTCGTTTATGCGTAGTGGTTCTTCTATTCGTGTATAATCGTATTTTCGTACTAATTGGTCTTTTTTCGTTTGTTTTTTGTTTTTTTTATTGCATGATAAACTGCTAGGTAGGCATATTTTTATGTATCTTGCTATGTCCCCTGAGGACCTGATGATCTCTTTAGGTTAGTTATTGCGTGGGGTTAGTTAGCAGCTCTGGATGACGGATGATTATGACACTTATGGGGTCCGGATGTAATGATATTGCTTACGGGATTCAGGTATTGATACCATGTTTATTATCGAGTTCATCCAGCTCGTGTTTCCCTTTCATCATCATGATATATCATATTTATTGATTCAGTTTATAGACTCATGTTATTTCTTGGAGTCAAATCGGACATGTATGCTAGTGGGCTGCAGACCACGACCCATACTTGTTCATTCTTGTTTATTATTCTTATTGTTGATTGAGATATAGTTTTGTCTTGCCTTGATTAGGCCCATTGTCATAGTCGTGACAACGTTTACGTATTCGAGTCGGACTGGAGTCCGCTTGATACGTAGCTGGCTTGCTCACGAGCTCGCGTCTGAAAACTGGATGCGGGTCGTGACAAGTTTTTTTGGTGGTCCATGCAGGTCAGAGCATATTGTACCGGTTACGTAACTGTACTGGTACGAGCCTATAACTATCACTAGACCTTAGAAATCTCAATCCACTCTGCCTTGAAAATTCTCTTAGAAATTTCTCTACCACCCTTGAAACTTCGTATTCGTTCTCGGTTATACTTCCTTGCTATCCGTACCATTGATTCTCGTCCCTTTTACTTCGAGGTGACGAACGATCGTGCTATCTAGGATTTATCAGAAATTCTTAAATTATAGTGTAATATTGCTTGACTATTAAATATTTGGTCATTTGTAGATATGAAGGATTATGGTTGCCATATGCCTAGATATCTGCCGGTAGAATTATTAGCAACTAGTTAGAAGACTATAAGATTTTAATGACCGTGTTTTGAGGGGTAGTGTGACCAAAGGTGGGTAGAAGTCCTCGGGGTTTCATAATTACAAATGACTAGAGAAGGCTGTAAATATTTCTTGAGAAATTAATTTTGAGGAGATTAAGGACTTTGAATTTTAAGAAATAATTATGAATTAGAATTTCGAGGATAAAATTATTTTTAAGGTGGGTAGATCTGTAGCCTCCCTTCCCGAAAATTTTTAGAATATTTTTTATTTTATTTATTTGATTTAAATGGTGATTTCTAGATTTATGAATAATTATTTAGTTAAGTATTACGGTGGATGATTTTATCCATGGTTGAGTTTTGAAGTACAAGACAATTAGGAATCACGGCACGGATAGTATAGTTGTGTGTCTTGACTAGAGTATTAGCCAGACCAGGGAAGACCCAGCCATAAGTGTATCATAACTAGGAAAACCAGGCCAAGTTATGACATGACCATTACAAATAGTTTAATTATTCATTATTAATATTATTTGACATTTAAGTGACTCGGTTGTACCAAACTTGTCCGGACTTGACCCAAACCAAACCGAGCCCATGTAATCGTGTAGTGAGACCAAAGACAACCATCTAGGCATATATTGTGTGTGTACCAATTGTTCCTAAATTATTTTGGGTATTGATATACATTTTTATATTATTTGAATATTTGTACAAAAATTGGTATTTTAATAGTAAATATTATTTTACCATATTTGTACAATTTTTTGGATTCGGATAAGGGTGAGTAGTATGGATTCACCAAACCACCAGTTAAGTATTATTTTATTATTTTATGGTGATTAAATAAATATATTTATTGCTATTAGATATTATTATTTGTTAATTGAGTATTTATTGATATATATAAATATATGAGGTATATATGTATATGGATGTGTGTAAATATAGATATATATGTGTATATAAATATAGATATATATATATATTAAAGTATGTATGTATATTTAAATGTATATTATATATGTGTGTATTTGTATGTATATATATATATATATATATATATATATATATATATATATATAAAAAAAATATATATATATATATATATATATATATATATATATATAATTATATATATATATATATATATATATATATATATATATATATATATATATATATATATAGGAAAATTCTATAATACATCCACCCTTTTGGGATGTATCGATACATCCAAAATATGGACCGTTGGATGTTCATCCAACGGTCCAGATTAAATTCAGATTAAATAATGTAGGATACATCATTTAATGCTGATTTACACTTTTGACCTGTTGGTAACTAGCTTTAGCAGGTCATTCTTCACCTTAATTTTTTCAATGAACACCCTAAATTAACTCATATTTACTCTCTCAAAAGTCCATCCAATTTAATCTGAACCTTAATTTTTTTTGGTTACAGGCCCTGGTAGTGGTGGTGGTGGTGGTGCTGGTGGTGGTGGAAAGAGAAACGGAGATGAAGAAGGAAATAAGAATCGGTTCGGATCGCGTCGAACATCGTAGAGCCCTCCTAGAACAATGAGGAGTACCAGCTGCGCCGAGAAGAATCGGTCCGCTTCGCGTTGGACGTCGTCGAGACCTCCTCGAACAAGGAGAAGTACCAGCGGTGCCGCTCTAATTTTACTGCCCATGCCATTGTCAGAAATTTTATTTTTTATTTAACAATTTAATATTTTGTTAATAAAGCTACATGTCATGGTGGTGGTGGTGAACTGAGGAAACCTGCTTCTGAGGTCGGGCGGATTATTTTTTTACTTTTCTAATGATAATATTTTCGAAGAGAATATTCTTTTGGACGGAGAATGGCCGTTCCCTTTGCTTTTAACACGGAGAATGGCCATTTTCTTTGCTTTTAATACGGCGAATGGACAGAGAATGGTACATTTAGGACGGAGAATGGTACATTTAGGACGGAGAATGGACGGAGAATACGGTGAATGGCCATTCTCTTTGCTTTTAATACGGCGAATGGACGGTGAATACGGTGAATTGACGGAGAATGGCCATTCTCTTTGCTTTTAATACGGCGAATGGACGGAGAATGGTACATTTAGGACGGAGAATGGTATATTTAGGACAGAGAATGGTACATTTAGGACGAAGAAAGGTACATTTAGGAAGCCGACAAAAGCTCGTTCTCTCAAATCTCTTCTTTGTGTAAATTAAATCCAAGGAGGACACAATCCCTAATTTTAGTTATTGCTTAGCAGAGTCTGCTTAGTTGTTGTAAAATTGTGGTGTTGCTTCTGTGACACTTTCATCTTTAATCTCATATTTTCTATGAATTTGTGTTCTGTTTGATTTTGATTTAGTAATCTTTTCGTAATTAGTTTTTTTGTTTCATCTAACAATTAATAATTTTGTTATAAAGCTACAGGCCATGGTGGTGGTGGTGGAAGGAGAAACGGAGATGAAGAAGGAAAGAAGAAGAAGTTCCGGTTCGCGGCGGACTTCGTCGAGTTCTTTAATCATGCGGAATTAAACCTCTTATAGAGTTCCTTAATTAAAGTTGATCATGATAACCATTTGTATTTTTCAAACGGCTAGTAGAATCTTTCTCGAGCCCTCCTCAATCAAACGGCTAGTAGATTCTTCCTCGAGCCCTCCTAAATCAAACGACAAGTAGATTGTTTGCTAGTCTCAAAATTTATTTGTCTTTCCATCTTCCTCACTTTTTGTACTTCTCTCTTGCTATATATACAATAGTTTTCTTGTTTCATAGTATTATTATTCGTTCTGAAATACATAGAATATTTTTCTGAAATACAATAGTTTTTTTGTTCTCAAGATGTCTACTCGTGTGGTGGGAAATGTAGAAGACTTAGAAGATTGGTTGCCAGCTCCAAATGAAACCTTCATTCCGCGTATGTTCCGCAAGATTGAAGAACATCTTTCGACGATTTCAGCTGATGTTGTAAAGATCAATTCTATGCTTAGTTCATTAAAAATTGAACAAATGAATTTATCTCGGCGTTTTGAGAAGATTGAAAAATCTTCAGCTTTGATGAAGGCATCTTCATCTGGAGCATTTAATAATGTGAAGGTGGTTTTCGTTGAATCTTCTTCCGATGAGGAGGACGTGGAGCTACAGTCTCTTAGTAAAGCATTGGACCGAATGCTCGCATTGTCCCTTACAGAAGAAACTGACTTTAGTAGTTCTTCTAAAAGAATGCGTGAAAATTTACATCCGGTCACACCTTCAAAAAATTTAATAGGGGGTTCAAACTCGAAGCCTAGCAATTGTACTAGTGGTTCTTCGAGTTATTACGACTATATTTTTGCCGATGATAGACCTGACGAGTAAGTAATATGAGTTTTGATTTAATTCCAACAGTTTTTTCTCCTAATTTATTCGATTCTTTTCTTAGAGAAATAATATCATCTTGCAACAAAATCTATGTGTCTCGGGCTGAGATGAAGTCCTTAGCTCCTTTAACGAGAATTAAAAATGGGGTATGTATAGATAGTATATTTCTTCTTAGATGCCATCTATGTTTACTTCGATTCCATCGCTGACATTTTTAATAATTTATTCAGATTGTAGGCATTGTCTCTGCTCTTCTCACCGCGGAGGAACGGAAAATAACCTCCAATAAAGCCAATGTATGGTTTTTACCAATAAAGATATCGGTGAGTGAGTATTTTATTCTTCAATGCATATGCATTAACAATTTTCTCGTTTGTTTGTCCTTCGTAATGTATTAGTTGATGTGTATGTAGAAAGAAATGTTACCTCCATCCGACAAAAAGCTTCATCAAATATGGAAGAAGTACAAATATTTTCAGGATTACATGGGATCTTTAAGCACTTGTAACGAGGTATTAATGTATTTCTGTTTAAATATTAATCCTAATTTTCTGAAAATTTACTAATTTGTTTTACCTAATTAATCCTGATTCAGATATACATATCCATTCATTTGGACGAACACTATACTCTTGCAAGCGTTCTGGTTAAAAAAAGGACTATTAACATTTGGGACTCACTTGCATCTAAAGATGATCCGATTCAAAACAAAACACTCATAAAAGAAATAGTAAGCTCATATTCATCAATTTTTATGAATTGGGTATAAGATACGCGGTATACTAATACATATTGTATTCTGGTAATTGTAGTTTTCAAATTTGGATCTATTTCTCGAAGAAAATATTTTGAAGTTGAGAGATGCTAGGTTCAGCTTTTCTACTTTTACAATAAAACGACCTTCGTATGTTCCCCGCCAAAGCAATTCTGTTGATTGTGGGATTTTTGTAATTGCATTCATGAAATACCGATGTAGTCTAGACTACCGTTCTCTCGATGTAAGTCTAAAAATATGTCATCAAAAACTTCAACATTTTAGAGCAATATTTTTGATGTTATGTTTATTATATGCAGTTTGATGCGGGAATGGAAAGACGCAAAGCTGCTGAATGGATTACAACTTTAGAGCTTAATGAAGATCTAAAAGAAGTCCAATCTGAAATGATTGAATATGGAAGGCGATGATTTTTTTTCTTCTTCTTTTATATCTAATGTATGGAAACCCCTAATGTATTATGTTCATTTGTTTTGTTGAGTTGTAATGACATTTTTGCCAAACGGCTTCGATTCTTTTTGATTAAGCAGAATCATTTTTGCCCTTCAAATTAATATAATTAAGCAGAAAGGAGTCTTTTGCTCTTCCATCGAATGACATTTTTGCCCTTCTAATTAGTTCAAAATACCCCCGAACCCGTCTATTACAAAAAAAAAGAAAAAAGAAAATCGTTTCGATTCTTCCTCTTCTTCCATACTCCACTCTGTACTCAAACCTAGGTCATTCTCCTCCAAAATCTTCAAACCTTCCTTCCCATTCGCAATCTTCACACCATGTCGGCATCAGCGGCAGAATCATCACCGGCAGCATCACCAATTAGAGAAGATGCACCAGTTATAGAAAATCCAAAAGCGATAGACGGAGAACAACCGAAACCCTATTCTAAGAAAGTTGCACAAAAAAAGTGGAAAAAGTTGCTAAACAAAAAGAAGTGCAAGAAGAAGTACAAACAGAAGGTATAACTTTGATTTTATGTTCGCAAATTCTTTATATATTACAAAGAAAATGACATTCTCCGTCATAAAACGCATTTGAATGTTAAATTCTATTCGTCGTTTAATTTGGAACGGAGAATGGAATTCTCCGTCTAACTTGTAACGGAGAATAACATTTCCAGTTAACACATTAGAATGTCCATTCTCCGTTTTATTTTAAACGGAGAATGACACTCTCCGTGTCATTTGAAACGGAGAATGACATTCTCCGTATTAGTATACACAGAGAATGCCGTTTCCAGTGTTCAAATCCATAAGAATGGCCATTCTCCTACCTAATTTTTTGTTTTTTGTTTTGCAGAAAAAAATATGTCAGGAATAAGGATTCAAGACTTTTCCGTTCTACCTTCAAGCCAATGCTAAATCTTATGGAGGAGGTCAATAAAGATGTTAGCCGTTTACCTGAGCCAGTTATTGGTTCCTTGAAGAATACCGGTTTCTGGAATTTTGTTGAGATTTTCTACCAAAACAGAGTCCACGTCTCCGAAGTGGCCAAGGTTAGGGAAGGGCTTGAGAATTTAATTGCAAGTTACACAGAAGAAGAAGATGGCGTCGGGTGCTTTAAATTGAGCACCACTGTTAAAATTACGCCAAGCGTCAAGGATATGGCAGTCATATTCGGTCTACCGCTGAATGAAGAAAGCGATGATGATGTTTCTTACAAAAGATTGATAAAGGAAAAACAACAGCAGCCCACACCACCAGCATCATTGAGCCTGTGTAGAGATCACTTCACAAGATTGCTAGCTAATACCAAGGGCAAATACTCAGAAGTCACGAATAAGGAAGTGAGAGACAAGTTCTTTAAATTGTTACGACGGCTTCGTGGCGGAGATAATGCTGTTAATCCAGATGATTTTGCCAAGCTAATAATCTTTCACTTATGCCAAACAGTATTCTTCACAAAGTCTGGCGGTTCAAATTTGCCGTACAGATTCTTGGCCTTGGTAGACAGTGTGGACGTCATCAACAGTATATGCTGGCCAAGGTTAATCCTGGCATATGTAATGGATAGCATAAAGAGGAGTAGAAGCAAAACTGAACAAGGAGATTACTCAATGGCTTTCCACAAATTGGAAGGTTGTACAATATACTTCCTCTATTGGTTTGCAGAACATAGTAAATTTGTGGAAAGGAAGTTAGCTGCAATTCCTGATTACCCAAGATTTTTCACATGGAATGGGTACGAAATCTCAAACGTCCTCAAGGCCGAATAACACAACAAAATGAGATCGAAGATGATATTTGAAGATCTGGTTATACCTGTTGGGGAAGTAGAAGGGCACAAAGAAGATGAGCCACCTATAGAAGAAGTTGAAAAAGAGGGAGAGGAAGAACACCAAGAAGCAGGTGGGGATAATTTTGATAAACAACGGATACCACAGCATCATGAAATGGGTGCTTTGATGGACGACTCAGCAAAAGAATTGGAGGATTTGAGAAGACATCATTCTGAAATTCTTGCGCAGAATGAAGAACTCAAAGAAAAGTTGAAAGAGATGGAGGCACAAGGAGCACAGTTACGTACAACCAACCTTGAGAATGCCATACTCAAAGAAAAGCTGAAAGAGCTCTAGGCAGAAGAAGCACAACAACGTACAGTCAATGTTGTGATGGAGGGCTCTGTGTATGAACTAAAGGATTTGAGAAGACATCATTCTGATATTCTTGCGCAGAATAAAGAACTCAAAGAAAAGTTAAAAGAGATGGAGACACAAGGAGCGCAGTTACGTGCAGCCAACCTTGAGAATGCCATACTCGAAGAAAAGCTGAAAGAGCTCGAGGTAGAAGAAGCACAACAACGTGCAGTCAACGTTGTGATGGAGGGCTCTGTGCATGAGCTGGTGGATTTGAGAAAACAGAATTATGTTCTTATTGCAGAGGTACATGCACAAGGTAAAATCTTTTCTATTTCAAATTTCTGATTTATAATCTTCCAGAAGAATAACTATTCTCCGTGTATTATAATACGGAGAATGGCATTATCCGTGTTATTTGAAACGGATAATTGCTATTCTCTATCATTTCGATACTGGAAAGGTTATTCTCCGTGTAATTCCAAACGAAGAATGCTATTTTCTGTATTATATTACACGGAGAATGTCATTCTCCGTGTTAGGTTCACATTATATATTTTATTGTTGTTTGTTTTATTTCAGTGCGAACAACCGAGCAACTCAGAGAAACAAATAAAAGGCTCGTTGAGGAGAAAAGGGAGCTTCAAAATAAAGTTGAACCGTTTAATATTGAAGCCAATGAAAAGGATGGGAAAATTGTTGATCTCCAAGCCATGGTTGTAGCATTTCAGCGTGAGAAGATTCAAGCAGCTGCTGAACTTGCTGCTCCAAAAGAAGCCAAAAGAAGAGGAGGATCGGGGGGAAAGCGGTTAATAAAAAGCAATATAGTTAGAGAGGCTAATAAAAAGCGGAAGATTAATGTCGCTCCAAAATCCCGAGGAGACACTAAAATGGCTGAATTAAAGAAGAACTGTGTCGTACTAAGGGAATGCGATGAACTCTTACTTTGGAAACATGCGGATGAAGAGCTGAAGAAGCAATACATCGACATCGTAATTCCTAAAAAGAAGTATCCAGAGTATGTATCCGAACTTTTTTTTGTTTTTTCTAGAATTTTTTCACAATTATGTAACAAGAATCTGTCTTTATTAATTTAATCTAAACTAAATTTATGTGCAGTGATATTGTATACCCATTTTCGCCGAAATAGGGTGAAAATTGAGTCACAGTCGAGCTGTCGACAATAGACCTGCAAGACATACTCAATTATGAAGACATGGAGGCTGGCATACTGAACCTAATAATAAGGAAGCTGAGAGAAATTCAAGGCATTAAAAGAAGGTGTCCCCCGTCTAGTACAAAGGACGTGCCATTGATCCAGAAGCAAAAGCCGGCGCCCCAATCACATAAGTGGTCTGGATTCATGATGGCCCACACATTGGTAAGAATCCAAACAGAAAAATCCATATTCATGTGTACACCGATGAAAAATTACAGAAAAAAAATACTCATGATATTGTGTTTTGTTTTTGGGAAACAGAACATCGTTGAACGTGCCAATGAACCAAAAGCAAAAGCCGACGCCCTTCCAGACATCCAAACAGATGTAGTAGACTTCATCATGGGATTGGAGGACAACATAGAGTTGCTATTCATCCCACTCTTTAGTTCATCCATGAAACACTATACTCTGCTCACATTCAACTTTATCTCTAACGACTGGACACACTACAACTCCTTGAGGCAAAACACGTACGAAAAGTGCAAGATGGATGCAGAATTAATGAAGAACACTCTAAAGCCTATCGTCAGGAGAAAAGTTGATAGGATGAGGGAGAGATGCTCGGCGAAGATGGAGTATGAGAGCAAAGTGCTGAATTGTTCTCCAAATTGCCCACAACAACTGGCACCCAACTGCCTCTTGTACACGGCGTATTATATGAATATGTTGACGACTACTCCCTTCGAAATACCGGGAGAAAATGACGATGAAACTCACCATAAGATTACAAAGATGAGGTTGGTATGGGCTAAGAAGTTGCTTAAAAGAAAATATGTAACACGAACAAAGCAATGACATTGTAAAACAATAATGTAATTATGTAATTGGGCAAGAAACTTCTGTCTTTTATAAGCTCTGCTTTTATAATAAAATCATTTTTGAATTACATTTACATTGTCAAAACCAAGAAAAGTTTAAGGATTCTATTCTCCGTTTATCTTGAAACGGAGAATAACTTTCCCGTTTAAATTAATTCGTTTGAGGATTTTATTCACCGTTTATTTCGGAACGGATAATAACATTCTCCGTCTGTCTTGAAACGGAGAATAACATTCCCAGTGGTAAAATACATTAAAATGTTCATTCTCCATTTTTTTAAATGAAGAATGACGTTCTTCGTGTCTTTTGAAATGGAGAATGTTATTCTCTGTTTAGTTTGAAAAGGAGAATGAAGATGAGCTTGATGAGAATATGACGAGGTTGGTATGGGCTAAGAAGACTACAATGATAAGGTTGGTATAGGCTAAGAATTAGATTTCAAGAGAACTTCTGTCTTTTATAATGTCTGCTCTACTCTGTCGTTTATAATAAAATCATTTTTGAGTTATATTTACATTGTGAAAACCACGAAATGTTTGACTTTTTGAGTTACATTTACATTATGAAAGTTTGGCGAAACACGATGAAGTGATTTGCCTCAAGGAATTCAATTGAAAGCTTCGACTGTGAAGGAGGAGTGTTGTTCTCCATCATCTTTCAGTTCGTGTCCACGTGGTAGATGTTCTTCATCGTGCATCGTTAGAGCATAGGAACCGTTGGATGACTCCTTGAGGCAAGTCACTTCATCGTGCATCGTCCGAGCAAAGGAACTCACTAAGGCAAAGGAATTCATTGAGGCAGAGCACCGTGCAAAGGCATCCTTCTTCATCATGGAGATGCACTCTACTGATCTTCCACCTTGGCAAGACTCTTTCCTTGAGGCAAAGGACCTGCAAAGGAATTCACTTCATATTACATTCTTCCGAGCAATGGAACGCCCTGAGAAAAAGGAATTCCTTGAGGCAAATCACTTCGTCGTGCATCGTCGGACCAATGGAACACGTCGAAGAAATGAACTCCTTGCAGCAAAGGAACACCGTGTATAGTCCGAGCCAATCAACGTGCGGGCGCTTTGACAGAGCATGAAACGATAATAAATCCAAACCCAGGCACATCTCAGTCTTCTAAAGGACTTCACCACCGTGCATCGTCGGACCAATGGAACACGTCGAAGAAATGAACTCCTTGCGACAAAGGAACACCGTGCGTAGTCCGAGCCAATCAACGTACGGGCGCTTCGACAGAGCGTGGGTTGGCAATAAATCCAAACCCAGGCACATCTCAGTCTTCTGAAGGACTTCACCATCGTGCATCGTCGGACCAATGGAATACGTCAAAGAAATGAACTCTTTGCAATAAAGGAACACCGTGCATAGTCCGAGCCAATCAACGTGCGGGCGCTTCGACAGAGCGCGGGTTGGCGATAAATCCAAACCCAGGCACATCTCAGTCTTCTGAAGGACTTCACCACCAAAGCTTCTTCGAACGAGGAGATCGACATCCAAGAAGAAAGCGTCTTGCCAAGGCGGGAGATCGGTAGAGTCCATCTCTACAAGAAAAGCTAAGTAAGACGAGAACAAACTCTCCCTACACTACTGCCATTTATAGGCATGGAACAACTCGGACTCATGCGCCAAGTGGCAGCCACTTCGAATTCAATTCAATTAATTTTCATCAATACCAATACATCTGCCCCTTCTCATGTAAAGCTAAGTAAGTCTAAAACAAACTCTCCCAACTACTGCCATTTATATGCCATTAATACTAATGAATCTGCCCCTTCGAATTCTGCCAACTTTAATACCCCCTACTGTATCAAAGTTTTTTTTTGATACAGTAGGGGGTATCAAAGTTTTGATACCCCCTATGTATAACATGTGGGCCCTTCCTGTTTTATAAAATGTGTACACATATATATATACACATAAATTTTGAGAGGGCCCACATGTCAAACATAGGGGGTATCAAAACTTTGATATCCCCTATTGTATCAATGTTTTGATACCCCCTATGTATGACATGTGGGCCCCTCCTACTTTGTAAAACGTGTAAACATATATATATATATACACATGAGAATTTTGAGATGGCCCACATGTCATACATAGGGGGTATCAAAACTTTGATACCCCCTACTGTATCAAAGTTTCTCTCCTGTATCAAAGTTTTTTCCCTTTTAAATGGGCCCCATACATAACTTACAAAAAAAGTATAAATAAAACAAAATTTTGTTATAGTCAAGATTTGAACCAATGACCTCTTAAATACAAGTCTAGCATTGAAACCACGACACCACAATAGCATTCTCCGTGTTTTATTAAACGAAGAATAGAATTCTCCGTTCTGAATTACACGGAGAATAGCATTTCCAGTGTTAAAAACACATTATAATGTTCATTCTCCATTTTAATTTGAAACGGAGAATAATATTCTCCGTTTCATTTGTAACGGAGAATTATATTCTCCGTTTTGAATGGCACGGAGAATGCCGTTCCCAGTATTAAAACGATTGAGGATTCTATTCGCCATTTAATTTGGAACGGAGAACGGCATTCTCCGTTTAATTTGAAACGGAGAATAAGATTCCCAGTGTTAAAAACACATTAGAATGTTCATTCTCCGTTTTAATTTGAAACGGAGAACGATATTCTCCGTGTCATTGGAAACGGAGAATGATATTCTCCGTTTTGAACTGCAAAGAGAACATATTTTCTCCATTTTTTATATTCTCCGTTTTGAACTTGGAATTTGATATTCTCCATTTTTATCTAATTGTCTTCTTAAACTTTTGCATTGGAGAACATATTTTTTATCTAATTGTCTCGTGTGAATGACATCTTGCCACATAAGAAAGACATTGTCTTAAGTCAACGACGTTTTATTTTATTCCATTTGCTCTTTGTCGCTATTTCCCTTTCGTACTTTATAATTATGAAAATTGTGACCCAATTTTTTACAAACTCTATATACTCTAGGCTTCGGGATAGGCTGACTTTCTGTAGGCTGGCTTGATTTCCCTTGAGAAGGCCTTCCTTTTGTTGCTACCGGATTTAGCTCTTTTAAATCTTCATGCACTCCATAAACTGCATCACCTACCATTTGTTCTTCTTCACCAATATCAGTCACCATTTCTTTCAACTCCATCAGAACAGACGACATCAACTCCGTTCCCCTCTCTTGAATTTTGCTTGATTTTTTACAATAGTATGTAAACAGATTAACTTGTTCATTAATACCACCATACCTTCTGCTCTCAATACTGTCTGGGTGGATGAATCTTCTTTCTGAGCCAGGTCCGGAGAGATAACTCTCTTTGCAATCCTTGAGCCAATGACATTTTATCAAGTTCTTTGGAATATCTCTAATTTGTAATCTCTTCGTTGCTGAAAAAATATGCCTACAAGGAATCCCCTTGGTCTCCATCCACAAGCATTCAAAATTTATGATGTTGTCGGCCGGATCAAATGTAACCTTCCGGTTGACACTGTTTGGCGAAATATACTTTTGGATAGTGCAAACTTCTGCCTCTCTTATGATGTAATGATGGAGAACAGTATATGCATCAGAACATGTAATTTCTTTCCTTACATTTGTATACACCGTTTTGGTGCAAATTACGGCAAATTTACCTTCTATTACGGCCATGCTAGTTTGATTCACAACTGGTGTTGAGAGTTTATCAGTGACATGCTTACTCATCTGGCCGTAACGTAAGGCCGTCAAACCGTAGTCACAATTTTGAAGGGCCTTCCATAGTGGCACCTTCTCATTCAAAAACCTTTTCAGAAATGCGTTCATAGATTTACATCTATTTGTTGCAGTAGAACCGCCAAAATAATTTCCACGTAGGAATGTGTCCACCCATCGCTCCCTCGTTCTGTACAATGCAGTGGTCCACTCATTGTTCTCTACATTATAATCTATTAGCATCTGCTGCCAACGGTTTTCAAATTCTTCGACTGAATAGTACCTGTTTAGAAAACATGGACAGTAACTAAAGTTATGATATTGTAACAACAACATACTTCAAAGTAAAGTAGCAAGTGTGCGATGTACCTTTTAATCAGAAGACTCAGTTTATTGTAAAAAACCTCTTGGTGTACATGTTTGGCAGCATTGTTTAGGATATGCCATGAGCACGTTCGATGAACTACGCTGGGCATTAAATCCTTAATTGCTTCATTCATGGATCTGCAACCATCCGTGAGAACTGTCACTGGTAATTTGCCATTCATACACTCTAGGAATTTTTCTAGAACCCATGAATATGTCTCTGTAGTCTCATTATGGATCATTGCAAACCCAAACACACAAGTCATCGCATGATTGTTTGTACCCACTAGAACCACCAACGACATTTGACTTCTATTTGTTTTATATGTAGAATCGAATGCTAGTGAATCTCCAAATAATTCGTAATTGAATCGACATGCACCGTCAGCCCAAAAGAGATGGGTCAATCTGGAATCTTCGTCTACCTTGTACGCATAGAAGAAATCTGGGTCACTGTCCTCCTTAGATTGAAGAAATATAAGTGTTATCGTAGCATGAACATCGTCTAGTGCTCTACTATCTTGGGCTAGAGCGTTGTATAAATCCTTTCTCGTCCATCCAACCTTATCCCAACCACTTTTCTTCTGGACAATTAAATTCCATATCTGTCCAGTCCCCATCCCTGATTGCTTCATAAGCTTAATTTCTTCCAACTCTGCGGGTGATATCGTA
Organism: Iris pallida; assembly: GCA_029216955.1. Classification (NCBI taxonomy): domain Eukaryota; kingdom Viridiplantae; phylum Streptophyta; class Magnoliopsida; order Asparagales; family Iridaceae; genus Iris; species Iris pallida. The sequence goes on along the minus strand of JANAVB010044817.1, from coordinate 3,009,058 downwards.
CGATGGGATCTCAAAAAAACTGTTTCATAATCATTCGCCAGGATATGGTTGTGATGTACATAAAATTTTTTGACGAACCACATCTTTGTTTTATCGGTGTACCCAATACGAAAAATTGCTTTACAACCACTTCTGCTTTCACTTCTTGGCTCACGAACCCTGTTAGGAGCTTCCTTATATTTCTTGTGTCTGAATCCCGCATTCGAACAACACCAACTACGGACCATCACCATCCCAGATTTGTTTTTCTTTACCTCGTTCTTTCTAATACTGAAATCATATGCTTTTGAATATATCCGTTAGAATGTCTCTGCTTCTTCAATAGAGTTGAACTGTAGGCCAACAATATCTTCTTCTAAGAGATGTTTTGGATCATTGTTAATGTTGGCAGACTGCAATATTTTTTTCATTGTCGTTGCATCGAAATCCAATGGAGATTCACCGTCGTCCATAGGAACAGAATAAAACAAAATAAACATGAGAAATAAATATAAAAATATAATGCATTTCTTAAATCCACTAGAAAGGGTGATGCGAAATAACATTTTGCTGTTTGCGTTGATGTCGTCGTCGTCGTTATGATGCATTCTTCCATTGTTTTCTTCATCTTGTTCTTTACTGTCTCCTAAGTTAACATTTTCCAAACTTTGCTCATCATCCAAATCATCTGACAGTCCTCTTGAAAGGAAGCTTTCTTTATCGACTAAATCTTCCACACGACGATCGCTTTCTCCATGTGACGTCGACATTGAAGAAAATAGAGTGTGTTAGAAACCAGCAGAAGAAACGAAGGACAAGAAACAATGCAAGAAGAAAGAGTAATGCTATATTCGTAGCTCTAAATTGTCCCTCTAATATATAGCCCTCCCATCTGATGTGGCATGTTAAATAATAGTGTGTGTCATCTGACATGACTGATGACATGGCAAATTTTAATCTAAAAAGTTAACTACCCAATTTTTTCCATAATAATTTAACGTTAATATCAATGTTAATTTAATGTTAATATTAATTTATGTTAATATTAATGTTAATGTTAATGTTAATATTAATATTAATATTAATATTATTATTAATGTTAACGATAATATTAATATTAATATTAATGTTAATGTTAATGTTAACATTAACATTAATGTTAATTTTTATTTTTAGTTTTATTAAAAAAAATTGCCACGTCAGCTGCCAGATCAACATATCACGTCAGCTGCTACGTAAGGATGGACAGTTTGAAAGTACATTTTGGAGGTACAAAAAGCATTATTCAGGAAGAAACAACTTCCAGCAAGGCAACAACACAACCTTTTCGTCTTCCTTGTAACTCCGCCACGTGGCCCTCTTTTGATGGCTCATGAAAAATCTTGAGTGATTCTAGGAGCAAGCATAATTTTAAGGAAACAACTTCCAACAACACAACTTTCTCGTCTTCTAGGTACATGTATTATTAAATTGTGTATCTAATAACGCATGAGGAAGCATGCAACAGCATTCTCCACGTGGCCCTCTTCTGTAGGATAACGCATGCAGCAATATTTAATGCTACGAAACCCTATTGTCTTGTTATGTGTTGTGTATCCTATGTGGCATGAGGCAGAAGACAATATCTTGCATAGGCGGCTATATTCACAAATGACAATAAGTTTAAAAAGTCATCTCCAATGCAAAAAGGTATTGAGAAGACAATATAAAGTAATTTTTTACAACTTCCATGACAACTTTTACTCTTCTAATGATATGGTATCAGTGTTTATTATTAAATTGTAGGATAACGCATGCAGAGCATTTAATGCTACAGGATCTGTTGTGTAAGGAACACAACCTGTGAGAGAGAACACGAGAGAGAGAGAGAGAGAAAGAGAGAGTGTGGGAGATGGGATAAAGAGGAAGGATCGAGCTCGACTAGATTTTAAACTTAAAATTCAATTTTTGGTTATCATTACTAATAACTAGTTCGCACGTCCGAGTTTAGACGAACACTAACCGAGCCCCGAGCAACGTGACATCAGCTAGCTAGGTTTCTAATTTCGTGACATTCCTGTTAATTTAAAATTTACAATATTATTGAAACTAATATTAATACTAAAATTTAAAATAGTTTTTGATTTAACATTTACTTCAAACTAGTTAAAGTTAAAATTGCATTCTTTTTTATTTAAAATGTAATTGGAACTACAATTAATATTAACATTCGCTTGTCCCGTAGTTTAAGTCGTATTTCACTGCTTCTTGCTTAAGTCTATGCCACCAAAGAACTTGATTGTTCAAGTCGGACGCGTGCACAGCACGTTCCTTCGATACAAGGCTTGACGTAGCCCTTGCTTGTCAAGTCGTTGCACGAACACATTAGAAAAGAGTTTTGTTGGGCTATCGAAGTACAGCAAGCACCGTCCCGTGTCACATGCATTTGTTAAGCAGCGAAAGGGTGTAAAGGCCACTGGCAATGTCAAGCCATCACGGACTATAGCTGGGTTAGACGACGACCCTTTTGCGGCGGGCCGAATCGGTCCCTTGGCCTAGGAATGGATTGGTTGAAGGAGCAATACACAAGAATATACTGCCATATTGGCAGGATTATTTTTGGTATACCCAGTGAGGCAGAGTTTTTATTTTTCGGTGAGGCTGAGTTTTCACCATCGACTTGATTCCAGGGACAGCACCAGGATCGGAGAGAGTCTACAGGATGGCACCTTCAAAGTTGGAAATCTTGTACAAGATGATTGAAGAACTCAGAACCAAAGGATTCATTCGTGCTAGTGGATCGCCTTGGGGAGCACCGATGCTTCTTGTGATGAAGAAGGATAGTACGTTAAGATTATGTGTTGATTATCGTACATTGATGTCTTATTTGATCAGCTCAAGGGAGTGGCTGTATTCTCGAATATTGACTTGCGGTCATGAGGGTACCATCATATCCGAGTCAGGGAGCAAGTCATCCCGAAGACATCATTCAGATCGAGGTATGGACATTAGGATTTCCTTGTTATGCCATTTGGAGCGACCAGTGTGCCAGCCGTATTCATGGACCCCATGAATCGTATCTTCATGCACTATTTGGATCAGTTCGTGTTAGTGTTCATAGACGACATCTTAGTCTATAGCTGTAGTGCCCCATCCCTACATCGTGCGCCGTACTCCGTCCACGAGGTACGTGAGAAAGGAATACTGTCGCTATCGATTCGATCGGGACAGATAGGTCGGGATCGATTGACTCGATCGAACGGGAACGGTTGAATTAAGATCCATTCTCTCGTCTGAAGTAAACTCAAGGTGAGTGGTTGACCCTCCTCTTCTCGAACCGCTTCCTAGGTAAATCGATAATGTTGTTGCGAATGAAAGGATAAATACAAGGGCACAAACACGGAAAAGGGATTGAGTTTTCAAAGATAATGTAGGCTATGTCTTAATAACTAAAAGGAAAATATGTCTTCGCACGGTTATGGATAACTTGTCGACAAGGCGGTAGTTTCCTCGAGTAGCAACCCGGGGCCACGTGACCGTTTCGACCTAGGAGGAAACAGGGTATAGTCGTGCATAAGGTTTCAGCACAGGTTAAGCAGGGACTTGCATCGGAGCTTGCTACTTGCGTTGAAAGGACCCCGATTAACAAAGCTATACGTCCATGATGGCTTGTGATGCCAGTGACGTCGAAGAGGGATGAGGCGAAGGAGGTCAGCCACTCGCCTTAGACTTGCTTCAAGCGAGCGACTGGTTGGCTCAGCTGACATCGCCTACGCGATCACCTGCAACCCGCTGAATATGGGACTTTGTTCCAGAGAAGCCATTCCATAACGTGGAATGAATCTTAATTCAACCGTTCCCGTTCGATCGACCCGGCCGATTCCGACCTATCGGTCCCAACCGAATCGGTAGCGACATTGTTTCTTTCTCGCGCACCCTGTCACGACCCGCACCCGGAGTTAGGGCATGGGTGCGTGACAGCGTCCCAGCCTACACCGCAGAAATGACGTAGAACGCTGTCTAGTTCTACTATCTAACAACAATTATAATATCAAAACCTGTCGAGAACGGTCAACTCCGAATGGAGGACAAACAATGATAATATAATATACTCAATAAGCTATAATATTGTTGCGACCGTCCAGTGTTGGTACTTATGTATGGTATTTATGGTGCACATCATCTTAATTCAATCGAGTAGTTCAAATGAGGGAATTATGTATGGTATTTATGGTGCACATCATTAGGACGGGTTGCGACCGTCCAATGTTGTGATAAGCAATGATATCAGTAAGTTTGGGATCCTTCGGATATTGGGCTAGCAACCCGTATCGAAGCGATCATAGTCTTACATATAAGGATGCCAAAGATGCATTACGGTGCGAAACACCGTGACCTTCATATAGATAGGGCCGGTGGGCTGAGATTAGCGCTGGGTGCAGGCGCATGGCCTGCCACCCTTATGCATATGTTTAAGTTTACGGTTGGTTTGTTGAGTAAAATGATATGATTTTTAATGTAAAGTTCTAACCTTACAGGCTAGGCAAAATGGGACATAGATGAGCACGATCACTATGTTTATGTTAAGATTATGTCTAACTGTATCTGCCGCAGGGACACGGTAGTGGACAAGTTCAGGATATGTTCGGCTCGAGGCGAGGCTCGGCTTGGACGTGCCGAGGCATGGAGTCCTTAGCATTCAAGAGGAGCTACCGCATTGGCGTTCGGACTTGCAAAATGGAGATGTTCAGCCGAAGACTACTTGTTGACTATAAAGAGGCATAATGTATAGAACAATGTACTCCTTTGTGAGCTAGAGAGATCATGAACATTGTAGCCAATTGGCATGTTAAGTTGGGCTATTCAGAGCCATTGTAACCTTCAGTTAATTATTAATAAAAGAGATTCTTGTTGTATACTACATTTTCCTTCCGCTGCTTATGTTATCAATTTGAGCTATAAACACTATTGTGAATCTGTTATCTTGCCTTGCACGAGCGCAACTCCAGGCTCGTGCGGCATCACGCCCCAGCGAGGACGATGATTCGGGTGAAAACTTGATAATGATGAAGACTGTAACTCGGTCGACAATCGTAACTATCGAGGTATGATCGAGAAAATTTAACAGTAGCATTAATATTAAATCTACATTGGCTTTCATGTTAATTTAAAATTTACAATATAATTAAAACTAATATTACGAAAATGCTATTTGCTTCCAAAAAATTTGGGTGATACCATCTTCCATTATGTGGCATATGACATGGTTGCTAACATGACAGCTGACATGGCAAAATTTAACAATAAAATTAATATTAAAATTAACATTAATAGTAAATAAATAATTTAATATTAAATTAACATTAACATTAATATTAACATTAATATTAAAATTAACATTAACATTAACATTAACATTAGCATTAGCTTTAACATTAACATTAATATTAATATTGACATTAACATTAACATTAACATTAACATTAACATTAACATTAACATTAACATTAACATTAACATTAAAAAAAATTGGGTAACTAATTTTTGGGGTTAAAATTTGCCATGTCAGCTGTTATGTCATCTGCCATGTCAGATGCCACATAATGGGAGATGGCATCACCCAAATATTTTGGGAGCCCAAACGACTAATTGCTAATATTAATACAGTAGCATTACCTTTATTTTCCAGTAGATTCGTGCCTTGTTCGGTCACACCCCTCCACGAGCGGGTTACACCCCCCCTAAACGAGGTGTTATATAGACTTTTTCAAAGAAGAAAACCCATCCGACAAGAGATAAACAAAGGAGAGAAGAAGAAGAACAGTCGCAATGGAGAGAAGCAAGATCAACTGCAGCGGATGGGCCGTCATCCCTACCGAGATTCTCTCGATAATAGAGGTACTGTCGGGGATGCCGGCGGACGAGGTAATGTACAACGTGGCCCCAGTTTGCTGTTCGTGGTGGAAGGTGCTCAATGGTCCCTTAGACTATTGGTCTAACGTCGACTTGGTACAGTGGTGCCGGAGGACCCAGCAAACCGCTGAGATTAGTTTGACCATAATGAAGCTCGTGCCTTGCAGTGGGGGATATCTAGGGTCCTTCTCCGCGTACAAGCTCGACGAAGCAGCCTTCTGTTATGCATGTTTAAGGCCAGTGCAAAATTTTATTTGGTCTTATTCTATTACTTTATTTTTTCTATTACAAAATTTTACGTATACTTTTGTTAATTTCTATTGATGTTTTCCCATTTTTATAATACAGTGGAAAATTTCTAAGGGTGCTGCGTATTTCGAAGTACGACGTGAGTGATGAAACTTTCGTGAGACACTTGGAGTTTCTCCCGGTGCTGGAAGAACTCGACATTAGCTACTGCCTCTATATCACGTCGACTGGAATCTTTTTCGCCGGAAAGTATTGCCACCGTCTAGTCAAGCTGAGTAGGAACATGCCCCCTCCAGATTTCATGCTCAGGAACAGATTTGTGCTGGACACAGAAAAAGAGACGGAGGGAAAGGCCGTGGCTGATTCGATGCCGCGTCTCGAGCACCAACATATGGGATTCAGCATGTTCAATGGAGACACGCTACGACCTATCATATGCAACTGTAAGGGTCTTCGCGTGCTCGACATACGTGGGTGCTTCAGCGTGCACTTCGACGACGAACTCTGGAAAATTTGTTATTCAATACAGACGTTTAAAAAACCCTTTGATGATGTAATCCCAGTCCTAGGGGATCCTGGATACGAGATGTATAATGGTTTAGATACCACCAATCATTCCTGGGGTGAATGGTGAAAACATTAGTATGCATGCATGCATGTATTTCTTTATATTTTTCATTAGTCTACATACAAGATATTTTTTATGAGTTTGATTCTCCATTTTGACAAAATTTTACTTTTGTCAATAATTTTTTACATGATTACTCCCTCCGTCCCAAAAATATAGTCCTATTTCTATTTTCACCAAGATTAAGAAAATTTAATTAATATGTCCAACAAAACAAAATCTCTCCAATTTACCCCTCATAGAAGTTTTGAATTTTGCATGAACGTTTTGTACTTATTGTGATCTAAAATTGGGTTAATGAATGCCATTAAATCTCTAATTGGGTTTATTTAATGCCATCACATTCTACTATGTAAATTAAACTTTGGAGGCAATATTTTGGCAAATTATATAAACTAAAGTGTCTTTTCAGTATCCATCATTAAAGCTCAAGTATATTTTCAAAATTCAACTCTTAAATGTATAGAGATTTGTAGAGTTTATCTTCATATAATTGCAGTTTAAATAAGGCTAAAATTGTAAATTACTCCACAAACATCCATTATATAAAAAGAAACGGGCTATAATATGGGACAAACCAAAAAGAAAAGTGAGACTATATTTTTGGGACGGAGGGAGTAATTTTTTTATAAATAAAATGGACCGTGATATAATATCGCCTAAGACGGCTCACTTCTGAGATTTTGACATTTCCCAACACAGATTTTACCATTAATACAACATCTCAGTGTAATCATATCCAAGAGATTTTGACATTTCCCAACACAGATTTTATCTTATTCAAAATGAATTTTGGCGGTGCAAATTCCACTCATATTAGTGGTATCAGTGCCAATTCACCATAATTAATGGTGATCGATATGAAAACATTGGTTTCTTTTTCATAACCCTTTAAAATCTATTTATACAGCCAAACAGCCAAACTAATTCATCTTCACCAGCCTTCAAAACCAATTTATATAGATTCAAAATAAATCTAAACAGCCAAACTATTTAAAATTCACAACCCTACAGAACAGTCTCAAATGTACCATTCTCCGTCCTAAATGAACCATTCTCCGTCTTATATGTACCATTCTCCGTCCTACATGTATCATTCTCCGTCCTACCTCCGTCCTAAATGTACCATTCTCCGTCCTAAATGTACCATTCTCCGTCCTATATGTACCATTCTCTGTCGTACATGTATCATTCTCCGTCCTACATTTACCATTCTCTGTCCTACATTTAGCATTTTCCGTCCTAAATGTACCATTCGTCGTTCTAAATGTACCATTCTCCGTCCTAAATATACTATTCTCTGTGTTAGAGGAACGAAGAATGGCCATTAACAGTCCCAAAAATTGTTCCATACTAAGTTAAAAGCATATGATAGCACCCAAAAAATGTTAACAATAGAAAAATTCTACAGAACCCAAACACCAGACTCGAACCTATGCCTTCCATGTAAAAGCCAAACAGCACAACCAACGAAGCTTGGAATAAGACATCAATAATGCTAAGTCTACTACCAAATGCTTACAACACTCTTACAACCTTCACCCATTGCTGACATGTGGGCCAACATTATATCCCCAACTTCCAATGAGGAATAAGAAATTGAATATCCCCACCTTCCAATAAGGAATAAGAAGAGTCGGTTAGGAACGTGTATATATATACATCGGGGACCCCATTCATCTGAGTAAGTTGCACATTTAACATGGCTCCAAAAAGATCATCTGGTTGGGAACCATTGCCAGAGTCTTCTTCCAGTCTTCGCCGAACCTCTCCGCATGGAGCACCCTCTGTGCCGCCTCCGGCCCATGACTGGCTGGCAGCGGCTGCGGACTTCCTGACCTCCTGCGGGTTTGTAGGTCCTAAAAATCAAGTTGCACCCATCAACAAAGTCATGAAAATCAAAAAAATGCATCCTTCAAGTGAACTGCGCAGAAGACAGATTGCGCAATAATTCGATTGCACAGGCTGAACTGCGCACTCATCCAAATGCACAAGCTGACGTGGCCTCGTCGTCATTACCTGACAGAGAATCAGATCTTCTGACAGCTGACAGCACGAAGAACGAGAAAACTGTTCGTTTATCGTGCAGCACAGTGCTCAAGGACAACTGTACATGCAGCACAATCTGCCAGACATTCTGCAGCACAGTTCATCCCAGCGCGGTCCATCCCAGAGCAATCCGAAGCCAGCGCAATTCAGGTTGCGCACTCCATCAATACAACTGACAAAGTACACGTGGCCTTCATACCATCAATTACTCACTAAGTAGCAACCGTTTGTACACGATCATGCGCATTTCAATCAAATGATGCCATGTGTCCAACACAGTTGGCCCACGATCAAACAACTGCCAGCGCAGTCTGATGCTGCGCAATCTAGTGCATGCACAATCCATCCTGTGCAATTCAGAATAACTAAAAATTAGTTATTTCCAGAACTCTATAAATAGAGTTTCAAGTCTTCATTACAGGGGATCAGACAAAAAAGTTCAGAAAAATCAGAGAGTTCAGGAGTTCTTGCCCAAGTGCGGCTGCATTCTTCAGAGGCTACCGCCTTCAACTTCAGAGGCTATCGTCGTCAAAGTTCACATCGTCCAAGGGATAAAGCGATCGTCATTCAGATCGGATTCCTACCGTTGTACTTTCCCAGAATTCTTGTAATCTTCTTACAAAGTTTGTGAAATAAAATTTCAACTTTTGTTTTCGCAAACAAAATGGCAACTCTGTTGGAGATGACTTTCTCCTCCGACGAGGAAGTGACAACTCAATGTGACGTTGCGTCTATCGGAAAGACGCATAAGACGATGGTTGTAAAGGTCAACCAGACAGCCTACGAGGCAATGATCAACTCCAGGACCACCCCTCGCACTGCAACAACTTCTGCCATAAGCAAAGTTCATCCAGTGTGGGTCCCCAAGACTGCTGCGCAGTCCATTACTTCTGCTGCTCAGCCTGCTGTACAGTCTACTGCCTCTGTTCCTAAGACTGCTGTCTCTGCTGCGCAGTCTACTACTACTGCCCATGCGCAGTGTGATACTTCCCTTGCCAGTGCACAAACTACTTCTTATGTTGTCCTGTCAAAGTGCAAGACTCCTATTCCTCTGGCGCAGTTGGCTGCCACTTTGCCTGCGTAATCCACCATTCCAGCAACCAGAGTGCAACCCAAACACTCTGGCAACAAGACTCCTGCTGCGCAAGTTGCTGAGACTGAAGCCAGAAGACTTTCTACCAGAGTTACTCATGCGCAACCTGCCAGTGCACCATCAACCCATGCGTAAACTGCATCAGCACAGTCTAAAAGAGATGGCCCTTTGGCTAATCTCTCCTCTTCTCACAGCAAAGGGAAAAGCTCTGCTCCTCCTCTCAAGCACCATGTTGCTCCTGTGCAATCTACTGGGGTAGTCTTTTGGTTATTCCTCCTCCTCCCCAGAACAAAGAAAAAGGTCCGTTGGTCTTTTCTCAAACTTCCTCGTCCCATGACTTGGAAGACAACAGAGGGAAAAGCTTTTTAGCTAACCCTTCTTCACAAAACAAAGAAAAAGGCCCTTTGGTCTTTTCTCAGTCTTCATCCGTCTTTACCGTAGAAGATCAATCTGAACGTGCCTCGGCACCAGTCAGTACAAGAACTCTTTCCAGCAAGGGTTCTTCTTCTCTCCATGTCAAGAGAACTTGTACTGATCAAAGAGGTATTCTGCCTACCCCGGTAGCAGAATTCCAAGATCTCCCAACTCTCAAGATATCTCGAACAAAACAGGAAAAATTGCTGGTGTCTCCGACAGAAACCCCTGGGGGTGAGTTTGCTAATTTAAGAACCTATCTCAATAGACCAACTTCGGCAAAACGTAAACAGCCAATGCCGAAGACCAAACATAATCAAAGACAAGCTTCCAAGATCAAAAATCCTGACACCTATGCTAATGAAATGAGCACTTCCCTGTACACTCAAGGGACAAAACATCTGAAGAACCAGAACCATGTTTCGAATATTATCAAAGAACAGATCCCTCAAACTTCTTCTCTCCTGTCGTTGTTCCTGATCTCCGAGAGCATCTCAGGCAAAAGCGGGACAACGTCTCGACACTTCCAGTTCCACTATCTGATCATCATTGTAATCACAAAGTCATCATCCAATGTTGTTGCCAGACAACAAAACGATCTGTCTTCGATCGTTTGAACTTTTCAAATTCTGAACCTATGTCAGAAGATGAAGATGAAGTTTTGTACGCTTCTGTCAACATGACTTCCCGAGATACTAGGGGTAGGAAGTGTTCTAAGCATGGCAAGCCTCGTAAGCCAAGCCAGCGGTATTTGGATCTACTCCAAGAATCTTTTGAAGGAGTATTCCGACATACCCGATCCCGAAGCCTAGATACAATCGGTCAAAGGAATCTTCTTCAAAACCCTTCCGGTCATCTCCCTCTTCCTTACTCAGGAGATGATTCTTTCTCTGACTATGATGAATACAGTGAAAGCTCTGAATAAACAGTGTCTTCTACTGTACCAAGAGAAGTGACAGCTTATGTTGTCAATGAAGATCCGGATGCTTCAACTTCTGCAAATCAAGAACAACGAATTGCTGCACTAGAAGACAAGCTGAAGACCATGGCTAAAATGGTCCCCAGTATGCATTCTATCATTATGGCCAAACATACAGTACCACCGACTGTACCTGCTGCAAGTCCTGAGATCATAGCATCATCGGTACCTGTCAATACGGGGCTGGGGGTAATATCTCTTCAAGTGCCTCATGTACAAGTTTAGTCTACACCCAGTCAGTCAGGTGTTGGGGGTGGTGCTTACCATGCTGTTCCTCCTCCTAACACTCAGATTTCGCCTGCTCCTTCTACATTAGTAGAAGATGCCAATGAAGCTGTCAAGCTTCTGCGCACTCAGTTCGAGGCATTCAAAAAGAAAGACAATTTGCAGAGGTTGGGGATCAAGCAACCTTATCCAGTTGAATGGAAGGAAGTCCCATTTCCTCCTAAGTACAAAATCCCAACAATCTCACTGTTTGATGGCAGCACCTCTTCCAGTCGGTTCATTAACCATTTTGAGGTTATGACTGTCCAACTTCAACCAAATAAAGCTCTTCTTACCAGAGTATTCGTCGGTTGTTTAGCTGGCGTAGCATACGATTGGTACAGAAGCTTGCCCGATGGTTGTATTACCTCCTTCTCTGGCCTAAAACAAATCTTCTTGGAACGATTTTACGAGGGGATCAACGACATGACTATGTCAGCCCTCAATAAAATCAAACAAAGACATAATGAAATTGCTGAGAGTTTCATTGAAAGGTTCCGTCGGAAAGCTTTGAAAATGGCTCCTGGGACTCCGGCCGCTGTTACCATAGACACCTGCAAGGCAAATCTTTTGCCTATCATTAGCATGTAGACGGGGTCAACTCAATTCCAAGACTGGCCATCTTTCATTGTCAATGCTAAAGCAGCTGAAGTTAGCACTGACAAGTTCAAGCAGCTAGGTGTACATATGTCTAACCCCGATCGGGACGAACACTCGACATTGAGTAGCGGTAATCGCCAGAACAACCACAAGAATAAAGAGACTTTGAATATCAATTTGAAGAGCAAAGAATCTCTGGCAGTTAACGTGGCTCCACCCACATCTATTTCTACACCTTCTGTACCTCCACCAAAGGAACCTCGTCCTAAATTAGAGTACTCCTTTGACGAGAACGACACCGCAAGCATCTTTGATTGCTTAATTAAAAGTAATAAAATCTAACTCCCAGACCCGAAGAAACCTGATGAAGTCGGTAAGACCGATCATCCCAAATATTGTGTCTATCAAAGATTTATTGGGCATCCCACTCGAGCATGCTACGTGCTCAAAGGCAAAATTCAGGAGCTGGTCAACGCTGGTGTTATCACTCTGCAGCAAGACGAGAAGACTGTTACCGCAAACATGGTCTCAGTTCAGTTCGGTGACTTTCCCCCGCAAATGGTACAGTATGGCGTCATTCCTATCCCTAAAACTACTCTAGAGATTGAGAATCTCCCTCCTCCACGAAGTGAAGGTCTCGTCCCCTTATCTCTTGACAATGACGAGATTATATGGATTCATCCTGATCTTGCTTCAGAGTTCGAAGTTTCCTCTTCATCCAAGAAGAAAGGCCGCTCCAAAGGCAAGATAAAGACTTGCAACATGGTGTCTTTTGACCCCATAATCGAAGAAGAAATCCTGCTGGGCACCAGGTCAGGGAAAGCTTACTTACGGAAAGTTCCCGAAACTCAAGAAAATCCTGCTTCCTCTTCTGAATCCGCTCCAGTGCAACCTGTTTTTACTGAAGACATCCCTTCTGCATCCTCACCGGTTGTAGTACCCATTCCTCCCAAGCCGGTGGTAGCTGACAAAGGCAAACAACAAGTCCGCTTCGACAAACCTTTGAAGAAGTCATCTCCCTCAGGACTTGAAAAGCCGTACAACTTCGATATCTTAGCTAAACTAGCCAATACACCGGCTAGGCTGTCAATATTTGAGCTCTTGCGCCTCTCCAAAGAAACTCGAGAAACTCTAAGTGAAGCTCTCATGGAGGCAGAAACTTGTCTAGCCCTTCTGAAGAAGCCGAAGGCAGAACCAGTCTCTTGTCTCCATTGTCATAGTGTGTTGGAATTAATTCCAAACATTACCTTCATATAGGATGACATGCTGATGGAAGACAATAGGCATGACCGTCCTCTATACTATACAGTATATGTCGATTCGATGAAAGTCGATCGTATCCTGATAGATCCTGGGTCAGCACTCAGCATCATGCCAAAGACAATATTGGATGCACTGAAGATCCCCGTGCATAGTCTTTCTACCACAATCACCACTATCTTGGGGTTCAACCAGAGAAGAAGTGAACCTCTGGGCAAGATTCGCCTAAAACTCCAAATAGGTAATCTTCGCACAAAGGTGACCTTCTACATTATTGACAACCTTGGTTGTTCTTATAATGCTTTGTTGGGAAGACTATTCCTACATGAGCACAACATTGTTCCGTCAACTCTCCATCAATGTTTCAAGTATGTTGATGACAATGGAGAGGTCCAGAAGGAGGTTGCGGATCTTTATCCTTTCAGAGGTGTTGAAGCATACTGCAACGACGCTCGTATGTACAAAGATGAATTTATGAAGGTTGTACTAGCTCTAGACACTGAAGAAGAGCAAGAAACAGTGCCCAAAGACACCCTTATCATACCTGTCAAAGGACGTATTTCTCATCCTCAGTCCTCCAAACCACTGGCTATTCACTTGCCAGTCCAGAAGCAACCAACTGATGATGGCCAAGATCAAAGGGAGCTCACCTCTTCTGCGCCACTTGTTATAGACTTACGTCGTAACAAGGAAAAAAGGCAGTTCACTTCTTCTAAGCCACTTGTTATTGATTTATCTTATAACAAGGATAAAAGGGAGCTCACCTCCTTTGAGCCGTTTGTTGTCGACCTCCATCGTAACAAGGCCAATCTTAATCCACGTTCTTCTTCTCGCCCTCTTGTAATCAATCTGACCAAGCCTGCTAAGGCTAAAGGTCCTGCTGTAAATACAGATGTGCAAATTAATGAAAAAGTATCTACTTTCTAGTATACTGATGTCATTTATCATGCTAAATGCTATTTGGATATGTTAGATAGCTTCCAGTCATTTACGATGGGAGTTGTACAATCTCTTCAAACAGAAGTCTTACTTAAAAATCCAGATGATTCATATCGTATTGTTCCTGCTCGAAAAAAAAGTGAAAGTCCAATACTTTTTAGTAAAAGACCAGAACAAAAATTCAGCTATACGGATGATAACAAAATTAACGATACAGGACATCTCCAACTTCGTTGTTACAGTCAACAATCAAAAGATATCATCCGAAAGATGGGTTATGATTTCAAGAATTGCCTCAACTACAGCAATGGTAGACGAACTCCTATCCGTACGACTGTTCCGAAAGGAAAGTCAGAGATGTATTACAACAGGACAAAAAGAGGTCTCGGATATACTTCACCTCCGGTGTTGTCCCCAGCAGTTTTCGAATCTGATAGTGAAGAACGTTCTAACTCTTCTGATTCCGGATCATGGGATTCTGACACTAGTATTGGTCAAGTTCATCGGACGATTGTATCTTCCAACATGGTCTCCGCCGAACTTCTAGAAGGCTATGACGAGGATGTTGAAGAAAGTCTCGAAACAGATCCCTGGGCTCAACGAATGGATACCCAATGGGAACTCCGATTAGAACAAAGGAAACCTCCTACCGAAGATCAATTAGTTCAAATTGATGTAGGAGAAAGCGGGTCACCTCGTCCAATATTCATCAGCAAGAACCTTCCAGAGGCAAAAAAACAAAAATTAATTCTTCTTATTCAAGAATACATTGATGTCTTTGCCTAGAGCTATAAAGACATACCAGGTCTAGATTCCAAAGTTGCTACTCATAAACTGAATATTTTGCCAAATGCAAAATCGGTCAAACAACAAAAACGGTACTTCAAGCCAGAAATGATGGATGCGATTGATGATGAAGTCAAGAAGCTTATCGCTTGTGGCTTTATCCGAGAAGAACAACATCCAGATTGGGTAGCCAACGTTGTTCCAGTTCTGAATAAAACCGACAAAGTTCGAGTTTGCATCGACTTTCGGGATCTTAACGAAGCTTGTCCAAAAGATGAATTTCCTCTCCCTATCACGGACGTCATGATTGACAACACTTGTGGGTTTGAGCGGATATCCTTCATGGATGGATTCTCTGGATACAATCAGATTCGGATGAATCCTGAAGATGAAAAACATACTTCTTTCCGCACTCCTCGTGGAGTCTACTATTACACCGTGATGCCATTTGGTCTCAAGAACGCTGGTGCAACTTACCAACGAGCTATGAGTACCATCTTTCGAGATCATCTGCGCAAGGCCGTCGAATGCTATGTCGATAATATTGCGGTCAAAAGTCGTCTAAAGGAAGATCATATCCAAGACTTGAGAACTATCTTCAACTTCATGCGCCAACATCAACTCAAAATGAATCCTACCAAGTCATTTTTGGGTGTCTCTAGTGGTAAATTTCTCGGCTTCGTCATTACCTCTAAAGGTATACATGTGGATCCCAAGAAGATCAAAGCCATTCAAGAGATGCGTCCTCCACGCAACCTAAAAGAGCTACGAGGATTCCAAGGTCGACTTGCGTACATCAGGAGATTCATTTCGAATCTGTCTGGACGCTGCAGACCATTCACTCAACTGATGAAGAAAGGTGTCTCTTTCATTTGGACCGAAGAGTGTCAAAGAGCATTCGAAGATATAAAGCAATATCTCATGAACCCACCAGTTTTGGTGCCACCGATCTTTTGCATACCATTTTTGATGTATGTCCGTTCTATGGATCATTCATTGGGTGCTTTACTTGCCCAAAAGAACAAAGAAGGTCAAGAACAGGCCATTTATTATCTCAGCCGTACTAAGATTGGTGCTGAACACCGTTATAGTCCGGTCGAAAAAGAATGCCTAGCTCTTATGTTTGCTGTTCAAAAGACTCGACATCACATCATTAGTCAAACTATTCATGTCATATCCCGAGTTAATCCTCTTCAGGTACTCATGAAGAAGCCCAGCACACTCAATTATCGGTTGGCTATATGGGCTATTCTGCTAGCCCAATATGACATGTTATATGTTCCTCAAAAGTCTGTTAAAGGTCAAGCACTGGCAGATTTCTTAGCAGCTCATCCTGTTCCAGAAACATCTAAACTCTATGATGAAATTCTCGACGAGACACTGGAATCAGATATGATCTCCGAAGAATTTCCTACTTGGCGTCTATTCTTCGACGGTGCATCCAGAATTGGACCCAATGGTGCTATTATCGCAGGAGTTGGAGTTGTCCTTGTTTCTCCAGATGGGTCAACCATTCAAAGAGCTTATTCCCTAGATGAACCTTGCTCTAACAACGTGACAGAATATAATGCTCTACTCATCGGTCATCAATTAGCCAAACAACTAGATGTCGAATATCTTGAAGTCTACGGCGACTCTAAGCTGGTTGTTAACCTGGTTAGAGGAACCTATGAAGTTCGTCATCAAGATCTAATACCTTATCATGAAACAGCAATCAGCATGGCTACATCATTCAAAGCCTTCTTTATTGAATATGTTCGCTGAGCTTGCAATATTGAGGCAGATGCTTTGGCCAATCTTACAGCGGTCTTAGCCATCCCTATCAAAAGACAGCAGGTGGTGGTTGTCTCTAACCGGGAATTATTTTGTATTGAGAACAATCGTAATATTAAGTTCAGTAATCTTACTGAAGCCAATGTTATCAATGAAGACTGGAGAGTTCCCTTCATCAACTTTGTAGTTCATGACATACTTCCTGAAGATCCCAAGGAGGCTACAAGTATTCGCCGATGATCTCTCCGGTTCTACTATAATCAAACTACTAAGACTCTTTATCGGCGAACTTATGACGGTCTTCTCTTGCGATGTCTAGCTGGTGATGAAGCAAAGCAAGTATTGCGCGAAGCCCACGTTGGTGTCTGTGGAGCACATCAACCCGGTCCTAAGTTACAGGATCGCATCCGATGAATGGGTTACTACTGGCCCTCTATGGTATCAGATGCCATCGAATATGTAAGAAAATGTCGAGCTTGTCAAATCCATGCAGATTTTATCCATCAACCTTTATAATTTCTGCATCCGACTGCTGCTTCCTGGCCTTTCGAAGCCTGGGGTATGGATATTATAGGTCCCTTCAATCCTCCTTCTTCTAGAGGACATCGGTTCATACTAGCAATAACCGACTACTTCTCCAAATGGGCTGAAGCTATACCCCTAGCTGAAGTCAAGACCAGCAGCGTCATCAACTTCGTCAAACACCATGTCATCTATAGATTTGGTGTACCTCGAAGGATCATCCATGACAACGGACCACAGTTTATCAGTCAGAAGTTCACAGTTCTGTGATGATCACCGGATTGACAATGTTGCTTCGACAGCTTACAATCCTGCTGCTAATGGCTTAGCTGAAGCTTTCAACAAAACCATTATCAAGCTCTTCAAGAAGTTTGTATCCACTAACAAACGAAACAGGAGTGAAAAGCTTGGAGAATGTCTTTGGGCCTACAGTACTACGGTCCGCAACCCTACAGGCTGTACACCTTTCTCTTTGGTGTACGGCTGTGAAGCAGTTCTGCCCCTGGAACTTCAAATTTTGTCTTTGAGGATTACTATCGCCAATGAGCTCACTACAGAGAATAACGATCTTCTTCGACTCCAAGAATTAGAAGCACTCGATGAGAAGCGGTTAATGGCTCAACAACATATTGAGTTTTACCAAGCCCGTATCTCAAAGACTTTCAACCGCAAAGTTAAAGTCAGAGCCTTTCAGAAAGGAGAGCTCGTTCTAACCGTCAGACGTCCTATGACTATGACTCACTCGAACAAAGGCAAGTTTGATGCGAAGTGGGAAGGGCCATATATCTTGAGCAAAGTCTTCTCAAATGGAGCCTATCAACTCACAGAGCTAGACGGTCGAGTTGCAATGATGCCTATCAATGGCAAGTTCTTCAAGAAGTATTATGTATAAATGTAATAAACATTGCTTATAATTATCAAACAAGTTCATAAATTTAGTTTTATTTTATCTTGAATGATAGTACATAATATCAAGGAAGGTCACTATCATCATTCTCAAAATTGGGATGTGGGCCACTACCGTCCTTATCATAGACATGATCAGCAAAAGAGCTGAGAACATTCTTGCTGGAACCCACCAGGAACTTGCAAGTAGCCATCCTCATGGCTTCTTCTTCTTCAGTCTTCCCTGGTTCAAGAAGGAAGTCCAAGATGTCTTTTGGCGGTTTGGGGGCAGATGAACCTTCGCCCGCTGTTATCTGCTTTGGTTGAGCCGGTTCGACTGGATGTTCCTCAGTGTCCGCTTTCACCTTCGGGGCGATCTCAGCCTTCTTGGATGCATCTCCAGACGACATCTTTATGTTGAAAAGTGAAAGTAACCATCCCATCTGGTTTTTTGTTCTATTTATAGACAGAGAGTTGTAAGACTACGAAGCGACACATTCATTTGACGGTTCGCCCGTTCATTCAATCCATCCGACGGTTCGCCCGTTCATTACATTCATCTGATGGTTCGTCCGTTCATTCAATCCATCCGATGGTTCGCCCGTTCATTATATTCATTCGACGGTTCGCCCGTTCATTTCATTCATCCGACGGTTCGTCCGTTCATTCAATCCATCCGACAGTTTTTTTGTTCATTATATTCATCCGACGGTTTGCCCGTTTATTACATTCATCGGACGGTTCGTCCGTTCATTACATTCATCCGATGGTTCGTCCGTTCATTACATTCATCAGACGGTTCGTCTTTTTATTACATTCGTTCGACGGTTCACCCGTTCATTCAATTCATCTGACGGTTCATCCGTTCTTTTCACCCTAAGGTTCATCCATTTATCCCGACGATTCATTTCGTTCACACATTTTGACTATTCATTTTCGTTCATTTATTCATCCACATCAGCAACTTATCATCTTCGATTAAGTTGTCTACTGAAATAATGATATTCGATAAATTATATTCTGCCATGTCCACGTTACCTCTGAGCAGATATAATGAATATAATTATTTTCTAAAAAATCAAGAAATATATCATGTCCTGTACCTCTGAATATATTTTCTATCGCTATTATATATATCTGAATAAGATATGCAATAAATAATAGAACCACAAAAAAAGGTCTTTTTATTGATTAACGATGAAAGACGTTACAAAGACACATATCATGAAAAAACAAGAAGATACAAAAGATCTTTCTACTCAGCCGGTGGTGTCATCAAATTGGTCATCTGCTGCTTCAAAATTTGTAGTCGCTCTTCACGAGATTCCATCACTCGTTTCCTAGCTTCTTCTATCCCAGATTTATCATCGAAGGTTGGCAGGGTTACTAGTCTGGAAGTAATTTCAGCTTGGTGAGCTGCAGCATATTCATCTCTCTCTTGAGTCAGAACACCAAGTTGTTGAATTGTACTTTGATGTTGGGTAGCCTCATCTTCCAGAGTTAATTGAGCAAGTCTCAGTTTTTCCTGTAGATTGGCAATTTTTGCTTGCAATTCAGCAACTCTCCTTTCTTTCTCTTCAGCAACAAATGCCACTGTTTCTACTTTGGAGTTGTACTCAGCGGACTTGGTAGTGAAAGTATCCAAGAGAACTTGGAAATTAACTTTCTTAACCGCGACCTCTTGAGACATCCGTTCAAATTCAGCTTGCACCAGAGGCTCTACCTCTCCCTTTCTTAGCTCTTTGTAGCTCTTAACTGAGGTCTCCAGCTCATCTAATATATGATCAAGAAAAGTAGCCTGAGGTTCATCACCTTGGCTGCGGATGGCATTAATCAAATAAGAGGTTGGACCTCTAACTGTAGAGAAATCATCTTCTTCCTTCTCTATCACCCTATCTATTAAGGGTCCCAATGAATTAAAGAAAAAGCTGGTAAAAGAGCTGATGACAAATTGGTTGGTGGCCAAAGCACCAGGAGTAGCAGCGACTCTAGTTGATGATGAAGCAGTAGGACGTTCAGCCACTTGGACGGGAGGCTCTTTAAATAAGGGAGCTAAAGTAGAGCTGGTTGCTCCTTCCGGTTGTTCCTCTACAAAAATAGATAAACTTTATTATTTTGTCTGTCATTTGTAGCTATTGAAAAGATCAAAAGTAAAAGCAGTCTTACCATGGCTTGGTCCAATGATGATTCAGTCATCTGCTGGCACAGATTCCAATCTAGCAGAAGTAGCCTCAGATATTACTGCCTGGCTACTGCCTGCCTCGGAGCCACCTGACAAATGACGACTGCTGCTAGCTATCGTCATTACAGGTACTATATCTGTGCACACTGGAGGAGCTAGGGAAGATTCGATTTCTGCATGGATCAAATATAGAGATGTCAGCTATTAATCTATGAAAAGAAGATTGATAATTTCATTTCATACATTTAGGATCAACAGTGGGAGTTTCCTCCAGAACCACTTCCTCATCTGCAATCTTTTCTGGAGATACCTGTACCTCAACATCCTTTTCAGGATCCAGGGTGTCGTCAGCGGCTTTGGAAGATATATGGACCTCAATGTCCTCTTCAGGATTTTGTGTATCGTCAACAGCCTCTGATGATGTACTCTCCTCACTTTCGTTTTCCTCAGGAGCTTCATCGCTGGTAGTTGCAGCGGCATGATCAACATCATCTTGCAGACCGAAGTCACAATCATTTAATGTATCAATCATTAGACGATCCTCCTCTTCGCGAAGTGTTCCTGGCATAGCAGGAAGCTGAGTCGTTTCTACCGCCGGTGAAGGAGATCGTAAAGCTTCATCTTTCCTAGGCTCTGCAGCTTCCTCCCTCTGATCAGTCTCGTCCCTCTGTTCTGGACTAGGAGTTTTATGCCTAGTCTCAGAGACAGGAGTAGGAGATGACATAATAATTCCAGCAGCAGCATTCACCACCATCGAGGACAGGATCGCTTTCTTTCTTTTTCTAAAAGCCTGCTTCTTTCTATAAAGAGGCCTTTCTGGACTCTCAACATTTACCACATCAACCTGCTTTGGAAGAGAAGTCGGTGTGGTTGCTTCTTCTCATTGGGTTGACTCGGCCATCTGCCGAGATTGTGATCTAGTAGTAACTTTCTCTGATTGATCCAAAATAAGTTTCTTCTTTGCAGCTGGGGAAGAAGGTTCGTCAATCCTTCTTTTCCTCTCCCTGGCCGGAGACTTAACAACTTTCAAAGAAAACCTCAGTGGTTGATTAACCTCCTCAGGGAAGTTTGCTTCCCTTGAGGATTCCAATGGATCATCCACCGGTTCATGCTCTTCGTCGTTATTTGGAGCTAGTATAATAGTGGCTCCTTTCTTCAGACGCGTCTCTGTTGCGAAGCTATCAACAAGGCTGTAGTTCTCAGCAAATGTATTCGCTACTGTATAAAAGAGTGAATATGTATATAACATCCTGGGGCCATGATCACTTTTTGTTGGCATCGAGAACATTGCTCTTGTATCTCGAACGTTGTATTAGGCCCATGCTCTGGCACCATCAATCAGATACCCCTTTCCTTGTAGGCAAGTTATAGCATTGCCTACATGGAACTGGTCGTAACCAAATTGAAGGGCGAAGTGGCTTGGCAGATATGGTTCCAAATAACACTCCTCTTCAAATCTATATACCAAGTGGGACGGCCTGATCGTTCTTAGCCAGTCAAATGCTACCCGATCCAACGGTTGCCTCCCAAGGTCAACTAAATTTGTCGACATATGTTCATAACCGACTGGAGGGGCAACACAGTAAAAATTCCATACCTTCCCAAGGTTCAATGCACGTCTGCAATCCTTCATACTAATGTATATCCATTTGCTCCGGGAGAATCTACGCAGAAAGCTACCACCGACTGCTCCCATGTCGGGGTTCATCAATGACGGATGGTGCAGAAGCAACCATCCGAATAAATAGGTGTAAGGCAACTCCAGTCGAGGGAAGTTACCCTTCTTACCCTTATATTTGAGCATGGAGTCAACATAAAGACGAAGACCTGCGTTCAATCTATAGGTCATCGCTGATAGCAAATCCATCCGGTAGCCAAAGACTAACCGGATGGCAGCAAAGAGTACAACGTGGTGGAATCGGTCCACGACGCTCGCTCCGTGTACGACGAATCGACGGAGCCAGTATGTCATGAAACCCGCCAGCTGGGCTTCTCTTGACATGGACCTGTAGCCCATTCTTATAAAACTCTCGACAAAGTCTCCGGTCTTGAGTGGAGGGTATTGATGTTCATCATTAACTTTGATATCCATTTTCTTGTTTTCTTCCATCAAACTGATCACTTCACTATGGCTGAGGGATTGGAAGAAAGTCGGGTTGCAAGTATCATGATCCTTAGTCTTTTTCTCAATGATATGATTAAGAAAAAGATAAGGCAACCACTTTGATGAATAGCAGGTGCCGGAAGAACCGCTCTTATAGTACAGGGAGCATATGTTGTAGTGGCACAGTAGTTCGTCGAAAACTGCTACCATCGCTGTATTTTCTCGACGTAGTCTATCTAACTCGTCGTTTGTTGGAACGTACTCCTCATAAGGGAAGTCTCACGTTGGTAGGCACGAGATGTACTTCATCTTATGGAGGGCTAATCAAATCTCCCAGCAGGGTGTCATGAATGTCCCTATTCTATAATTGTACCTCTCTGCCAAGGCCAGAAATAGATGAGGGTTTGGGAGGAATCCATACATGGTAGCGTGTACCGCATGATATAGCTCGATCTCCTTAAGCTTGTCTTCAAACTGAGCCAATATCCAGTTGGCTATACAGTTCCACCTTCTGTTGTCTGGGTTCACCAGACCTGTCAGCCGGATGTCCTGATCCGGGTATCTGTCCTTAGCCTTTGCATATTCATTAGCAAAGATTGGTGTCCTCACTGGCAGCAGCAAAGAAGAGTTCTCTGGAGGGATGCAGCCTGGCTTCAACCCTCTGAGCAAAGTACTATGACACTCAGAGAAGCTATAGATCATATCTCTGTTGTTTGGTCCTTTCTTGACACAAATCTTTCCTGTCCTTGCCTGCTGGAGGGGAGTAATATCCCAGTCCATCCTCCTGGGATAGCTTGTATGGGCATAGCGGGCTAGAGGGAGGCATCTAGCAATGTCCGGTAACAGGATTAGTTTCTCCTTTCTTTGGAAGAGTCTCTGCTTAACACGGGGTCTCGGCTGAGAACTCTTGTCAATAGCGTCGCCAAATAAGAACATGGGTTTCTTATGGGTAATGGCGTCAGCAGACTGCAGGGGTTGTCCATTCATCAGACTTAATAAAGTCTCATTGTCCTGAGCTACCAAGATGGCTTGGCGGGAGGATGGCAGAGCATATTGGGGAAAAAGCACATAGGACAAATCTTCTTTAAATTTTGGTTCAGCAAGGGACCCTGCAAATATTTCATACTCTGGATCCTCTCTGATGTTAACTGCATCAAACAGAAAAAACAGAATTCAGTACAAGTAAAATCAAAGATTCTGTCAGCAAATTTCGCAAGCATCAGATTGCGCAAGCATCAGATTGTGCAACAACAGCTTCTATGCGCAAACTGTCCAGTTGCGCCAACTCATCCACTTGCACAAGCCATCAGATTGTGCTGAATAACTTGCACAAGGCATCAGTTTGCGCTGGACAGCCTTGCACAAATCAGTAGATTGTGCTGACTTTTGCCAGCGCGTTCTGACCGATTGTGCAAGGAAATAGTCTTCATAAAAATGAAGATTATTGGATTTGTGCAACCAAAATCCTAAACAGGGCGGCGCAATGTAACCAAATCTCTAAAAAGAGATCGGTTTGAAGGTGCAACAATGACGAAGAACCCTAAAAAGAGTTTTCGATCGGATGTCTACCTTGCAGAGCTGGATGTGCAACTTCATGTCGAGAAGGGCGTGGCGCAGCACGAGCCGAAGACTCGGCGGGGGCCTTGCCTTTCTCAGCGGTGGAGCGCTTTGGAGCCATTAAGGTCGATGAAGAAGAAGAAGGAGAGTCGGGAGAGCTCGGGAAATTCTTTCTTTCAGATGATTAGAAGCAAGTAAAGAATGACAGAGAAAAGAAAGAGAACTATTTATAGTTTTCGAGAATGAACAGACTCCTCAGATTGTGCCAGATAAACAGGAGCTAATTCCTTCGATTGCGCAGACAGGTCATCATATGCGCAACTTGATTTAAAATTCAGAATTTAAAGTATTTCGAAGCTTTGACTATTTTCAAACTTCGAAAATATTGAAGGGGGTCTTGTAGGTCCTAAAAATCAAGTTGCACCCATCAACAAAGTCATAAAAATAAAAAAATGCATCCTTCAAGTGAACTTCGCAGAAGACAGATTGTGCAACAATTCGATTGCGCAGGCTAAACTGCGCACTCATTCAAATGCGCAAGCTGACGTGACCTCGTCATCATTATATGACAGAGAATCAGATCTTCTGAAAGCTGATAGCACGGAGAACGAAGAAACTGTTCGTTTATCGTGCAGCACAGTGCTCGAGGACAGCTGTACATACAGCACAATCTGCCAGACTTTTTGTAGCGCAGTTCATCCCAGCGCAGTCCATCCCAGCGCAATCCGAAGCCAGCACAATTCAGGTTGCGCACTCCATCAATACAACTGACAAAGTATACGTGGCCTTCATACCATCAATTACTCACTAAGTGGCAACCGTCTCTACACGATCATGCGTATTTTAATCAAATGATGCCATGTGTCTAACACAGTTGGCCCACGATCAAACAACTGCCAGCGCAGTCTGATGCTGCACAATCCAGTGTATGCGCAATCCACCCTACGCAATTTAGAATAACTAAAAATTAGTTATTTTCATAACTCTATAAATAGAGTTTCAAGTCTTCATTACAGGGGATCAGACAAAAAAGTTCAAAAAAATCAGAGAGTTCAGGAGTTCTTGCCCAAGTGCTGCTGCATTCTTCAGAGGCTACCGCCTTCAACTTCAGAGACTATCGTCTTCAAAGTTCACATCGTCCAAGGGATAAAGCGATTGTCATTCAGATCGGATTCCTACAGTTGTACTTTCCCAAAATTCTTGTAATCTTCTTACAAAGTTTGTGAAATAAAATTTCAACTTTTGTTTTTGCAAACAGGGTTGTCACTGGAGGTCATCGCTCGACCTCTTCATCCGGCGCCCAACTTTGATCTGTTGCCGATCACTCCGGAGGAACGGGATTCTAAGAGAGAAGCGTTTCGCCGCCTGTGCCATAGGGCGGGTGTGCGCACCCTGCCGGACTTTACGGAGATCCTCCGCGAGGCCAGTGAGGGGTAGACCTTTTTTTTTTACAGTTTTTTGTCCTCCTCTTGTATACTTCGCCGGAGAATATTCCGGCGACGAAGCTGGAATTTAATGAAATATAATATTTTGTTAACTCAATTTGGTTTCGGCTACAATCAAACTTTTACAACCTTCTTACAACTTACACCCATTTGCTAACTATAGCATTGCTCTTTATATATTTTTCAATTAACAAATCTTGTTGCGTCAAATCCATATATCAGGGACGATATCCCCAACAATGACTTGTTACGTCATAGAATTGATTATGCTGCCAGCGTCAATCTTGCCGTCAAATCCATCTTAAATATGATTACAAAGTAAAATAGAGGACAACTTTGAGTGTTTCAATTTTACTCTTTTCAAGTACATAGTCTTCTTATTTTCAAAAATTTAATTAGATATTCGAAAAATGAAAATATTGAGATTAAACTTCACATTCTTAAATATGTTGTCAAATTTTTTTAAATAAACATGTTTCCACCACGTTTTTTCTGCCAAATTTTTCAATAATTTATACGGAACACGTGGATATATACTAGTAATAATAGTAATAAATTTAATTTTGGAAAGTAGTTTTTAAAATTAGGGTCTCAAAATTCCAAAGGTTTATGTAATGATTTTACATGGATATATACTAGTAATAATAGTAATAAATTTAATTTTGGAAAGTAGTTTTTTAAATTTAATAGTAATAAATTCGACCGTCTTATACTAGTAATAATAGTAATAAATTTAATTTAAGACTCAAAACTATTCTAATTTTTTCCACTTCCCAAGGTCATATAAGACAGTCGAATTTTCCTTCTTCTTCTCTCAAACCATCATCCTTCTCCCAAACCCTCTCCCAAACCCTCTTCTAATCAAAATGCCGTCGAAGAAACAACGACCGTCGCCGAAGGGGAAGAATCCACAAAGGGATACGATACAGGTCCGAAGGGCAGAACTTGCAAGGGCGACGAAAACCAAGATTATGGTCGCTAGAAAAGAGGCCGAAAGGGCAGCGGCGGAAGCAGCGGCGGCGGCAGCGACGATGAAAGCGGAGGCGACAGCCAAGCCACGTGCAAAAAAACTAAAAAACTCATTGCTCCACAAAGACCGAAAAATCTATCTTCGATATAGAGTCATCGGAAGACTCAACTTATGAAGATCGAAGGCGTACTCAAGCAAAGGCTAAGGTGACAATGGATACAGAGTCGTCAGCGTACTCTGAGGATTTTGAATCCTCATCAGAAGAGGAAAATGAAGAGGAAGAGCAATCATCAAATAAGTCCCAGGCTGGAGAGGAGGTAAAAAAAATTAATGACTCTAAATCTAAGAAGATTTACATTAAATATTTCAAGAAAAAGGCTGTTATACCTGAAAGATCAATTAAGATGGATGATGTCGAAGACAAAGCTTTCCTGGATATATTGAAATTTTATCAATTGGAGAAACTGAACAAATCCTGTCTTGAGAAAATCTTCCAAACGATAGTAAGAGAATTTTACTCAAATCTTCTGGCTGAAATTAAAGAAAAAGAAGAGGATCAACAACTGGTGTTTCTGAGAGGGAAACTGACTAGGGTAAATGCTGCTGTCATCAACAAATTTTATGGATTTGATCCAGTTCCTGAGTTTGATACGAAGATTAATGATAATGTTTCCATGACGGATGCAATTCATGAGATTACAGGTGTTTTAATGGGTGCCAAGACCCCTTAAAATGTATACAAAGATCAATTAAAAATATTGTATAAATTGTTGCATGCCTACGTATCTCAAACACTCAACCCTACTGGACATGAGTTTTCCATCCATCCCGAGAGTGTAAAATTTCTTTATTATATGGGAAAGAAAAAAAAAGATGGATATAGGTTCCTACATGTTCAGTAGAATGATGCATCTCGTGGAAAAACCAACTACAAGGACAGCTCTCCCTTTCGGAGGATTTGTATGCTCGATAGCTAATAAACATTCTGTCACAAGCTTAGCATGAGATGTTTATATTAAAAACAAAGGCCCCATGAGAAAACTAACCTTCACTCGAATGTTTGGAAAACGGACAGCAGCTGCAAGCAAACAATCAACATCTGGAAAACCATCAACTTATGGAATCAAAAACACTAAGGACAGGGTTGATGATCTATACAATTTTGTTGCTGCAAACTTTGAGAATGTCTTCAAAGAGATGAAGACTATATTCGACAATCAGAAATTGATTCTGGATAAGATTAACCAGATAGAGGTTGAATTTGCTGACCAAGAATAAGATTTTCCTTCCCTCGTGAAGAAGGTAAATGGGGCTAGCCCAAACTCTTATGTAAAAATACACACTGTGTACATTGACACTTTAATGCTAGGCATCAGTTTGATACTTCTGTTTATGTTTCTGGATGTCATTTCTATATATACAGTGAGTCCATACTGACTATAATTTTTCTTAATCCGTCCCTCAAGGTGTAGGTAAAGGATATTTTAAGAAAGAAGAAGAAAAAAAAAAGAAACAAGAAGAAGAAGATGGAGATGGCTATGAAGATTCATCTTTTGAGTTTTGAATCTTTTATTTCAATTTGGAAGTAATATTTGACTTGTAATATGGTTTGAATATTTGTTGGTTATGGCGGTCAAACTAAATTTTGTGTTTGAAATATTGTAAGACTAAACTTTTCGCTTGTACTAAGTACATAGTTCTTAATTTGTTAAAAAAATGTAATATGGTCTTGAATTTAGAGTAGGTCTGATATTTATTTGGATTATTGTATTGTGAATTATGCAGGTTCTATGTTGAATTACTAACGTAGATTGGGCAGATTACTGTAACGTGAATTATGCAGTTTATTTGACTTGGAATGAAGTATACTTAATTTGATTATGATTTTTTTGTTGAAGCATTTATTTGGTTGGCAGTTGGCCTTCATAGATGATATTGATATTTTAGTATATTTCTTTGATTTGTAGATGCCCATCACAGATTTCATAAGTCCTGGGTGAATTCCTAGGGTTTACAGGTGGCCCCATTACGGATGCATTCCTGAGATCACTAAAACTTTATTTGATTGTAATATTTTTTGCTTTCTGTAAAAATCATTACATCGATGCCATCAGTATGAATTCGATGCCAGTGCCTGTTCATCCCTTGTTATTGCTGAAGCAAAATTGTAATCCTGCATATTTATCCCTTATTATTGCTGAAGCATAATTGTAATCCTGCCTGTTCATCCTTTGTTATTGCCATCAGTACATCGATGCCATCAGTATGAAGTCGATGCCAGTGTAATGCATAATGTAATATAAGAAAAATTCTCTTTGATAGTAGG
This sequence comes from Iris pallida, assembly GCA_029216955.1. Taxonomy (NCBI): domain Eukaryota; kingdom Viridiplantae; phylum Streptophyta; class Magnoliopsida; order Asparagales; family Iridaceae; genus Iris; species Iris pallida. The sequence goes on along the minus strand of JANAVB010044817.1, from coordinate 2,980,162 downwards.
TTAATTATATTCAAACACTCGCAAAAAATTTTGTACAGCCACACAGTGGAAGCCTGATAAAATAATATTTGGATTTTCTTGAAAATGATTTAATATTAAATGAATGTACTATGGTAAATGATATTAAAAATACTGTAAATATTTGGTGAAAAAAATATGAGATACTTGAACATTTCCAGTCCTAAATGTACCATACTTTTTTAAAAGTACAGAGAGTGTCCATTCTCCGTTTTCAAAGAACGGAGAATGGTCATTCTCCATGTTAAAGGAACGGAGAATGGCCATTCTCCGTGCTAAAAGCAAAGAGAACGGCCATTCTCCGTCCATTCGCCGTGTTAAAAGCAAAGAGAATGGCCATTCTCCGTCCATTCGCCGTGTTAAAAGCAAAGAGAATGGCCATTCTCCAAAAAAAAAATACTTTTTTTGAAAATATTATCATTAGAAAAGTAAAAAATGTTTCGTCCGATCAATACAGATTTTTTTTAAAATATGTGAGCAGATGATCCGCCAGACCTCAGAAGCAGGTTTCCTCAGTTCACCACTACCACCATGACATGTAGATTTATTAACAAAACAAAAAATTATTAGATGAAAAATAAGATTTCTGACAATGGCATGGACAGTAAAATTAGAGCGGCACCGCTGGTACTTCTTCTTATTCGAGGAGGTTTCGACGACGTCCGACACGAACCGGCCCGATTCTTCTCGGCGCAGCTGGTACTCCTTGTTATTCTAGGAGGGCTCGACGACGTTCGACGCGATCCGGACCGATTCTTATTTCCTTCTTTATCTCCATTTCTCTTTCCACCACAACCACCAACACCACCACCACGACGGCCTGTAACCAAAAAAATTACGAAATATTAAATTGGATGCACGAAAAAGAGAGTAAATATGAGTTACTTTAAGGTGTTCATTGAAAAAATTAAAGTGAAGAATGACCTGCTAAGGCAAGTTACCAACTGGTCAAAAGTCTAAATCAACATTAAATGATGTTTCTACACTATTATTCAATCCGAACCATTAGATCAACATCCAACGGTCCAAATTTCGGATGTATCGATACATCCTTTTCCAGGAGATGTATGATAGAACGACCCATATATATATATATTATATATATATATATATATATATATATATATATATATATATTATATATGTGTGTATGTACAATATATAAGAGCTTGTGTGTGAATATATATATATATATATTTATAGATATAAAAAATATATATATATTTATAGATATAAAACAAATAGTAGCAGTGGGCCGGCCCAGCCCAAGCCAGGCCAGCACACTCCAGCGCTGCCCACAACAAAGGGCCCTGTTTATAGTAGACCTATTCCTTTGGCAGCAAGAAAATTCTCATGAGAAACAGTTGACCCCATCATATTATATATACATATCACATCACTTCTTATCTACGCTTTGCGTGAGCAGATTCATCCCACCCGAGCCCACAAGCAGCCGGACCAGCCTTTCTTTTTCCCCCAAACCCGAGAGATAGCAGACAGCCCACACTCAGCCAAGCTTCAACTCCCCAAACCGAGCCCAGCCCACCCGTATAGCAAACCCCAAACAGAGAATAGCGTAGCCGACCCATGTTTTGTTCAACTACAGGTTAATACACCTATATATACGATCGAGAGCAGCAAACCTAACGAAAAACTTACGTCACTACCACCCATCCCTGGCGTACCTCCCTGACCCTGTGCGCCACGGGGGGAAGCCGCCGCCGGCCAGAAAATCTACGAGCGCACGGGTGGCAATAAACAACCACGACAGTAACAACAGTCAAGGAGGACACTTTGCGAAGAGTTTTCACAGCGTGTGTTTGATCGTTCGTCGATCTACGAATTCGGGTATGAACACAAACCATACAACTTCCAACACCTTCTTTTAATTAGAATTTATATGCTATAGATTGCCCAGAAGATCGATACAAACTTACCCGATAAACTGTCAAAACAGGAGACGACAGTCTAGACGCCCAATTTGGATGGCAAACCATTGCCAATCCAACGACCTATTCGAAAATCTAAATGAACAAGTGTTTGGACAACATATACGATAGTAAAACCCTTTTTATGGATCCTGATTTCATTGAGTATGTTCGAAGTTATTTGATTCTAAAGTTTAGGAAAAAACCCGTTTTCAAAATATTAGAAAATCTTGAAAACCTTCGATACGACGTGTGTCCCGCCATTCCAGGCGACATGGTCGCAAACCGAAAGCATTGGAAGGTGCGTATCGGCTTCGTGGACGTGTGGGCTTTGACGAAATTCAAATTGGTCGCGTGTGCACGACGAATTTGATGCGTATCCGTCGAAATTCACCGTATCGGCCTCTGTGCAAATTTCCTAATTACTTTGTGCACGCTCGTCAGATCGAGACGAAACTTGCGCCAACAGGACCATATCATTTTTTTGGTCCTATATGCCAAGTTCAGTCCAATTCTGAGACAGTTGATCAGATCGTCGTTTCGTGGGCCCTACGATCCGATTCCACGGGCGATTTTGTGCACGGCCCACCGGAATCCAAAATTGGACATACCGTTGGGTTCATATCATCAAACCGCATCCGTAGACATATAGTTTGACGATTTTAGAGACCATTGACTCTGGCACACTTTTCGCGGGTCCAACGGCAGACGTCGTTTTGGCCCAAAATTACCTTTTTGCCCCTGTGTCCAGAATTGGACTTAAGGACAGACAATCCTAGCTAATTTGACTATTCTAAGAATGTTGGCATTGTATGTTTCAGCTTTCTGAGACAGTTGTGATGATTTGGACTTCTTGGCTTAGCAGTTGACTATTTTTATTGGATCTGCGTGCAACCTCCGAGCAAGATACCTTGCCTCCCTCAACAGTTTATTTATATGCATATTTATATTATTATGCAGTTTTACTAGTTGATTATTTATATGTAATTTGTATATCATGCCTTCTAGTATATATATATAGCCTTGTTTATAATTAGCTTTGTAGTTCATATTGGATATACGTATATATAGTTCTTGTTCATAGTTAACTTTGTAGTTAAAATTGGATTAGTTTTCTCGTGTATCGTGATTGGGTCGTGTCGTGTCATCACTTGTACTTGGACTGAGTCACATCGTGTCATAGGATGAATAAGTCATGACGGAACTGCTGTACCTTGAAATTCTTGAAGCTAACCTGCGAATCCACATCAGGGGCTAGGGTTAGTAGTTAAGCTAACCTGCGAATCCAAATTAGGGGCGAGGGTTAGTAGTTATCTGTCCACACTTGCGAGTCCACCTTAGGGACGAGGGTGATGCTAGCCTGCGAGTCCACACAAGGGACGAGGGTTAGTAGTATATGGTTCACACCTGCGAGTCCACACTAGGGACGAGGGTGATGCTAGCCTGCGAGTCCACACTAGTGGCGAGGGCTAGTAGTTGTTCAAACATGCGAGTCCATACTAGGGCGAGGGTTTGAGTATTCGATTGGTTATCCGTGACATCGTGTTCTCTTGTTATCCTCCAGCAGTTCGTTTATGCGTAGTGGTTCTTCCAGTCGTGTATAGTCGTATTTTCGTGCTGATTGGTCTTTTTTCATTTATTTCCTGTATTTTCTTTATTGCATGATAAACTGCTAGATAGGCATGTTTTTATGTATCTTGCTATGTCCCCTGAGGACCTGATGATATCTTCAGGTTAGTTATTGCGTGGGGTTAGTTAGCAGCTCTGGATGGCGGATGATTATGACAGTTGTGGGGTCCGGATGTGATGATATTGTTTGCGGGATTCAGGTATTGATACTATGTTTATTATCCATTTCATCCATCTCGTGTTTTCCTTTCATCATCATGATATATCATATTTATTGATTCAGTTTATAGACCCATGTTATTTCTTGGAGTCTAATCGGACATGTATGCTAGTGGGCTGCAGACCACGACCCATACTTGTTCATTCTTGTTTATTAATCTTATTGTGGATTGAGATATAGTTTTGTCTTGCCTTGATTAGGCCCATTGCCATAGCCGCGACAACGTTTACTTATTCGAGTCGGATTGGAGTCCGTTTGATGCGTAGTTGGCTTGTTGACGAGCTCGCGTCCGAAAACCGGATGCGGGTCATGACACTTTCATTTATGGAAAAATAAACTTTATTTTTTGAATATTATATATATATATATATTTTTAAGAAAAATGCCAAATCAATACATTTATTTACCAACATAATTATGCCATATATGGGTCCAATTTGGAAGTGAATCAATATAAAAAATATAGAACTTAAATATTCCAGAAATAATCAGAATAAATTAGGGAAAATATTATTTTCCATCTAATTAGATTTGAATCATATTAAAATCTTATGAAGTTAAGAGATCAGATAGTCGGGTAACGGGGGACATTTCATGTCCGAAAAATTAGTATCATAGAAACGATGCCAAAACTATATGAAATAGTTGCAAATATGAACAAAAAACATTACTAGTCATCGAAAAGTATTTCGTACTGAAATTGGTCAAATCTGAACCAACTTTAGTGTAACGGATGCCACGGCCAAACCGAGTGGAACGACGTGAGTTAGCAATTGGATATAGACACACAAGAATATATTTTTTGTTTTGATTTTAGGAGAAATAGATGAAAAAACGTAGATGAAACCCATTGGAGAAGATGACCAACCTGCTAGTTTGTATAGAATTGTGCTGCTGGAATTGGATGACTTATAGGACTATTTTGGTGTGCTTAAAGGGATTTTCGATGTGTAAAGGTTTGATAGGATTGTAGAGGATTATGTTAAATTTGTAATAAATATTTGTGGAACATCACGGGAGGTCGAGAAGGGGTCGAAACTGCCGTTATGCCATATGGTGTCCCCGACGGCCAAGGTTGAATGCAGTTTTGGAATTTGCAAGGTGGAGAGTAGGGGTGGCTATTTTTAGGAGTTTAATATATAAGATTTTGACCTTATATAAGTTTGGACTAGTATGGAGGAGGTTTGATTGATTTGGTGGAGATTTGGTCAACCAATCAACTAATATGGCAAGGTGGGTTAGTGGATTTCATATTTGGACATGTAGAATATGAGTCAAAGATGCATAGATTTAATGCAAGTGGGCTGCTATTAAATGTCGAAAAATCAATTAAATATGTCTCTAATTGATTTTGGAAATCATGGATAGGCTCCACTAGGTTAGGCTGACCAGGTTATGGTCGAAACAATTATTCAAATTGAATTGAACACCGAAAAGGCTATAAATGGATCTCATGTGCCATTTAAAAATAAGTAGCACATGGGAACTCAATTGAGTGGGATACCATAGGCATGTGTGTAGTAGGTTAATATATGTCAAAATTATATATTGGGTCGAATGGGTTGGATCGATGTCGAGTCTCGAAATTAAATTGTAATGTTTGACAAGTTTTACGGTATATAGCAAATTGGCCTAATTTGACCAGAAAGTTGTACGCTAAAAATAGAATACAAGAGAACATGTTTGAATGGGACATGATACATCAAATTGAAGATAAACTTGTAGATCAAAACTCATGAAGGAAGTTTCTAGAGATTTGCATTTCTTGTGCTCCAAAAATTAAAGCTACCGAAAAGTATATATTATGATCATAAATAATAGTAGAAAAATATCTATTAATAACTATATTAAATAAAATTTTAAAAAAACTCTAAAAATGTAGGGGCTTATAGATATCATCGATAGATTGTGATACATTTTCATGAGATGTGCTAGATAGTTTAGTAGACGTAGACAACGTTCTACCGCCGATGCCGCAGCGTAGGCTGGGCGTTATCTCATACATATGCCCTTACATCGGGTGGGATCATGAGAAAAGTTAACCAACATGAATCTACTGTAGATTGCTACTAGAGTGCCAAAATTGACAATTTCATTGAATCTTGAATCAGTTAGAAAATATTGCAGTTATGGCTAATAAATTAATATTTGCGTGATTCACTGGTTACCTTTATACCCTACGAATTAAATATAATATAAATTAATTTTATTAAAATTATAAAATTTAGTATATTGTAGATCTCTATGTCAGCTTTTCGAAATATCAAACAGATGACAAAAATGAGTTCGAGGTCTATAGAAATCTCGAAAATAGTACGATGCATCAATTTTTGGACAACTGACACTTAGATAATTTTACCCAAAATTAATTAGCTAAACTAAATTACATATTATTGAATCTAACCTCACTAAGATTCAAACATAAAAATGAAGGTAAAATAGAGTCCAGAGTTATGACCCTTCAAAGTTGCTAACACTCCTGAGGTTGTTTTTGTGGCCAATTTTTGGGCTATTTTGGACGAAAAAGGTGGAGGTTTGGAGAAAAAAAATATAAGAGATGATTTTATTTAAGAAGTAAATACGTATTTTAATGGGTAGCGTTTACATAATTTGGATATAATAAAAAATTAATTAACATGGATATGATTATGATTACCTAATTTGGAAATGATTAGGATTAGTTAAAATAAGGATTGGTTTAAATAATTATAGATATCCAATAGGTTTATGTGTAGTTAGGAATTTGCAAAACTAATGATTTTAGATTTATTTAAATAGAGATATGGTTTAATTCAAATAAGGTTATAAAATAAGAATAACATTTAGAATCATAATTAGTTAGGATCACGTTAAGATTTGAATAGATCAATTATTCTTTAAATTTTTTATATTTATCTCAATTCTTTCTTAACTATCTAAAATTAATATATGTATACAATATTACAATAAATAATTTTCTAGTTATGGTTTTAGATTTAAAATAATATCTAATTCGAACAACCCTAAATTCTAGAGATGGAGGCTTACAATATACTCAGTACTATCAATATGAAGTTGGGGGATAACTACCCATTCATACAAAATATCTGCTGATTCTTATACCTTGGAAAGATCCTCGTATGGTATCCTCAGGAAGAAAGCACTTTAGAAGGACACAACAAAAGTATAAGTTATGCATGATTAATTTTAAAGTTTAGCAAACAAAAATACAAGTTATTTCTTAAAAGAAGGAAGCATACTCCTACGAGAGGAAGCTTCCCGTGAGTACCCTACTACCACATGAAGTAGGTTCTAACGAGAACTATAATTATATATGAAGTAGGTTCTAGCGAGAACCATTTTACCATGTGAAGTAGGTTCTAGTGAGAACAATACTCCCGCATGAAGAAGCCTCCAGTGAGAACAACGCTCTTGTGTGAAGAAGGTATTGATGAGAAACATACTTCGCGAGAAGCAAGCTACAATGAGGAGCATATTCCTGCAAGAAGAAGGTTCAATAAAAACCATACTCTCGCAAGAAACAAGTTAATGCAAGAACCATACTCCTGCGTGTGAAGCAGATGTTAAGGGTTTCTAGCGTTACATATGCTTTAGCAAAATTATTGAAGTTAAAGTTTCATGTTAACTCTAAAATTATTAAGTTTTAACTTATTAACAGTCCTACAAAGGCATAGTTCATGCATGATGTAAAGTCTCGTGGGAAGAATTTTAATGTTTCTTTCTTCGTTAGCCACAAGAGTTTAGCTCAGTTTTTCTACGTATTTCTATTTAGTAAGATTAGAATTTCCTTGTTAATTAGCCATGAGAGTTCAAATCAATCATCTTCTTCCTAAGTGTTTCTATTAGATTGTGTCCGAAAGAGTGCATAGAGATTGTAGAAGCTAAAAATTACTAAAAGAATGCATTACGCTACTCACAAATAGCGCCAGGAGTTATTAATCAAATAGTGCTGGCTTTAAATGGAGCTTGGCTGCCCGGCTGCCACGTGGCAAGCTTCCTCAAGAAGCTCAGGCGCTTGTCATAATAATTGACAACACGCCAGTCTAGGAAAATCCTTTCGAATCTCGAGCGTGCGGCTCTCTGGAAGATTGTGCCAGATTTTGTCATCATGACTGACAGCTGTCTTACACTATTTATCATTTGGCACGAGGTAGTTAATTTCTAGATATTTAATACAGAGGGCGCAAATCAACAATTGTACCAGGTACCACTTATCAGTTGGCACCATTTGATTAATTTTCATCCAGAAGCAGTTAAATGACGTGACGCGCATGCCCCTAATCTCTAAGAACGTACACGTGATACTACCCACGACCAAGTGCATTTCTCTCACAGAATGCCACGCGTCCCAAGCAGTTAAACCAACTGTTCGCGCAAATAGATGATGGCATACCAATTGCAAGTGTTCGCAAATCAGGGTAACTGTCTGACAGTTATCTCAAACCTCTATAAATAGAGTTCCAAATCACTTCTCAACCATTACTAATGACCATAATCTCTTGATCAAGTTGTTGCAGCACTCTCCAGAGGCTTTCTTTTTTGATATCGCATCGTCCAAAGGATAAATTAATCATTTTCTGATCAGATTTCTACAGTTGTACTTCCCAGAATCAAATTATACTTTTTTACTTTTCTTCCTTAGTTTGTAAACTAGTTTTTTGGGAAACTTTTGTTCTCGTAAACAAAATGGTGACTCTTCTAGGGACGAGTTTTTCCTTTGACGAGAAAGTGACAACTCAATGCGATGTTGCGTCGGTCGGCACAACGCAGAAGACTTTGGTCTTAAAAGTCGACCAAACATCCTACGAAGCTATGATTGGCGCTGGGGATGGCAAGCGCGCATCTACTACTGTCTCCAAAGATAGGAAGATTCGCTCCATCTGAACTCCACAGTCCTCCAGCGCACCAATCGTAACTCCTTCACAAAGCAAGGGAAAATGTTCTGTGGCTTCACCAATTCTGAACTTGGTGGAGAGCGCACCAATCATTGCCTCGGCTCTAATCAAGCGACAACACCATATGGCCATTCCTTATTCCTCTCCAGTTCCAAACTTGGTGAAGAGTATACCTATCACTGCCTCCCCACAGAAGATAGAAAAGCGCCTTATGGCCTCTCCTTATTCTTCCCCACTCGTAGACTTGGTGGAAAATGCATCTGATTGCGCCTCTGTGCCAATCGATGCCAGAACACTTCTTAGTAGAAACTCTACTTCTCTTGGTAGAGACAATCAAATCGATGCCATGAAAGTAGACTGTGCTTAAAGTTTACTTTCTGATGCCCATCTGCGCCGCGCCAAACAGGCTGGAACAATATGCGCAGAACAACAAAGCATCTTGTCCACTGCTCATCAAGCTGGCCAGCGCCAATCAAGCCAAAGCCAGGATCTCCCTACCTTGCGAATATCAAGATCAGGGCAGGGAAAACTGATGGTGTCTCAGACAAACAGACAAGTAGCGCATAACACGGACATGCCGAGCCTATCTTAACCAGCACAGAATAGAACCAGTTTTATCAAGTCATATGGTGCACCAAACACAGTCAGTACCGACCACTAAACTGTGCACAGTAAAGGCTTCTAAGATTAAGAACCCTCTCACTTATGCTAATGAACTCAACACTTCCTTATATACTCAAGGGACACGGAATCCCAAGAACGGGAACCATGTTCCTAACAAAATCAGAGAGCATGTACCTGCTTCTTCTTCTCGAACTCCTATCACTGTAACTGATCTCCGTAAGATTCTTGTGTTTTCCATAAATAAATTCACTTTATTTATTGTGTTTCTGGGAAAATTACAACTGTGGGAATCCGATCTAGAAGACGATCGCTTTATCCCTTTGACTATGCGAAGAAGAAAAGCTCTCAAAATTTTGACAGTAATTTAGATAACTATGTATCTGTACAATGAATGAGAAAAGAACTCTATTTATAGAGTCAAAAATAATAACTGAAAAGATAACTCTCTTCACAGCCTTTGCCTAGTTAAAAATCACGCAGGATTTAACATACGCAAGGCTGTGAGCAGTTACTGGACGTGGCCTGTAACTGTTGGACACATAGCAATAGTGCATGAGTCGTGTGCAAGTTACAGGACACGCAGGCGAGAGATCAGTGGCATGGCTGCCACGTACTCCAAGTTGATGAAATTCACGCAGATTTGTTGAAGACGAAATCCACGCAAGCTCAATGTAGAAAGCTTCAAAATCCACACAAACTTTGGGGCAGGAAGCTTCAGGATCCACGCAGACTTGGTACAAAAAGCTTCAAAATCTACGCAGACATTAGGAAGAAAACTTCAGAATCCACACAAACTTGAGATGAAGAGCTCAAAATACACGCAGACTCAAGGAAGAAGACTTCAGAATCCACGCAAACATGAGATGAAGATCTCACAAATACACGCAGACTTGAGATAGGACTGCCAGCTGTCTTGATTTGGCGTGCCTCGACGACACAAAATCTCTGACGATGATTGCTTTTGTCAGTCGCATTAAATGACAATAAGGCCTTTTGGTACGCCACTTTGATAAAGGCTGAGTCTTGCTGAAGAAGATTTCAAAAATTACGCAATAGGCGGATGTGATTTCTCGAGTTCTGTGCATACGTGGCATATGAAGAGACATTCTTCGACTGTCGTGCTGTCAGTCATAATTACCTTCTGACAAATGATGAGCTGTCTTCAGCGTGACTTGCAAATATTTGTCTTGATCAACTGAGCGTGACAATTAGGTTTGTTCTGATCAACTCAGCGTGACAATCATTTTTTAGGCCTACAAAACCCCCTTCAAAGTTTTCGAAAAATGATAAATTATTTCGAAATACTTTGAAAACAGAGATGATAAAATGAATTAAGTCACGCTGAGATGACATTAAATTTCTCGGAATTCGAAAAGACTTCAAAGTTCTTTGAGAACATTCAAATGAACCTATTAAATGTCATGATGACTCTTCGTTCTCCGAAACTGATTGCATCCAATTTATTATGGAATATGAACCGCCGGCAAGTTCTGTATATATAAACAAGGAGAAGATTCATTTTCAACTTCATCTCACGTCAACATGACATCAAAGGAAGAAGCTGAAGAAGAAGCACGCAAGTCGGGCTTTTGTGCCCATGGTGACCCCACTTTTGAGGGTGAAGAGCCGAAGTCTCCTGTCTTCGAGCTCAAAGACGATTCTACGCGACTGGCCAATAATTTCTTGAGCTACTTTGGCCTGGATGGTTCATCTTCTTCTGATGGGCGTAGCCTCGCAGAGCAGCGTGAAATACTGAAGGCACTGTTGAGCCGCGTGGGAGTCAAGAGCGTAGAAGAACTAGGCAACAAGCTCAGTCGCTCTGGAAAATAGAGCGTGACTTTTTATGCTTTTGTTGCACTTTTTGTTTTGTCTTTTGTAAGGCCATCAGTGCCTATTTTAAGAAATGAAGTACAACTTTTGTGTTTGATCTGCGTGCATTTAATGAAGAATGTTTATTAACACTCTTTGACTATTTCCAACGTTGCACTGTCTTCCAAGGCACACGTGGCACTTATTCCATGGTTCACGAACGCAATTCATGCGGATCTTTTCCAAGAATAGACTTGAGCTTTACCCTTTAAATAGATAACTGAGTTTCAAAGAGACTCATCTCCCATTCTTCTTCTTCTTCTCTGAGAATGAAATTTTCAGGAGATTTCACTCTCAAACAGGAAAGCAATGTTTTCTAATGTTCAATCTTTGTGCGCTGTATCAAACATGAGTTTGTCCATCCCTAGCACCCAACTTGAAGGTAAGTCAGCGTAGTGCTTTTTAAGATAGGCTTTTCCTTTCTTTTTGTCTCTGACTAAAAACACGCCTGTTTCTGTTTGACTTGCTATTGTTGAAGATGGCTTTTGTCTCTGATTGAACAATACACGCTGAATGATTTCTATTGATCTAATCCTTTTCTTCTTAATGCTTTCTGCAGAAACTTGGCGGAGAATTTTCTTCAGAACTGGCATTGGGGATGTGGATGCTGTGGAGAATATCCTGCTGACATCTACATCAGGGAGCTCATACGCTTTTGACGCGTAAATAAGACAACTCAGAACTCTTCGTGGGATAGAAGGGTCTTCCTCAGATGGTAGGAAGAGCCTTTATACACGAGAGTTGGATGGTGGAGTCAACTCTACCTCGAGAAATCGGGTAGTAGAGTTCCTTTCAAGGCAGAACTAGGAATTGTATCCCAATAAGGAATACATTCCTATCTTCCTTGAGGGGTTACCCCCCATCCACCAATTGTATTGGCAGCACCACGACTTCGGGCTGCCATACTCTGTGGTTCTCCTCTCGTCTGAGAGAGAAGACCAGAGTTTGATTCCTGATGATCTGGTCGTGACTGAGGCCCAGACAATCAGGAATTGCCACAAACAACGAACCTGACGGAGAAGGTCCGACGGAGAAGATCCAAAGAAGAAGATAGATCTCTATTAGGTTATTGTTGTGGTGCAGAATGAAAATCCAAAGATTTGTAATAGATTTCCATTATGATTTGTAAGAAAGTCTAAGAAAATGTAATAGACTTTTTGGGGTAAAATGAGAATGATAATTCTTCTATGCTTAATAACTTGTATTTGTGGATGAATTGTGGACATGATAGATAATGAAATCTTCTTTTCTGGTTTAGAGTACTCGATACTATCAGAGGTAATGTGGACGTGATAATATGTAGGAACTCAAAAGAAAATAGATTGTTTTCTATTCAGAGGTCAAAGATGGAAAATGATAAATGAGTAAGTAGATTCATCATTTATTCAGAGGTTATGAAAACATGATAAATAACGAATCCCCACTTTTGAAATGAATTGATAGAAGATAGTGGATGGATGAATTATCAAGTGATAACGAACAAGTGAATCGTCGGATGAATGTAATAAGTGAACGGACGAACCATCAAGTATTAATGAACGAGCGAACCGTCAGATGAATGTGTCTCTTCGTTATTTGAGAAATTATTGCCTATAAATATAGCAGAAATTTGATAGGAACGAACACTTCCACTCTCCAACATAAAAAAATGTCGTCTGGAGAAGCATCCAAGAAGACTAAGATCGCCCCCAAGGTTGAGAAGGACACTGAAGAACGTCCTGCTGACCCAGTTCAGCCTAAAAAGGCAGAAGCGGGTGAATGTTCGTCTGCCCCCAAGCCACCAAGGGACATTCTGGATTTCTTGCTTGAACCAGGAAGGACCGAAGAAGAAGAAGCCATGAGGATGGCCGCCTGTAAGTTCCTCGTGGGTTCCAGCAAGGAGGTGCTCGGCTCTTTTGCTGATTATATTTGTGAGAAGGACGGCCGTGGCCCACGTCTAAAAATCGAGAAAGATAATAATGATCTTCCTTAATATCATGTATTGTCATTCATGATGAACTTGTCTGATGATTACAAGCGTTTACATCTATGCATAATACTTTTTAAGGAATTTGCCATTGATAGGCATCAAAACTTTTCGACCATCCAATTCTGAGAGTTGATAAGCTCCATTTGAGAAAACTCTGCTCATGACATATGGACCTTCCCACTTTGCATCAAATTTGCCCTTGCTCATATGAGTCATAGTCATAGGACGTCTGACTGTTAGAACTAGTTCTCCTTTTTGATATGCTCGAACTCTGACTTTCTTGTTAAAAGCTCTGGAAATCCTAGCTTGATAGAATTCAATATTCTGTTGAGCAGATAACCGCTTTTCATCCAAAGCTTCTAGTTCCTGAAGTCGGAGACGATCATTATTTTCAGTGGTAAGTTCATTAGCGATTGCTATCCTTAAAGAAGGAATTTGAATCTCTAATGGAAGAACAGCTTCGCAACCATACACCAAAGAAAAGGGTGTACATTTGGTAGCGTTACGAACTGTAGTGCGGTAAGCCCACAGACATTCACCAAGTTTCTCACTCCAATTCCGTTTGTTAGTGGAGAGAAACTTTTTTAAGAGTTTGATGATGGTCTTGTTGAAAGCTTCTGCTAACCCGTTAGCTGCCGGATTATATGCAGTTGAGGCCACATTATTGATCCGATGATCGTCACAGAATCGAGTAAATTTCTGGCTGATGAACTGTGGTCCATTATCATGAATAATGCATCGAGGAACACCAAATCTGTAGATGACGTGGTGTTTGATAAAGCTGATGACATTGGATGTCTTAACTTCAGATAAAGGAATAGCTTCAGCCCATTTAGAGAAATAATCGGTTATTGCTAGAATAAACCGATGACCTTTTGATGACGGCGGATTGATCGGACCGACAATGTCCATGCCCCAAGCTTCGAAGGGCCATGATGCTACTGTCGGATGTAAAAATTCAGAGGGTTGATGAATAAAATCCGCATGGATTTGACAAGCTTTACACTTCTTTGCATATTCGATGGCGTCAGATACCATAGTGGGCCAATAATAACCCATACGTCGAATACGGTCTTGAAGTTTTGGTCCTGGCTGATGTGCTCCACAAATTCCATCATGTGCTTCGCGAATGATCTGCTGAGCCTCCTCACCGGCAATACATCGAAGGAGTAAACCATCATAAGCTCGACGATATAAAGTTTTTGTAGTATGATTATAATAGAATCTGAGTGATCGTCGTCTGATAGATGCTGCCTCATTCGGATCATCTGGAAGAATATCATACAATACGAAATCTAAGAAAGGAAGTCTCCAATCTTTATCCGTATTTTGATCCTCAGCTGAATTACTGAAGATGAATTCTATACTGGAATCGGATGAGGAGGAAAATGAGTTACGGCTAAATCCAAATCCTCTTGTTGTGTTGACATCATGAGATGTTGATTCCTCAGTGTCAACTGGAAGTCCCAGAGTTAGATTGTTTTTGAGATGGAATAACTCTCGATTGTAAACAACAATCACCTGTTGACGTCTAATCGGAATAGCTAATACTGCCGCAAGATTAGCAAGAGCATCAGCTTCTGTGTTACATGCTCGCCTAACATGTTCAATGAAGAATTCTTCAAATGAAGAAGCCATAGATATAGCCGATCTATGATAAGGAACCAGATCTTGATGACGAACTTTATAAGTACCCCTTATCTGATTGACAATGAGTTTAGAGTCTCCATATGCTTCCAAATGTTGAATATTCAGATGTTTTGCGAGTTGAAGACCAATAAGTAATGCATTGTACTCAGCTACATTGTTTGAACATGGTTGATCGAGAGAATAAGCTCTTTGAATAGCGAGACCTTCTGGTGACACAAGAACAATTCTAACTCCATCAACAATATCACCATTAGGACCTATTCTTGAAGCTCCATCAAAGAATAAACGCCAAGTGGAATTTTCTTCATCAATTTGATTTGAATCCAAGACTTCATCTGGGATTTCATCATAGAGTTTTAAATTTTCTGGGATAGAATGAGCAGCCAGAAAATCAGCTAAAGCTTGCCCTTTGACTGATTTCTGAGGGATGTAATGCATGTCATACTGAGCCAATAAGATTCCCCAGTTAGCCAACCTAGAATTCAAAACACTGGGTTTCTTCATCATAATCCGTATAGGATTGATCCTGGAGATGACATGAATGGTCTGACCCATGATATAATGTCGTATCTTTTGGACAGCGAACATCAAGGCTAGACATTCTTTCTCGACCGGTGAATATCGAGATTCAGCTCCGGTCATAGTCCGACTGAGATAGTAAATGGCTTGTTCATGACCATTTTTATTCTTTTGAGCGAGCAATGTACCCAAGGAATGACTCATTGATCGAGTATATAGGAGGAAGGGAATTCCTGAGACAGGAGGTACCAATACCGGAGGGCTCATCAGATATTGTTTTATATCATCGAATGCTTTCTGACATTCATCATTCCATACAAAAGAAACACCTTTCTTCATAAGCTTATTGAATGGTCTGCAGCGTCCTGATAAATTAGAGATGAATCGCCTGATATAAGCGATCCTTCCTTGAAATCCTCGTAGCTCTTTTAAGGTGCATGGAGGACGCATCTCTTGAATGGCTTTGATCTTCTCGGGATCCACGTGTATACCTTTAGCGATAATGACGAAGCCGAGAAATTTGCCACTAGAGACGCCTAAGAAGGACTTAGTAGGGTTCATCTTTAATTGATGCTTACGCATTAGATCAAAAATAGTCTTCAAATCTTGGATGTGGTCTTCCTTTTGTCGACTTTTGACTGCAATATCATCAACGTAACATTCGACTGTTTTCCACAAATGTTCACGAAATATAGTGCTCATAGCTCGTTGATAAGTTGCTCCTGCATTCTTGAGATCGAACGGCATAACTGTATAACAGTATATACCGATTGGCGTTCTGAAAGAAGTGTGCTTCTCATCATCTGGAAACATTTTAATCTGATTGTACCTGGAATACCCGTCCATGAATGACATCCGTTCAAATCCACAGGTATTATCGATCATGACATCAGTGATCGGTAGAGGGAATTCATCTTTAGGACATGCCGCATTGAGATCGCGGAAGTCTATGCATACTCTGATCTTGCCAGTCTTTTTAAGAACAGGGACTATATTAGCTACCCAATCGGGATGTTGTTCTTCTCTGATAAACTCAGAGGCCAGGAGTTTATTGACTTCAGCTTCAATTGCATCCATAATGTCTGGACGAAATTGCCGCTGTTGTTGTTTGACCGGTTTAGCATTTTGCATGATATTGAGCTTGTGAGTTGCAATTTGCGGATCAAGTCCCGGCATATCTTCATAACTCCAAACGAAGACGTCGATATAGTCACGAACAAGTTTAATCATGTATTGTCTATCTGTTTCTGAAAGACTTTTACTGATGAATATTGGTTTAGGGGATCCCTCTTCACCAATATCTATTTGAACAAGTTTATCTTCCGTCGGAGGTTCTCTTTGCTCAAATCGAAATTCCCATTAATTATCCAATCTTTGGGCCCATTGTTCTGATTCAGGTGAGATTTCAAATTCGTCTTCATCTTCATCATCTTCTTCGGAACCGTCAATGGGGACCATATTGGAAGATAGAATATTGCAGTAGAAATCACCGATACTCGTATCGGAATCCCAAGAGGTAGTACTAGAAGAATCAGATCTCTTATCTTCATCAGATTCGGGATCTTCATGGACAATATTGATAAAAGGAGTAGGAGCAATATAACCCAGTCCAGATTTCGTCCTCCCATATTTCAGAGGTGGAATTCGAACAGGCATTTTTCTACCTCTTCCATTACTAAGGCCATTCCTGAAGTCATAGCCCACGTTTTTAATGATGTCTTTAGATTGCTGACTATAACGACGTAGTTGTAATCTTCCAGTATCATCGTTCTTGTCATCATCTTCTAAACCAGAAGGATTCTGGGGCCCTTTGTAAAAGAATATTGGAAGTTCTCCCGGTTTTCTACTAGGAACCAGAAAGTAAGAAGATTGTACTGATTCTAAGGATACATCTGTATGAAAAGTCTGTACAACTCCTATGGTTATTGTGCTCAAGTCATTTAACGAATGTAAATAACTATGAACATAATTACACACATCAACATACTGCAAAGATGGAGATTTTTCATTGACTTTAAAAGCAGCAATATTTACATTGGGAGAAGGTTGAGCCTTAGAAATCTTAGCCAAATCAATGACTAAAGGGGGAGAAGAAGAACGAGAAGAAGTTTTGTTTCGATTAAGATCGATAACAAATGGCTCAGAAGAGGTGAGCTCCCTTGAAGCTTGAGATGGAAGAGTAGTCCGCCCTCCAACTGGGATTAGCATAGTATCCTGTTTCATATATAAGGATACAGGAGCTGTAGTACGCCCACTGACAGGAATGATCAGTTTATCTTGAGCAGATAACTGCGGTGATGGAGAGATACGTCCGCTTACTGGAATAATGAAGGGGCCTTCTCCGGAGGATTTAGGAGACAATTGCTGAGAAGTTCGACCTTTAACAGGGATTGTTAAGGTCTCACTTTGTGAATCCTCCTGTTCCATGGCTTGTATCAGCTTTGTGTACTCTTCTTTATACATCCGGGCATCATTGAAATAAGCTTCAACTCCGCGAAAAGGATTTATATCAGCAACCTCTTTTTGTACATTTCCATTGCTATCAATGTATCCACGATCTCGATCACATAGAAAGTGACTTTGGATCTGAAATCACCTATCTGAAACTTCAGATGAATCTTTCCCAAAGGCTCGCTTCGGCTTTGATTAAATCCCAAGATAGTAGTAACTGTCTTGGAGAGTTTGTGAAAAGGGATTTTAAGTTCATCCAACAGACTTTTCGGCATTATGCTTATAGCAGACCCTGGATCAATAAGAATACGATCTATCTTCATCGTATCAATATAACCAGTGTAGTAGAGAGGCCGATCATGTAGATTACTCTCCAGAAGCATGTCGTCTTGTGGAAAGGTAATATTTTGGATAATCTCCAATACACTGTTGCAATGTAAGCAAGTAGCAGGTTCTGTGTCTGGCTTCTTTAATTGTGCAAGACAAGATTCAGCCTGTAAGAGTGCTTCACTTAACGTCTCTCGAGTCTCTTTGGAAAGACGTAGAAGTTCAAAGAGGGACATTCTAGCTGGAGTATTAGCAAGTTGAGCTAAAATGTCAAAGCTGTAAGGCTTCTGAAGCCCAAGAGGAGGAGACTTCTTAATCGGTTTATCAAACCGAGCTTGTTGCTTGCCTTTCTCAATAGATGTGGGCTTGGAAGGAGTAGGTACCCCCGGTGTGATCGAAGGAGCAGGTGTAGTAGATGACTCCTCTTCAAGAGGAACATTAGCAGCATCTTTATCAGCAGGAGAGACATCAGGGGTATCCTCAGGATTCTTGGAATAATCCTTCAGATAAGGTTTCCCTGTTCGAGTAGCACCAGCAAGTGCTTCTTCCTTGTCCTTCGGCTCTATGTCAGAGGTAGATCCGAGAGAGGTCATATGACATGACTTAATCTTTCCAACCTTTTTAGACTTTCGAGAAGTAGTCTTTTGAGGAAGAGAAGATTTAAAATCTGCCACTAGATCAGGATGAATCCACATTATTTCTCCAGTTTCAATGGTGATTGGCACTAATCCTTCTGATTGTGGAGGAGGAATATTCACTATTTCAAGAGTTGCCTTGGGAATAGGAACAATCCCATCTTCAAGAAGTTGAGGAGGGAAATCTCCAAATTGCATAGAGACGACATTAGAAGTGACAGTCTTCTCTTTTGGAGTAAGAGAGATAGCTCCAGATCTGATCATTTCCTGGATCTTTCCTTTCAGTACATAACATGTACGAAGTGTGTGACCCAACATTCTGTGGTATGGACCGTATTTGGGATGATCTGTCTTACCAGCTTCATCAGGTTTCTTGATTTCAGGTAACTGTATTTTATTACCTTTCAGCAGACATTCAAAGATACCTTGAACATCATCGTCATCAAAAGAATATTCTTCTTTAGGACGAGGTGCTCTTGGTTGTTGATTTGTAGAGGTAGGAGAAGCTTGAACAGTCGATGCATCTTTGCTATGAAGGTTAACTTCAAGAGTTTCTTTCCCTTTGCGGGTATTGGATTTAGCATTATTGTTGGCATTCTGACCTGTTTCTTTAGGGGACATTTGCACTCCTAAACCTTTGAAGGTTTCAGCACTAGTTTCTGCGGCCTTGGCACTTACTATAAAGGAAGGCCAATCTTGAAATTGAGTAGATCCTGTCCATATGCTAACGATTGGTAGCAGATTTGATTTGCATGTATCAATGGTGACAGCATCAGGAGTTCCAAGAGGCATCTTCAGAGCTTCTCTTCGAAACCGTTCAATGAAATCCTCTGTAGTTTCATTGTTCTTTTGCTTGATTTTAATAAGAGCAGACATAGTCATGTCATTGAGCCCTTCATAGAATCGTTCAAGAAACATTTGTTTGAAACCAGCAAATAAGGTAATGCACCCATCAGGGAGACTTCTATACCAGTCATAAGCTGTTCCCTTGAGGCATCCAACAAACACCCGAGTAAGGAGGGCGTCACTTGGTTGTAACTGATCAGTCATCACTTCAAAATGATTGATAAACTGACTTGGAGAAGTGGTCCCATCATAGAATGAGATAGTAGGAGGTTTGTACTTAGGAGGATAAGATACTTGCTTCCATTCTATCGGGTAAGGTTGTTTGATACCTAACCTTTGCAAACCATCTTTCTGTTTAAATGCCTCAAATTGAGTTCTAAGGTTCTTCAATTCTTCAGTAACAACTCCGGAAGATTGTGAGGTTAAAACTTGCTGAGTATAATTAGGAGGAGGGACTGCAGCATATGTACTACCCCCAGCTCCAGACTGACTAGGAACATTAGATTGTACCCCCTGAATAGTAGAGGGTTCCAGAGTTGGATCAACAGGAGTATCTAGTACCACTGGTGGTATTGTCTGTTGGACTTGCTGAGTTTGATGCTGAGTTTGCATAAGAGTATGCATAGCATTCAATGTGTCTGCCATAGCTCGCAACTGTTGTTCCAAAGAAGAAATCCTCTGTTCATGAGCTTCGGGGCTAGTCGAAGGTTCATGATTGCCATCTACCATGTAAGTGGTAATCATTCGAGGAATGGACGATGAAACTGTTTGTTCTGAATCATCGCTATGAGAATCAAAATCTTTCTCGGGAGTGTTTACAGGAGTCAATGCTGGAAAGTTGGACTCCCCAAGGAAATCCTCTGTAATCTCTGGATTAGCACTTGGATGAGAGGAAGAAGAGACCCTGGCTAAAGCTCCAGTCCTGGATCGAGTGCCGAGGTAAACACCATCTTCAGAATCTGATATAGCATCAGACCGCATGCTACCCCCAATATTTCTAGAGGTCATGTTGACAGAAGCAAACAAAGGTTCATCTTCATCAGGGATAGATTCATACTGAATCCGATTGAAGACAGATTGTCGTTTATTTTGACATCTGCATTGCATTGTGACTCTCGGCTGGAAGTCACATTCATGATCAACATGGTTCTGAGCCATTGATTGGCATCTGCACTGAATTATGACTCTTGGATAAAATTCACATTCAGCATGATCCATAGAATTGTTCCTTCTCTTCTGTTGAAGGTGCCCTCGTAAATCTTTTTGGTTCTTGGGCCTTGATGGCTCTTGATTGTATAGAGAGTGATTAATATGAGCCACATAGTTTCTAGCATACTCTGCATCTGGATCTCTTATCTTTGTATCCAATTGGTGTGATTTCTTAACATCAGAAGTATTTCCCAAACGGGTTTGATTCAGTTTGGCTCTTAGATCAATTGGAGGTAATATATTGGTTTTAGAAACTTGGAGTTTTCCTTCCAATGATCTAGATATCTGCAGAGAAGGAAGAATAAAACCACCCCCTTGACTAGGAGTTGGTAATAGACCCTCTTTTCTAGACACATTCTGTGCCAAATTTGAAGAAGTCATAGGAGAAAACACTAAGGAGTGTTTCTTCTTAGACTTATTCAGATTTTGAGACATAAAATGTCGAGAAGGAAGAGTAGTCAAAAGACCATCTCCTTTTCTTTGACTAACAAAATTGTCAGTCAATGCTGTTCCTGAAGTAAAAACTTCAGGAGCAGAAGAAATAACTAAAGAGTTATTCCTTTTCGAAGGGACATTGTGAGCCATTTGTGGAGAAGTTCTAGCAAGACCACCCCCAGAACTTGGTAAAGAAGTAACTAAAGAACAACTCTTCTTAGATGAAATACACGCTGAAACAGGTTTGGCTAAGGAGCCAGTACTGTCAGCGTGACTTTTGATTTTGGAAATACACGCAGGAACAGATTCGGCTAAGGAGCCAGTACTGTCTGCGTGACTTTTGAATGTGGGATTACACACTGGAACAGATTTGGCTAAGGAGCCAATACTGTCAGCGTGATTTTTAACTTTGGAAACACACACTGGAACAGACTTGGCTAAGGAGCCAGTACTGTCAGCGTGATTTCTGAATGTGAGATTGCATGCTGGAACAGATTTGGCTAAAGAGCCAGTACTGTCAGCGTGACCTTTGAATGTGGGATTGCACGCTGGAACAGATTTGGCTAAAGAGCCAGTACTGTCAGCGTGACTTTTGGCTACTGTCTTCTTCGAGCACACAAGAGTGTACGTGCTTGCAGTAAAGTCTTTGCCAGTGTTAGGAGTAGACACTGTGGCAGAGACTTTACTGTTGACTGCCAAGAGATTCTTAGGGACATAGACAGAGCGTCCCTTCGACTTGGCAGTGGTGATGGAGGCTAGAGTGGGTTTGTCACCCTTAGCCCGCCGCATTTCTTCGTAGGCGAGTTGATCGAACTTGATCGTCATCACCTTCTTCGTCGAGCCGACTGACGAAGCGTCGCATTGAGTTGTTGCCATCTCAGAAGAGGAGATGGTTTTCCCCAGCAGAGTCGCCAATTTGTTTTCCATAAATAAATTCACTTTATTTATTGTGTTTCTGGAAAAATTACAACTGTGGAAATCCGATCTAGAAGACGATCGCTTTATCCCTTTAACTATGCGAAGAAGAAAAGCTCTCAAAATTTTGATAGTAATTTAGATAACTATGTATCTGTACAATGAATGAGAAAAGAACTCTATTTATAGAGTCAAAAATAATAACTGAAAAGATAACTGTCTTCACAGCCTTTGCCTAGTTAAAAATCATGCAGGATTTAACATACGCAAGGCTGTGAGCAGTTACTGGACGTGGCCTGTAACTGTTGGACACATGGCAATAGTACATGAGTCATGTGCATGTTACAGGACACGCAGGCGAGAGATCAGTGGCATGGCTTCCACGTACTCCAAGTTGATGAAATTCACGCAGATTTGTTGAAGACGAAATCCACGCAAATTCAATGTAGAAAGCTTCAAAATCTACGCAAACTTTGGGGCAGGAAGCTTCAGGATCCACGTAGACTTGGTGCAAAGAGCTTCAAAATCCACGCAGACATTAGGAAAAAAACTTCAGAATCCACACAAACTTGAGATGAAGAGCTCAAAATACACGCAGACTCAAGGAAGAAGACTTCAGAATCCACACAAACATGAGATGAAGATCTCACAAATACACGCAGACTTGAGATAGGACTGCCAGCTGTCTTGATTTTGCGTGCCTCGACGACACAAAATCTCTGACGATGATTGCTTTTGTCAGTCGCATTAAATGACAATAAGGCCTTTTGGTACGCCACTTTGACAAAGGCTGAGTCTTGCTGAAGAAGATTTCAAAAATCACGCAATAGGCGGCTGTGATTTCTCGAGTTCTGTGCATACGTGGCATATGAAGAGACATTCTTCGACTGTCGTGCTGTCAGTCATAATTACCTTCTGACAAATGATGAGCTGTCTTCAGCGTGACTTGCAAATATTTGTTTTGATCAACTGAGCGTGACAATTAGGTTTGTTCTGATCAACTCAGCGTGACAATCATTTTTGAGGCCTACATCTTGTACAAAAGCGAAGATTACAAGATCACCCCACACCCCTGTAATTCTACATCAGAGTCATCACTGTAATCAATATCATGAGATAGTAATCAAGTGCTGCTGTCAATCAACTAAATGGTCAGCATTCGACCACTTGAATTGCACTCAGACTCCTAAAATGATCATGGTAGACGAAGACAATATGCTATTTGCTTCTGTCAACATGATGTCCCGTAGTACTGGGGTGGAAAACATCCAAGACGTAATGAATCCCAAAACCCTAGTCAACCCTAGTCTACCAGAACACAAGATCAAGAACCAAAAAATCTTCGGTCAAATAAATCTTTCCACTCCTCATATTGGGGGTAGATCTCTACCTAATTTTGATGCCGATAGTGAAGACTCTGATCGGACTATCTTATCCACCAGTTCGTCTTCGGTGGCTATAGAAGTGACTGCTTACGTCACTAACGAAGAACATAACGCTTCTAGCTCAGTTAAACAGGAGCAACGGATTGCTGCTTTAGAAGCCAACTTGAAAACCATGGCTGAAATAGTTACAGGAATGCATGCTGTGAACATGGCACAACATGCTATTCCAACGGTTGTGAATCCAATTTCGACCGAAGAACATGCATCAATCTCGACACCTGTCAACACCGGCTTGGGTGTACAATCCCCTCTTAATGCTACCATCCCAACTCAGGCTACCCCGAGTCAGTCTGGTGCTGGGGTGGTACTTATCATGCAGTTCTATCTCCCAACACATCAAACCAATCTACTACTCCTCAAGCATCATGTGACCCTCTTGAGGCAGTTAAGACTCTACGAAATCAGTTTGAAGCTTTTAAGCAAAAGGATAGTCTACAGAAGTTAGGGATCAAACAACCTTATCCTATAGAGTGGAAGGAGGTTCCATTTCAACCTAACTACAAGTCGCCAACCATAATGCTATTTGACGGCAGTTCATCTCCGAGTCAATATCTTAATCATTTTGAGGTGATGACCGACCAGCTTCAACAAAATGATGCTCTACTCACTAGAGTATTCGTCGGGTGATTGGCAGGCGTTGCCAATGATTGGTATCGTAGTTTGTTGGATGACTGTATAACATCTTTTGCAGCACTAAAACAAATGTTCCTGAAACAATTCTACGAGGGAACAACCGATATGACTATATCATCCCTTATCAAGATCAAGCAAAGGCCAAATAAAACTACTAAACGTTTTATAGAGCGCTTCCATCATGAAGCACTCAAAATACTTTTCGGTACTCCAGCTGCATTGACTATAGATACATACAAATCAAACTTGTTACCTATAGTTAGCATGTGGACCAGACCCACACAATTCCAAGATTGGGCCTCCCTCATAATAAGTGACAGGGCAACTGAAGACAGTTCCGATAAATTTAAGCAGCTAGGCATCCAGATGTCTAACCTCGAAAAAGATGAACATCCTACTACCAGCAATAGTGCTCGACAAAAGAACCGCAAAGGCAAGAATGCCTTAGCCATCAATGTAGGTCAATCAACACCTGCAAAAACAACACCTCCGTAAAGAGCACCACGTACCAAGGAGGAATATTCTTTTGATGAGGACGACATCCTGAGTATATTTGATTGCCTAATCAAGACCAATAATCTTTAACTGCCTGACAGTAAACGTCCAGATGAAGTAGGTAAAACTGACAATCCTAAATATTGTATATATCACAGGTTCTTGGGGCATCCAACCAGGACGTGCTATGAACTCAAAGGGAAGATCCAAGAGTTGATCAATGCCAAAATGATCACTCTTCAACAAAATAAGAAGACGGTGACTGCTAATTTTGTCTTTCTATAGTTTGGTGACTTCCCTGCTCAACTGATTCAGGATGGTGTTGTTCCCATTTCAAAGGCTATCTTGGAGATCATCAACCTTCCGCCAGCACGAAGTAAAGGTCTTGTACCTTTATTAACTAAAAAAGGGGAAATCATGTAGATTCACCCAGACTTGGTGGCTAATTTTGAACCAAAGGCATCTTCTCCTTCTACCAAATTAAGAAAGGCAGCCAAGTGTAGAAGCATAAAAATGCACAGATATTGTCAAAGGCATAGGTAGGTTTTCCTGCTACCCACCCAGCTTCACAAAAGCGCAGGTGACCAAACCTGCAGGCAGAAAAGACAAAATCAAAGAACATAAAAGATCACAAAGAGTTCTTTTTAATAAATTCATGGCTACACAGATCTATTATAGACTCTACATGATTACATGAAAAAAACTAAAGACTCCTAAAGATCTACAAAGGGGTTAATCTTTATAGGGTGATCGTCATGGACAAACACATAAAATGTCTCAGGAGACGATGGATAGAAGATGTAAATACAGTCTCCATCAAAGTCTACTCCCATATGGCCCCAGACGAGTAGCCCCCTTCAGACGCACAACCTCACCAGAGCAAACCACTTCATAGCCAGATACGGAGGAAATCCAATATGGCTAATGAAGCAGTTATTGATCCGAGCGAGAACTTAGTCCACAACATGACGACTGACTATTTTCAAAAGCACATCAGCTTCTGCGGCTCTTCGAACATAACGAAGGCATACAGCCGTTGATGAGCGGGGCAAAGCACAACAGAGGGCTCACCAGATAGAAAACAATTCCTAACCCCGTAGTTTGGACCTCGAATACCTCCAAGACGTCGCCCAGGTTCAAACTCCTTATGGTGAACATTTGGGTACTTTTCAAGACCAGTTAGGTGTTCTTCTATAAAGATATCGCCTCTTTGGACGAAGGGATCCATAACCATCAATTGAGTTGTGCAAAGCTAATGGCCGTTCGAAGCTAAGTCAGGATTAAGCATAATGTTTGTAGAGGAAGATGATGCTTCAGAAAAACTCTCCTTTATATAGGGTAAGTGTGGTCCAACCAACAGGTTACGTGGCTACCGGTCAAAGATGCCCAGATTAATGGGATGAACCTAGAACTCAGCACAACGATCCTCATTTAATAGTTTTATTCCGCTGAGTCCTAGGACACTAACTTCTCAAATTCCCCCAAGTTACGACGACAATTAAAGAAAAGGTCGACTGATTCAGCCATCAAGGAGAACATACATTAAATGTTCTTAAAAAGACTTCGACAGGAACTAGCTCCTTCGACTGAGAAGCGCAGCAAGGTACCTGCACCCCCTCTTCGTCTCAATAGCAGAGATAGCCAATTTCTCCATACGATGCTCTCGTCTCAAAAGCGTAGAGGCTCCAAAATGCAGCCTGCTCATCGCCCAAAAGCATAGAGGCTTCGTTGTCTTCGAAAAACAGCCTACTCGTCGCCCAAAAGCACAGAGGCACCGTTGTCTTTGAAACACAGTCTACTCTTCGCCCATAAGCACAAAGGCTCTGTCGTCTTTGAAACACAACTTACTCATCGTCCAAAAGCGTAGAGGCTCCATTATCTTCAGAAGAACAATCAACTCATCACTTAGGAGCACAACAGCACTAAAACTGTACTAGAAGCACAGACAACACGGTCCCAGCCAATCAGTTTGTTTAAATTACCGCCCTTAAAGATAAGACAGAGTTTGATTCTGTTGATAAAAGCAATATCTTATCAGTTGGTTTAAAATTACGGATAAGGACAAAGTTTGTCCATTTGGATGATGGCCATATCCAATCGGTTTGTTTAAACCAATGGCCTCCTAAGATAAGACAAACTCCAATACTGTGATGGAATCCAACATCTACTCGGCTTCGTCTGAATAGAAGACTTCAAGCAATAGGTACGCGCCATGTGTCTTTTTCTTCGATTATGTTGATAACCACCCGAGATATCGATAGAGGGAAATCTCAACGTCAATCACGTGTCAGCTCAGCAGTAGCCCTCACCATGCAATGATATCAGATTCTTTCATATTCAAATCATAATAAACAACGCATATGTGCCCCGTCCCCTATAAATAGAAGGAGTTTTTCTTTGATAAAGAGGCTTCAAAATCTTTAACTTCGACATCCTCTTGATTGGTAACACTGGAATTTCAATCACCAGCACCAGAAAGCCAAAGCAAGTTCAACTCGTCGTTAGATCATCAACGGAGTAAAATAGCCGCTACAGTGCTCGATCTCCATTGCCACACTTTTATACAAATTTTGTACTTAATTCTTCTATTTAGGAATCGATTGTACTTTTTTTACGTTTAAAATACAAAAAATTTGCATAACCTTTTGTGATGGCAAACACCAAGTACAAGTTGTGTCACATGACATTACTGGGAGGTCATCTTCCATGTTTGGATGCTACTTCGTTCCAGCGGCGGCTCTATCTTCCTCTTCTAAGATGGTATCACCAAAGTCGAAGATCAAGTACCAGCCGAAATTATATCGATACAGTCAACAGTCTCACAAATTGATGACAAAGATGGGATATGATTTACAAAAAGCCTCCAGCTTGTATAACAGAAAAGGGTGTCATATACCTTTTTTTCTGTGACTTCAGGACAATCAATCCCGTGTAGGTATAGGATTCTGGACAGACCTATCATCTCCTCTAAAAAGAGATCTTTGAGAAACAAGACCCGGATGAAGAACTGTAATATGGTTTCCTTTGCACCAATTTCGGAAGAAGAAGCCATGGCTGGTAATGTCACGTCCCGAGTCGGCAACGTTCGTCCCCGATGTTATTTTTCCGATTCGATCATCCTCGCTAAGGCGTGATGTCGTACGAGTCTGGAGCTCCACTCGTACATGGCAAGAACGTTACGTTAAATTAGATATTAAGACGCCAAGTTGAAACTTAACAAATCACATCAGAATATAAGACACAGTACAAGAAGATAGAAATGCTTTTCATTCATAGCTTGCAACGAAGAGCAAGTCGTAATTACATTGGATGCCGTTGCGGCTACATTGATTGAAAACAGAAAGAAATACACTCGACAAGTTGCCTAAACTATGTTTGCCGTCCCATACATTCTCTCCTTTATACATAAGTCGTCGACTTGAATTGGCTTCAAAATACTTCAGCATAGGAAGAGCTTCAAAACGCCTCTCCATACTTCTGCTTCAGTTTAGGTTGGAGCGCCCGCCGTACTTGGGGAAATTAGGGGAGGGGATTAGCACACTTGCTAAGTGGACGAGACGAACCAACTCGTTTAAACCGACTCTGATTGTTAGGGAAGGCATGCTTTAGAGTTGTCTTTCTATTAGAACTAAATGAATTCAGTTCATATTCGATAGCCGTCTTTGAGTAATAAAGCATACAATATAACATCGCAGTTTATTATATTTTTTACCACGGCCGTGCTCGTCCTTGCATGAAAGCAGAGATAATATTTACACCTGCATAAGACAATAGGTGAACATGCAACTATCTTATATGCGGTCATTGGTACTACGCACCACTAGGGACTTAATTGAAGTTGGCATGCGACGCTACCCTTTTAGCCTAGGTTGCAAGCCTTACTGAAGGTCCCACATGCCTCGCGTCGAAGCACGATAAATTATTCCCTCTTGACGAATCGATTTCGACACCCCGGATACCGTTTCGAGGAAAACGAACTTGTGCACAAGCTGTCCATGACCATGCCTATGTGCGAACAGTTCAATATATGCAAACAGTTTTGTATAGCGCGGATAGTCTCGAACGACATTATCATTTCTCGTAACTCATGCAACGATTTATTTTCCCCAAAGCCGTACACCGATTTATCGTCCCGTGGGCACCAAACTGTCCGAGACATCATAACCCATGATCAACATTTCACATTATTTTGCATCACGTGAAATAGTCTATCTTTTTACTAGAACCTTAAACTTTTCCGTTTATGTGAGAAACTTGTATTTTTCAGAGTAGATTACTCAAAATCGATACATTTTTTTCGAGTTCTTGACCTTAGTGGATTGGCATGCAATTAACTTGGCATCGTTCGATTTGAATGAATTTGAGGCAAAGAATAAGTTTGCGGGACAGTATAGAAGGAAGGTCTGAATCACCCACCGTTTACTTTGCTCGTGCCGATCGTCGAAGTGCTTTGCAACGTCAAGCTTTAGTTATGCGAGCTCCTGCAATGGCACCAACACTTTGTTAGAATTCCTTATCTTTTCCTTTCTTCAAAATTTGTAATTGCATCCTTGAAAACGACGCGAAAGCACTTCATAAAGCCCAGAGGCAAAGCTCCAAGAAAACCATACAGCGGTCCGATCCCGTCGAAGGGACTCTTATAGAGAGCTCACTCGCCGAGACGTAGCCCGCTACATCTAGGACTTATTCCAATAGAAGTCGTTCCATTAGTTGGATCGATTCTCGTAACTTTCGTCCAAATCGATTTGAATCGATGCTACCACTAAGAAAAAGTTTCGTCCTGAAACTTAAGAACAAGGGTCTGACCTTAATTTAGACAAACAACGCAGGGTATTTCTCTTTCATCTCTGCCTCCATCTCCTACGTCGACTCCTCGACTGAATGGTTTTGCCAAAGCACGCGGACCAAGGACATCGACCGATTTCGTTGTACCTTCTCCTTGTGGTCCATAATTTGAATAGGCTTCTCTGAGTAAGACAAGTCAGTACGTAGCTCCAACTGATCAAAGCTAACCACATGACTTGGATCATGCACGTATTTTCGATGTTGTGAAACGTGGAAGTCATCGTGCACATCATCCAAGGCAGGAGGTAGTACGATCTGGTAAGCAACCGTTACAACTCGTTCGATGATCTCGAAGGGGCCTACAAATCTCGGGCTCAACTTGCCTTTAACGCCGAACCGCATCACACCGCGCATGGGCGTTACTTTCAGAAACACATGGTCCCCGACCAAGAACTATAGCGGTCGTCAACGAAGATCTGCGTAGCTCTTTTGTCGGCTTTGTACGATGCGAAGTCTATCTCGAATCAAGCGGACTTTCTCGACGACCTGTTCCACTAGTTTTGACCCAAGCACTTGTTGCTCTACGACTTCATCCCAGCATATTGGCGAACGACACTTCCTCCCATAGAGCGCTTCGTATAGAGCCATCTGAATGCTCGACTGACAACTGTTGTCATACGCAAACTCCGCAAGCGGCAAATGCGTATCCCAACTAGTCTTTAGGTCGATCGCACACAGATGTAACATATCTTCTAGGACTTGATTTACCCTCTCTGTTTGACCGTATGTTTGAGGATGGTACGTAGAACTAAAGTTCAGTTTGGTCTCCATCGTCGCTTGTAGGCTCGTCCAGAAATACGATAGGAATCGCCCATCTCTGTCCAAAATTATTGAGGTCGGTACCCGTACCGTCGAACAATCTCGTTGACGTAGATTTGTGCTAACCGGTCGACGCTCTATCCAACTTTAATAGCGATAAAGTGAGCAAACTTGGTCAATCTATCAATAATGACCCAAATTGCATCATTCTCCCGCGACGTCTTCAGAAATCCCACAATAAAATCCATCGAGATGTTGTCCCACTTCTACTCGGGAATAGCGATGTTCTGCAGCTCTCCGCCTGGCCTTTGGTATTTTGCCTTTACTTGCTGACATGACATGCACTGCGATACGAAAGCAGCCACGTCTTTCTTCATGCCGTACCACCAGAAGTTCGTGCACAAGTCCTTGTACATCTTGGTGCTTCCAGGATGTAACGAGTACTTCGCATAATGTGCCTCCATCATAATTTATTTCCTGAGTTTGATAGTTTCAGGAATGCAGAGCCTTCCCTTTAGTCGCATCGTCCCGTCTCCGTCTTCCGCAAAGTTAGTCGCCCTTTTCGTTGAAATCAGCTCGCACATTTTCTTCAGGAATGAGTCATCCTCCTATGCGGTCTTTATCTTGCTAAGCAGGTTCGATCCTAACTTTAGCTGAGCTAGGTGCATTTGTCGATACTCAATTCCGAGTTCGATACCCAAGCTTCAAGGTCTCGCCGTATCTCCTTGTTTATGGCCAGTGTTCCCATAAACATTCTGCTAAGTGCATCGGCTACCACGTTTCCCTTGCCTGGCATATAGTCGATCGTTAGCACGTAATCTTTTATGAGTTCGAGCCATCGTCGCGGTCGTAGGTTGAGTTCTCGTTGCATAAACAAGTATTTCAGGCTTTTATGATCTGTGTAGATTCTGCACGCCACACCATAGAGGTAGTGCCGCCATAGCTTCAATGCAAACACAATCGCCGCCAATTCTAGGTCGTACGTCGGGTAGTTTTTCTCGTACTGCTTCAACTACCGTGAAGCGTAGGAGATGACTTTGTCTCTCTGCATGAGTACGCACCCGAGGCCAGTTCCTGATGCGTCGCTGAATATCTGAAAGCCTTCTGGACCGTCTGGAAGTGGAAGGATTGGAGCTGAGACGAGCCGTTGCTTCAACTCTTGAAAGCTGGATTCACAGTCGTCACTCCATTCAAATACTACTCCCTTATGGGTGAGGCGAGTCAGAGGCGACACTAGTTTTGAGAAGCCTCGTACGAATCTACGATAGTAGCCCGCTAAGCCCAGGAAACTCCGAATGTCGCTAGCCAAGGCAGGTCGTTTCTAATCCACCACCGCGTCAATCTTCTTTTGGTCCACTGCGACACCTTCGACAGAGATTACATGCCCGAGGAATGTCACGCTACTCATCCAAAACTCGCACTTCCTCCGTATGCTCTTCTCGATTCTCTGAGTAGGCAAGGATATCACCGATGAATACGACTACAAATTTATCTATTTGAGGTCGGAAGACTCGGTTCATCAAATCCATGAAAGCGGCTAGGGCATTCGTCAAACCGAACGGCATGACTAGGAATTCATAATGACCATATCGAGTGCGGAAGGTAGACTTCGATACATCGTCGGACTTGATCTTCAATTGATGATAGCCTGAGCGAAGATCAATTTTTAAAAATATTGCCGTGCATTGTAGTTGGTCAAACAAGTCGTGGATTCGCGGTAAAGGATACTTGTTTTGCACGGTCGCCTTGTTGAGTTCCCGATAGTCGATGCATAGCCGCAATGACCCATCCTTCTTCTTCACGAACAGTATAGGAGCTTCCCACGGAGAGATGCTAGGGCAAATAAATTTGCGGTCTAGCAACTCTTGTAATTGCACCTTCAGCTCCTTCAGTTCTGTTGGAGCCATTCGGTAAGGTACCTTTGATATCGGCCATGTATCCGGAAAGGTGTCGATGCTGATTTCAATTTCTCGATCCGGCGGCATCCCGGTTATCTCGTTGAGAAAAATGTCAAAAAAATCTGCCACAACATCAGTCTGTATTGTGTTTGTATTATCCTTCTGCGTGTCTCGAACTGATGCCAAGTATCCCGCACAGCCGAAAGGCAGCATACGCCTCGCCGAGATTGCCGATACCATCATCGCCGTCTTCGAGACCGTACCTCACGAATATGAGAACTCTGTCTCGCCAGGAAGACGAAACACCACTCTTTTCTCCGCGCACTCGATCGTTGCATGACAAGCCCCAACCAATCCATGCCCAAGATTATGTCGTACTCTTTGATGTCTAGCACAATGGTATCCAAGGATATATATCTTCCTCCGATGCAAATGTGGCCATACCTACAAATAAAGTTTACAGGCATATCGACTCCCGACGGAGTGCTAACGCTAATATTCATATCTTGTGATTGCATGGTTATTTTATTTTTCTTTCGCAAAATCAGCAGATATAAAGCTATCCGTCGCACCCGAATCGAATAGTACTCGAGCAGGTATATCTTTATAGAGTAATATACCTATTACAACCGTATCGGACGCAAATACCTCGTCCCGAGTTAAGGCATAAACTCGGCCTTGAGCTCCGTGGCGTTGATTCTGTGGGTTCACAGGCACCGCATTTGGTCCTTGTAGTGTAGGCGCTTTATATGATTCGGAATGTTCCTTGGTGGTTTATGTTGATTTGGCTTCCCCGTCTGACAGAATTGACTGAAGTGGCCTACCTCGCCATACAAGAAGCATGTTCTCAATCTACAATCGGGTGCTCGGTGCCCACACTTGCCACACTTGTTGCAATTTACTGCGACAAAGTGACCACGATTCTCAGACTTGTTTGGACGCTTTTGTACTCCCGATCCTCCAGCGTCATTAGGACGCTTGTTGAAGTTGTTGCGAATGATAGGCACGGACCTTTGTGACATACGGCCAAAGATCTGCTCACTATCAAGTACGGCTTCGTAGGATTTATGATAAGTTTGGCATCGTTGGTTCATGACGTCCCTACGCAATTCGTCGTTGAGGCCTTGCTGAAAACGCTCGCACCATTCTTCTTTGTTGGGCAGAAAGGTGCCGACAAATTTTGCAAGTTTTGAGAAGCTTGTATTATAATCTTCAACAATTATACTCCCCTGCCTCAACATCATGAACTCATCCCCCTTCTGTCAACAGATGGCGCCAAGAACGTACTGCACAAGGAAGGTTGTCTTGAACATTTTCCAAGGAATCTTTTTATTGGAATCGGTTTTACAGATCTCTTGTTTCTTCGCCGCCCACCAGTCGTGTGCTCTTAGTTGTAACTGCAGCACCGTACAGGCCACCCTCTGGGACCCTTCGATGCAGAGGAGATCGAACAAGTCCTCCATCTCTGCGAGCCATCCTACTATTACGTCGGGCTCTGCTCGGCCGTTGAACTTCGGCGGGTTCATTTTACGAAACTCCTTCACTTTAAGCATGGAAGGAGAGTTTATCGTTTGCGGTAGGACTTCTTACTTCTTGTCTTCTTCTTGATCACCATGCTTTCCCTCGGGTACCACATTCGTTGCCTTGGTATCGCCCGCCATCCTGCTCACTATCTGAGTCAGGGCAGTCATCTGCTTCTGCTGCGCATCAAATTGGGCTTTAAATTACATCTGAAGCTGTTGTGGCTGCAGTTCCATCAACTGTAGCATCTTCTCTATAGTCGTCTCGCTAGGGCCAGTGCTTTTTGTGCTCGACGTACTATCCACAGTTTGCGTTGTTGTGCCGGGATTTTTCTTTTCTCGCTTAGTCATTCCTACAAAACAGTGTAAACCCGTTAGTATTTTTCAAAAATATCTATGGGCTTACCTATATGGAACTTGTATTTCATGCAGCATGTCGACAAGCATTCAATCGAGCCATCGCAACGGACATTCCAACAATGAAACATCTTTCACAAATCCGAGGAAATATAACTGTGCTCTGATACCAATTTGTCACACCCCGAGTCGACAACGTTCGTCCCCGATGTTATTTTGCAGATTCGATCGTCCTCGCTAAGGCGTGATACCGTACGAGTCTGGAGTTGCACTCGTACAAGGCAAGAACGTTACGTTGAATTGGATATTAATACGCCAAGTTGAAACTTCACAAATCACATCAGAATATAAGATACAGTACAGGAAGATAGAAATTTTTTTCATTCATAGCTTGCAACGAAGTGCAAGTCGTAATTACATTGGATGCCGTTGCGGCTACATTGATTGAAAACATAAAGAAATACACTCGACAAGTTGCTTGAACTACGCTTGCCGTCCTATACATTCTCCCCTTTATACATAAGCCGTCGACTTGAATTGGCTTCAAAATACTTCAGCATAGGAAGAGCTTCAAAACGCCTCTACGCACTTCAGCTTCAGTTTAGGTTGGAGTACCTGCCGCACCTGGGGAAATTGGGGGAGGGGATTAGCACACTTTCTAAGTGGACGAGACGAACCAACTCATCTAAACCGACTCTGATTGTTAGGGTAGGCATGCTTTAGAGTTGTCTTTCTATTAGAACTAAATGAATTCAGTTCATATTCGATAGCCGTCTTTGAGTAATAAAGCATACAGTATAACATCACAGTTTATCATATTTTTTACCACGGCCGTGCTCGTCCAAGCATGAAAGCAGAGATAATATTTACACCTGCATAAGACAATAGGTGAGCATGCAACTATCTTATATTCGGTCATTGGTGCTATGCACCACTAGGGACCTAATCGAAGTTGGCATGCGACGCTACCCTTTCAGCCTAGGTTACAAGCCTTACTGAAGGTCCTGCATGCCTCGCACCGAAGAACAATAAATTATTCTCCCTAGGACGAATCGGTTTTGATGCCCTGGATACCATTTTGAGGAAAACAAACTTGTGCACAAGCTGTCCATGACCATGCCTATGTGCGAACAGTTCAATATATGCACACAATTTTGTATAGCGCGGATAGTATCGAACGACATTATCACTTCTCGTAACTCATGCAACGATTCATTTTCTCCAAAGCTATACACCGATTTAGCGTCCCGTGGGCACAAAATTTTCGAGACATCATAACCCATGATCAACGTTTCATATTATTTTATAGCACGTGAAATAATCTATCTTTTTACTAGAACCTTAAACTTTTCCATTTATGTAAGAAACTTGTATTTTTTGAGTAGATTACTCAAAATCGATACATTTTTTCCGAGTTCTTGACCTTAGTGGATTGGCATGCAATTAACTTGGCATCGTTCGATTTGAATGAATTCGAGGCAAGGAATAAGCTTGCGGGACAGAGTAGAAGGAAGGTCTGAATCACCCACCGTTTACTTTGCTTGTGCCGATTGTCGAAGCGCTTCGCAACGTCAAGCTTTAGTTATGCGAACTCCTGCAATGGCACCAACACTTTGTTAGAATTCCTTCTCTTTCCCTTGCTTCGAAATTTGTCATTGCATCCTTGAAAACGACGTGAAAGCACTTCATCAAGGCCATCGACAAAGCTCCAAGAAAACCATACAGCGGTCCGGTCCCGTCGAAGGGACTCTTATAGAGAGCTCACTCACTGAGACGTAGCCCGCTGCATCTAGGACTTATTCCAACAAAAGTCATTCTATTAGTTGGATCAATTCTCGTAACTTCCGTCCAAATCGATTTGAATCGATGCCGCAAGGCGTTATCATTTACCAAGCTTAGCGATCGAGTCAGGTGTCCATCTAGGTTCCCAGACGATCTGACTCGGCACAAGCATATTATGAAGTTCCGTCGCCTATCGAAAGCAGGGCACTACAGGTAATAGGTCTGGGAGACTCTACCTTAGAGACTACCAAGAATAACAAGACAATATTGTCACTCTTCCGGTCTCTGATATCCCTCCAGCATCGTCTCTTCCGGTCTCTAATATTCCTCTGGCATCATCACCACAAGTGGAACATGTCCCTCCCAAGCCAACAATAATTGACAAAGGCAAGCAGCTGGCCCACTTTATCAAAAGCATAAAGAAAACTACCTTGCAAACACTTGAAAAGCCGTATAATTTTGATATATTTGCTCAACTGGCTAATACTCCAGCAAGATTATCGATTTTTGAACCCCTGCGTGTCTCAAAGGAAACTCGAGAAACATTAAGTGAGGCTTTAATGCAAGCCGATGCTTGTCAGGCATATCTCAAGAAATCAGATAAAGAACCTGTGGCATGTTCTCATTATCATAGCATGATGAATTGATTCCCAATATCGCCTTCACTCAGGATGATATGTTACTTGAAGAAAATTGACATGAACGACATCTCTACTTTACAGGGTATGTCAACACAAGGAAGGTCGACCACATTTTGGTCGACCCTGGATCTATACTCAAAATTTTGCCGAAAACTCTATTATATGCGCTGAAGATCCCGGTCCATAACCTCTCTACGACCATAACGACTATTCTGGGGTTCAATTATGGAAGAAACAAACCATTGGAAAAGATTCGTCTAAAAGTCTAAATTGGCAATCTCCATACAAAAGTCACCTTCTATGTGATTGACAATCATATCTCCTACAATGTATTATTAGGAAGACCGTGGTTACATAAACATAATATGGTGCCATCAACTCTCCATCAATACTTCAAATATGTTTATGATAATGGAGAAGTCCAGAAAGAAGTGGCCGATCTTAATCCCTTCCGAGGTATTGAAGCATATTATACAAATTATAGAATATATAAGGAATTGTTCATGAAAGTCATACTAGCTATAGACACTGAAGAAGACCGGAAGAACAATCCAGATGAGGTCCTGGTAATTCCAGTCAAGGGACGCTCTTCTCGTCCCTCGTCTTCCCAGACGCTGACCATTAATCTTTCTCCTTTTACCAAGCATCCTCATGCTAAAAAGTTGGAGCATAGGGAGCTCACCTCTTCTGAGCCTCTTGTTATTGACCTTCGTCATAACAAGCCTTCTACTTCTCCTCCTCTTGTTATTAATCTTGGCAAGCCATCGGCCAAGGTTAAAAACATTATTGTAAATACAGATACAAATATTAATGAAACACTGTCTCCTTGATAGTACATTGATGTTAATTATTACACATAGTGTTATCTAGAAATTTTGGATAACTTCGAACCTCTTACCTTGGAGGCAATTCGACCTCTTCAAAATGAGGTATCATTAGAACCAGTACAAAACTCTTTCTTCTAGTTCCTTCTCGGAAGAAAGATGAGCATCCTATCCTCTTCAGCAAAAGACTGAATCAAAAGGCTACATTTCATAGTGACTCTGAAAAATGATGATAGCAGGCGAATCTAACTACGCCGTTGCAATCAACAATCCAAAAATACTATTCAAAAGATGGGCTACAAAAGGAAAGTCATTACAATATTACAACAAAACAAAGCATGGGTTGGATACACTACGCCGATCATGACCCCAGATATTTTTAAGTCGTACAAAGAAGAACGATCTAATTCTTCAGACTCTTCTTCATGGGATTCAGACACCAGCATAGGGCACATTCATCGAGTGACCCTATTTTCCAATATGGTAACAGTTGAACTCTCAGAAGACAATAATGATTTCATCGAGACTCATGAAGCAGAGCCTTAGGCACAAAGAACCGATACTCAAAGGGAACTTTACTTTGAACAACGCAAACCATCCACTGAGGATCAATTAGTCCAGATCGATGTCGGAGATGAAGCTTCTCCAAGGCTAATTTTTATCAGTAAAAGTCTTCCGAAAATAGATAAATAAGAGCTGATCCAACTCATCAAAGAATATATTGACATATTCGCCTGGAGCTACGAAGATATGCCGAGATTAGATCCTTAGATTGCTACTCACAAGCTCAATAGTTTGCCAAATGTTAGGCCATTCAAACAACAATAGCATCGATTCCGACATGATATGATAGACACCATAAAAGCTGAAATCAAGAAGCTCATCGCTTGTGGTTTTGTCAGAAAGGAACAACATCCGGACTGGGTGGCTAATGTCGTCCCAGTTATGAAAAAATAGGAAAGGTCTGAGTCTGCATCTACTTTAGAGATCTTAATGATGCTTGTCCCAAAGATGAGTTCCCTCTTCCGATCTCTAATGTCATGATCGACAACACCGATGGGTTTGAACGAATGTCTTTCATAGACGGATTCTCCAAATATAATCAGATTAGGATGAACCCCGAAGATGAAAACATACATCTTTTCGGACTCCTTTAGGAGTTTACCGCTTCACAGTCATGCCATTCAGCCTTAAGAATGCTGGTGCAGCCTATCAGTGGCTATAAGCACCATCTTCCGTGAATATTTATGGAAGACAGTCAAATGCTATATTGATGATATTGCTGTCAAGAGTCGTCTAAAGGAAGGTCCCATCCAAGACTTAAGAACTATTTTTGATCTAATATGCCAGCATCAACTCAAAATGAATCCCACCAAGTCATTTCTGGAAGTCTCTAGTGGCAAATTCCCTAGATTTGTTATTACCTCTTAGGGTATATACGTTGATCCCGAGAAAGTCAAAGCCATTCAAGAGATGCCTCCTCTATGCAACCTAAAAGAGCTACAAGGATTCTAGGGGCGACTTGCATACATCAGAAGATTCATCTCAAACATTTCTGGATGCTGCAGATCGTTCACTCAATTGATGAAGAAAGGTGTGTCTTTCGTTTGGACTGACGAATGCCAGCAAGCATTTGAAGACAGAAAGAGGTATTTGATGAACCCTCCAGTCCTAGTTCCTCCAATCATAAAAAAACCTTTCCTAATATATATTCGAGCAATGGATCATTCTCTGGGCGTCTTGCTAGCTCAGAAAAGCTAGAAAGGCTATGAGCAAGAAATTTATTATCTCAGTCGTACAATAATTGGTGCTGAACATCGATACGGCCTAGTGGAAAAAGAATGTCCAGCCTTGATGTTCATCGTCAAAAAAATACAACATTATATCACTGGCCAGACCATTTATGTCATCTCTAGAGCCAATCCTCTACGAGTTTTGATGAAGAAGCCTAGTACACTCAATTCTAGACACGTTAATGGGCGATACTACTAGCACAACATGACATGGTCTATGCCCCACAAAAGTCTGTTAAGGGTCAAGTCCTAGCTGACTTCTTGGCTGCTCATCCAATCCCTGAAACTTCTTAACTTTACAATGAAATTCCTGATGAAACTCGGGAATCTAATATGTCTTCAGAGGGAATACTTGCTCGACGTCTATTCTTTGATGGTGCGTCCAGAATTGGACCTAGTCGCTAGAGTTGGGATCGTTCTTGTATCTCCCAAAGGACTAGCCATTCAAAGAGCCTATTCCGTGGACGAGCCATGTTCCAACAATATCGTTGCGTAACGCTCTACTCATCAGTCTTCCATTGGCTAAACAGTTGGATATCGAATATCTAGAAGTATATGAAGACTCTGAACTGATTGTCAACCAGGTTAGAGGTACGTATAAAGTTTGACATCAAGATCTCATTCCATAATAGGAAGCAACAGTCAAATTGGCTACATTTTTTAAGGGTTTCTTTATCGAACATGTACGTTGAGCATGCAATATAGAAGCTGACGCACTTGCTAATCTAGCAGCAGTATTAGCTATCCCTGTAAAAAGACAATAGTTGATCGTCATCACTAACAGAAAATTATTCTGTGTCAAGAATAATTTGAATATTGAAACTAATAATTCAGTTGAGATTTGCACTACTAGTGAAGAATGGAGAGACCATTTTATCGACTTTGCGGTACATGATATCTTGCCTATAGATCCTAAAGACGCTACAACGATTCGCCGTCGATCACTCTGATTCTATTACAATCACTCTTCTAAAATATTATACCGATGATCTGTCACGCCCCAGAACCAGAATACTGGAGAGCGGGGGCAGACACAGCCAGCTACGTATATTGAAATAGAATACATCTCAACTATACGGTCACGGCTGTCTAAATATGAGGGTTTACTACAAGCCAGCAGTCTCTTAAGGTCAAGCCTAGTGTCTCAATCTCAAGCAATTAACAGAGTTACAAGATATTAGAGCATCAAATATATATATATAAGGCGTCCCAAATATTATATATTGGATGATCATGAAGCTAGTCGTACAAAATGATAGGACTAGCAAGAGTTCAGTCATACATGATCAACCCTAGGATTTGTTAATCATGTTTACAGCCCGTAGGCAGACAGTAAGTAAAAGTGCATCGAGCTAACAGGTGCTCGTCGGCAAACGCCTCAAAAGAATAAATTTACATATAAGTGGGCAAAACAAAAAGGAAAAATCCACTCGTAGCCCGGGTTCCGTCTAGTGTTCACCATTGGGCTGGAAGCTTGGTAGATCCTCGGGAGCTACTCCGAAATCTGGCCACACAAAACCAGCTGGGTCAAACCCAAGAAAGAGCAAGTGCCACAAGGGAGGCCACAAATAAGAACAAAAGCCAGCATATCAGAACATAAAGAATAAAAGAAAGTACAAGTAGTCAAGTACACAGGGCGATAAACGACTAGGGACGTGGAACCATTCCGGGAGCCAGGTTACAATCCTTAAACCAAACAAGGACCGGGATTGTACCCCTTCGCCTGAATAGCTCACTGTCTCTACCCATTTATCGTTAGAGATAAGTAAAACAATCATGATCAAGGGTTCCAGGTACAGGGGCTAGACAAGACTTAGACAGGGCTGGACACCATTCATTCACAATCGGCCAAGCAAGTACTACGGCTTACTACTTTAACTAACTAGGGTTATCACAAGCCTAATTACTAACAAGATGCAAGTGAGAATTCCAGTCCCAAGCCCTGCAGACTATCCAGTTATCCTTCCGCGGGTTGAGAGTTATAGGTGGGTACATTGCCCGGGAGACAAATGTACCCTTAGGTGACTTAGAGGGTGCAACACATGACAGTGTGCTGGAAATGTGCTCTACTCGTCGGCAAGCTACAAGTCCATTAAAGCGCCCAGATAACAAGATTGCCTGTGACTGGGAATTCTCCATGTTCTAGTTTGATCTAATAATTAGCCTAATCCAATTTAGCGCGAGTCCCTGGCCGTGGTACCCAGGAAGTCACGTCCTAGACATGATGCAAGACAAGACAAGTGGATTGCACAAGCAAGCAAGCAGGAACACCCACGGTGTCAAAGCAAGTCAAGTTATCAAGTCAAGTCAAGTCAGGAGTGCGCCGTCACGGGCCACTATCAAGTTATCAAGGTAAATCATGTCAGGGTACTTGTTAGGAGTGCGCCACGATGGGCCACTATCAAGTCAGGTTGGTCATGTCAGGGGTGCACCACTAAGGGTCACTGTCGTGTTAGGCTAGTTCCTTGTCATACCATGCTATGTACAATAGTTACTCCAAACATATTAAGCAAAATCAAGTTCATGCCAAAAGGCGTAAAGATATAAAATGGACGTAAAATACCTAATAAAATACTAATATAAAGTAGGACTATAGAAGAGCCAAGATCAAGAAATAACAAATTCATCATAGACAAGTAGGTTGTGCAGGGTATATACTGCACAGGGTGCCAAGTGCGCAGGGTGAGCTGCGCAGGGTACCAACTGCGCAGGATGCCAAGTGCGCAGGGGCACAGGGCAGATTGCGCATGAACAGTCTGCGCAGAAGTGAACTGCGCATGGGTGGATTGCGCATGAATAGACTGCGCAGGAGTGAACTGCGAATGGGTGGATTGCGCAGAAGTTACTTTGCGCAGGGCTGGCTTGCGCAGGGCTAGCTTGCGCCGGCGCAATCCAGCGCAGCGTAAAGCACTGGCTGAGGTCATGCGCAATCGGCCCTGCGCTAAAGAGCACAGGCCAGGAGGGTGCGCAATCGGCCATGCGCTAAAGAGCGCAAGGCAGAGGGATGTTCTTCCTGGCTGAGAGCAGGTCCAAGAACACCAAGAACTTCAATTCTTCATAACTTTGTCAAATCAAAACCAAATCTAGATTTTTAAAGTTCTAACTTGAGTAAAATTGAATTCTCTTCCACATGGAAGCATCAAAACAAGCAAAAATCAAAGTTTAATAGATCAAAACCAAAGATTTCCGAAAATAATCAAAACTTAGATCTAGAACAATGGAGACTCCAAATCACAAAATTCCAAGTTCTAATGTTGATCTACATGTCCTAATCTATCAAATGGATAAATAAAATTGGGTGCTTATTTGTTGGCAAGGTGCACTTGCCTATGGGTTGGGGAGTTGTGTAGAGGAAGGAAGAAGAAGAAGAAGTTAATGGAGAATAAAGAGGAGAGAGAGAAAAAGTTGGTGGGTTATAATGAGGGTGGTTGTGGTGTGTTGAAGGAGGAGTATAGGTTAAGGTGTTCCACTCATATTAAACCAAACCTAATCAAACCAAATCAATTCCACAAAATAAAACCAAGCCATGGTCCAAACCCATTTACGGGAAACCAAAAATCCGCAAGTCGAGAAAATAAATTCGTGCCAAAAATCAAATTACGAATACAAATACGAAATACAGGAAATAGGGGTGACATGATCATTTGACGTTATGCTCTTACAATGTCTTGCGGGCGATGAAGCAAAACAGATATTACGTGAAGCTCAAGATGGTGTCGGTGATACACACCAGCCTGGTCCTAAGCTTCAGGATCAAATCCGACGTATAAGATATTACTGGCCTACCATGGTCGCAGATGCGATTGAATATGCAAGAAAATACAGAGCATGTCAAATCCATACAAATTTCATTCACCAACAATCAAAATTTCTATATCCCACTGCAGCATCTTGGCCTTTTGAAGTTTGGGACATGGATGTCATCGGTCCTATCAATCCGCCCTCATGTCGAGGACTGGTTTATCTTAGCTATAACCGATCACCTCTCAAAATAGGCAGAAAAGAAGTCAAGACATGGAGTGTCATCAGTTTTATGAAACATCATGTGATCTACAGATTCGG
Source organism: Iris pallida (assembly GCA_029216955.1). Classification (NCBI taxonomy): domain Eukaryota; kingdom Viridiplantae; phylum Streptophyta; class Magnoliopsida; order Asparagales; family Iridaceae; genus Iris; species Iris pallida. Next base: position 2,936,969 of record JANAVB010044817.1, on the reverse strand, counting down.
CGTTCCTCGATGAATCATCCATGACAACGGACCTCAATTCGTTAGTCAAAAATTCACTCGATTTTGTGATGACAATCGAATCAACAATGTTGGTTCATTGGCTTATAATCTCGCAGCTAACGGTATAGCTAAAACATTCAACAGAATAATCATCAAGCTTCTCAAGAAGTTCATTTTTACCAATAAATAAAACTGGAGCAAAAAGCTTGGGGAATGTCTATAGGCTTACCGTACCACCGTACGTACTTCATCTGGCTGTACTACTTTTTCTTTGTATATAGATGCGAAGCCGTCCTACCATAGGAGATCCAAATCCCATCACTGAGGATAGTGGTTGCCAATGAACTCACAGTAGAAAATAATGATTAACTTCAACTTCAGAAGCTTGAAGCACTCGACGAGAAGCGGTTACTGGCTCAACAGCATATTGAGTTGTACCAAGCCCGTATTTCGAAAGCCTTCAACCGTAAATTCAAAGTACGAACATTTCAAAAAGGCAAGCTGGTCCTTACTGTCAGACATCCTATGACTATGACACATATGAGCAAGGGCAAGTTTGAACTAAATTGGGATGGTCCCTACGTTGTAAGCAAAGTTTTTTTCAAACGGAGCTTATCAACTAAGCGGGATGGACGACCGAATCGCAATGATGCCTACCAAAAGTAGATTTATGAAGAAATACTACATTTAAAAGCGTGTACCATATTTTCTGACAAATATTGTACATACCCCAAATCTTCGAGTTATTATCTTTTACTTATCATAAATAATAAATCCTCGAAAATTCCCAGTAGAGTCTACCTATATTTTATGGCACATCATCAAAGGATTAACTCAAAGCATCCACTACATCATCATAAGCATCATATTTTGAAACCCAGCTATTTTAAAACATATCATATTCTTGAGTCCCCAAGGATAATCAATAGATATAAGAATTCACGTCCACATTACCTCTGAATTCTATTATCTACATCATCAATTTAGCACGTCCATATTACCTCTAATAATGTCATCCTAGAAATGATAATATATCATAATTATATTATGTCATGTCCACATTACTTCTGAATAGATATAATGAGTATTGTTATTTTCAAAAAATTTGTCACATTCAGTACCTCTGATCATATTTCTTACTCCTACTTATTACTTGTGTCTTAAACAGATATATAATAAGTAATAGAGACATAAATGACCATCCATTCTTCATTTTCATGCAATATCATGTAAACACAAAAAACTATTATATTTATCCAAAAATGTTCAAAATGAAGAAGTTATTACATCTCATTCTTAAAGATAACTTCTCTTGGGAGGTTGGGTGATAAGAATAGTAATAATCTTCTTCAAATACTCAGCTTGCTCCACTCTAGTAGTAATTACTCTTATCCTAGCCAAGTCTTGTTTGCCATTAAAATTGTTTGATTGAAACTTTAATACAAACAGAACAGTGTTACAATATAGGACTTAGATGTAGTCCTAGGAGTACACTTTTGTTTAAGCTGGGTCCTTAGTGCCAATGGAGCGAGTGGTAATACGTTGACTCCGTTGACCGGCTGACGACGGTTATCGGTTCTCTGAAGGTAGAGATTGCTCTGGGTGCTGGAGCTTGCCGAGAGGAGGAAGACGTTGAGTGTCTGGAACTGCCTCTCTGGTGATTCTCTCTTGTGGATTCTGTCTGTGTTGTGAGTCTTGTGCCTGTGTGAAGGGGATGATCCTTCTATTTATAGTTCTGCAGGCTGGCTGCTCATACGCGCATATAGGATACGCCGGTATGGAGACGCCACGTGGAGGTTGCTGATGGAGGCGCACGGATGCTGTGCCCTGATCGAGGGGGAGAACTCTTCATACTGCTGTTGTGAGTCGGCACGTAGCAGAAGAGAAGATCTTTTCGTTGCTGAAATCTTGGACGAGTTGAGTCAAAGGACACGTGTCATCGACCCATGGTTCGAAGATCTCAGATTTGGTGGAGAGGAGTAATCTGGTGAGCTGCGCCTTGGATTGGGCGCAGGAGGAGGCTGCGGCTCATAACCTTTAGGATTACAAACCATTTGGGGCGCATGGCTTTTGAGGCGCATGCAAGCGACTTTCCTTTTGTCTTTTGGGATCAAAGAGCAGTCTGAGGCGCATGGCTTTTGAGGTGCATGCTGATTTGGACGCATGGCCGTGGAGGCGCATGCTGATTTGGACGCATGGCCGTGGAGGCGCATGCTGATTTGGACGCATGGCCGTGGAGGCGCATACTGATTTGGACGCATGGCCGTGGAGGCGCATGCTGATGGTATGATGATGCTGACGTTGCCGACGCTTCGTTTTCTGAAAAAGCTGTCAACTGTTCAGACTTTGGGAGGCATACTGCCTACTCTGTCAGTTCAGCATTTAATGTTGGTGACGTTCGATGGACAACTGAGTGGGCACGTCGGTTGGCGTTCCACTCGGTCTGGGGATGTATGGGGGCGCATCCTCTGCAATGCACCGAGTACTGTAGGGCGCGTCTGTGTGATGCGCCTGATGCCGAAGGGCGCGTCCGTGTGATGCGCTATCTGGCTGGCACATCGGACATGTCTTTTAATGATGCGGCTGTCTCGCTCCTCGAGTGCTATAAATAGCCGTTTGGCTGAATTCGAGGCGTCCGGTTCATCCATTTAATGCAAATTCATTGCACGGAATTCGGAGAGCCATCCACTTGGCGCATGGGTTTGATCTGCCCGGCCTATAAATAGTGGCATGGAAAGAAGATTTGCTTCTCATTCCCTCACGTACTTTCAACATGAACTTGGACATTAGGGTGCATTCTGTTGACGAAGTGCTCCCGAGGGTGAAGATGAGACGCTGTGTTGTCTTCGATGCTCTTGAAGGTGACTGTTACATCCAAAAGACGGAGTCGAGGGCTTCCGAGGCAGGCGGAAGGTGCCTGTTGCATCCAAAGATAAGGATGCTCGGGCCTCGTCTCCGTTATTCCGGAAGAGTCGTAGATCGGAATGGCGGTGCTAGGCTCTCTCTTCCTTCAAAGTGGGGTTTGCCGACTTTGGTTGTGTTGAAAGCTGTTCCTTTAGCCGCGGTTTCGATCACGGTCTTCCTTGGGCTTTGGAGGCTCTTTCGAAGCCTTCTCTGGCCACAGCATTTGCGGTGCTCTTCTCTTCCTTGGTTCCAGCCAGAGGGTTAAATGCTTTGCTTGGCGAAGCACTTATCAGGCGAGCCTGGCTGGAAGAGCGGCACATAACTGGGCTGCTGAAGGGATGCACATAACTGAGCTGGATGCACATAACTGAGCTGCTGAAAAGATGGTGGGATGCGCCTGGTTGGAGGCGCATGAAGTCTGCTGCGCCTGACTGGTGGCGCATGGTGGCTGCTGCGCCTATCTGGAAGCGCATGGTGATTGGTGCGCCTATCTGGAAGCGCAGGGTAGCCGTTGGCTGTAGACTTAGGATCTTTCCTTTGTAGAAATTCTCCTTTGTACAACCTTTTCTTAGACATGTAATAGACTTTTATATATAAATAAAAAGTCTTCTTTCGAATGTCTATCTTTGTTGATTTTGCTTGTGAAGTTCTTCGTCTGAGTTTTGGCGCATGTAGCGTCTGGCGCATGGGTTTTCTGGTTGTGAAATTCCATGCTTCTACAAGACCTCCTTCAAAGTTTTCAAAACTTTTGAATAAGTTTTGGAATACTTTGAATAAGAAGCATGGAGGTCAGGGCGCATAATTGCTGGGTGCATGCCTGTTCGGGCGCATGCTCTTTTTAGTTAATGATGATGATGCCTCGGTAACCGAAAAGATTAATGATGATCTTTTGGTTTTATTTGCTGCTATCATTGCACAGACCCCGAAGCGATGGCTGAGATCACACGTCATCTGTTCACGCGTGTGACTAAGCTCTATAAATAGGTCAGAGTTGGAGAGAGAAAGGGTTCTTCTTCTCTGTGCCTCTGCTCCTTTAGAGTTTCTTCTTCAAAACCCTAACTTCTCCTTCTTCGAGAGAATGGCTCCCAAGAATCCTCGCGGTGCTGCCGGCAAGGGGAAGGAGAAAGCGAAGGAGTTCGTCGATGAGGATGTACCTATCACTCTTGCGACTCCTGCCGACGTTCGTCCTGAGGTGACAGGTGGGTTTCGTCTCTGCTTTGAGCCATGTGCCCTAACTGCCGACGCGTATGGACTTCGGTCTTTGATAATACGCCGAGGTTCTATCCTGCCGACGTGCATAGGTTTACACCGTTATCATGCACCGAGGTTTTAATGGCTGACGCGTATGGGTTTTATTCCCTGAAGATGCGCCGAAGCCTTTGCTGACGCGCATGGGCTCACGCTCTGATAATACGCCAAAGCATGCTGACGCGCATGGGCTTATGCCCTAATGATGCGCTGAAGCAGATGCGCATGGGTTCATACCCTGTCAATGCGCCAGTCTGCTTAACATATTTTGTCTTTTTGCCTGACTTCCACTTTTGTTGTGCCAGTGTCGATGACGATCCCTTTGTTGAATGAGGTCCTCCTGGACGCTTCTCTTTGTCAGATGGGAGTTGATTTTGATGAGGCGGTGATCAACCCTGCAAAGGATGCTATCCTTCAGGATCAACCTCGTGAGAGGATGCTACAAATCCAGGTCCAGTTGCCTCTTTTCCTCCAGAGTATGATGGAGAGCGGTAAACTGAAGTCTGCTGATTCTGAAGGTGTGACTTTCTTAAAGCCTGCCTTTCTGTTTGGCGATCGACTAGTCTCTTCCGAAGCGAAGATACTGAAGATCAGAGAAGATTGGTTCTTTTCTGCTAAGGGCATGGTGTTATACATGCGGTAGGTTGACCGCCAGTTGCCGCTGACAGCCTTTTATCGTCTAGCTTCGAAGAGAAGGATGGGTTGGGAACTTACTCCCTCTCAAGGAGGTGCCTTGGGGGGTACCCTTTCGATTGACATCACCTCGAACCAGCGAGACACCTTGACTGCCTCACGGACCGGTTCCTCGTTCAGTTACCGAGCTTTGCGTCCCGGGAGCATCTATAGCGAAGTCCCAAACGACACGTTTCCCTTCAGTGCCCCGACTTTTACAAATCGGATGCTGACATCGAAGGTCACGTATCCGACAGCTGGTTTTAGAGTCGAAGGTTGGTGTCACTACATCCCAAAGTGGGACGAGTTGACCTCCTGGGTGCTTTCCAAGTTCAAAGTTGAGCTTAAGGAGATCGGACTGACAGCCGCCATTCGGGCCACGCAGGCAGGCGTAGACCTCAATAAGCCGATGTTCCTTGCACTTTTGGAGCTTTTCAATGCCAGACTGGCAGCTTCTTTACTCCGGTGGGGGAGTTGGGATTGGCCCTTCATGAGATGTACGAAGTGTCCAAGCTTCCTTGGGGCTCGGAACCGTACGAGGAATACTTCCCATCAAATGAAGAGATCCAGGTCTTGGAAGATAAGGACCCGGAGATGATGGCCGTTTTCAAGGAGGTGACGAGCCATCATTATCTGATGCACCGGAGGGACAAGGGTAAGACCCAGCCTCACGTGACTGCTTGGAGGGACTATGTCTTCAGGCAGGATTTGGCGGATTCTTCGAGGATCCGGTTTGCGACTCCGCAGGGCTTGAAGCCCGCGGAAGTGAGTTCTGAAATAACTCGGCTGGACGAGAGGACCCCACATTCCAATGAGAGCGGCAAGGATACGTACAGCTATTTCTGGCACTGCGCGCACCGGATGTCATCTAAGGCGGTATTGACGGCCTACTTGATGATATGGCTCAGGGATTGCATATTTGCAGGGGGATCCGGTGATGTCGAGAGGATACATCGGAATCTCATTTTGCCTGCGGTGAAGTTAGCCTTTGGACGACCTTTAGCTCTCCTCCCTGTGATGGTGTGCAACCTGTTGCGCGGCTTGAGGTCTTTTGCTGATGATGTGATCCGCGAGAAAGGTAACAATGACAACTTTCCCCGGGCCGAGCTGCCTTTCCATTATCTTATGGGGTGGCTGCTTTTACATCATCCGAATGTGATGAGTCCTGGCCCTGAGGAGGACCATGTTGAAGGAGATGCCTTCATTCGATGCTTCTACAAGAGGAAGTGGTCTTACACTGGCGTCCCCGTTTGTAGGAGGATTTTGTCCTTACTTCAGGGGTGGGAAATCGTGAAGGTTGGCCCGATCTTCAAAGAATTCGAGGCCGACCAGGATTTGGTTGATTCTAGCAAGGATGCGGTTACTTTGCCGAAATGGAGTTTTCGTTGGTTGCAGAGTATCCGACCTTCTCACCTGGTCTACCGTAATCAGAACAGATGTTATCTGGAGCCTTACTTGCCAAGCCGATTTGCTCATCAATTTGGCTACACTCAGCTAATGCTGCGGAATCCCAGTAGCAGTCTAGGCTTCATCGGGAGTTTGCTGGATGGAGCCCGGGGCTGGCAGTATTATAACGCTGGATGCACTAGCGTTAAGTTTACCACACCAGTTCGCAATCCTCGGCCGCCGATCTTATATCCGGCCGCCAAGCTATATTGCATTATGAATACTATGTCTCCTGGTTATGACAGGGAGACTAGTTTCATCATTGGGACCCAGTTGGAGGCAACAACGAATATGTTGGTGGCAGCCCGGTCATATCGTCCGCCAGAATTGGTGGGGTATCGGGCTGCTGCTGTGGCACCAGTGAGAGACCCGTCTGTCGGGAAAAGGTGGGCTGACCCAGAAGCTGGTTCTTCTGTACCGAAAAGGTCTAGAAGGACGTCGACCCCGAAGGTTACGGAAGCGCCACTTGTAACGCCAACGGGCTCAGCTCCTGCTGAGGTAAGGAGTGCTTCATATTCCAATTCTTTACGTCATTGTGGCGACTTTTGTTCTTCTTCTTGTAGGGATTGAAGAAGAAGTCCCGTGCTTCAAAACCGGGCACTAGTAAGCCGAAGGAGGTGGCAGGCTCTTCTGATGAGCGCATTCCACCGATGATGATGTCTCCTGTGGAGGAGGGTCCCGGAGATGTTCCTGCGGAGGTTTTAGTATCTCCTGACTTTGAAGTTGCAACGACTTCTGGGAAAGTACCATCTGCCGTGGAGGCCTTGGATGCTGAGGGTCCTACAGACTCGAGGCATCCTGATGATGAAGTGGATTGGAGTTCGTCGCCTTCTGGTGACGTCCCTCCAGCGTTGCAAGGGCCCATTGCAGGGGCAGCGGAGGCAGTTGAGACAGAGGAGAGGGTTGATTCCCCTCCTTGTCATGATGAAGGGAGGTCGGCTGAATCATTGCCAAATCCTTCCTTGGCTCCAACCATGGACATTGATATGGCTACCGATCAGGCGGTAGCGACAGATTCTGTCCCTGTAGAGGGACTTGAGAAGGATGAGACCCTTCTGCCGATCTCGTCTCCCGGGGCTGGCCAGGAGATGAATGCTGATCTCCCCGTTCTGCCGGGGGAGGTACCTGATGCTGATAGGACGTTGGGGGTAGAAGAGGTGGCCGTTGACGTCGGTGATTTCTCCGGTCTTGAGAAGGGTAAGGGTGTGGAACCCTGTGTTGCTCCTTCTACTTGGGGTACTATCACGACGTATGTGCCAGCTCCTTCTATTCCTTCGGCTCCTCGGGTTAGCAGTCTGGCCCCTGTTGGTGAAGAGCCTATTGCTGCCGAGGTTCAAGCCTCTCAGGTCGAGGTTGGCAGATCTTCCTCCGGTCCGCAAACTGTAGTAGCTCCCCCAACTCCTGCTATTACGCCGCAGGTGCTGGCGGATGCCGACGAGTATGTGAAGTTCCTCGTCGAGGGAGTGTACAAAATGCTGGAGAAAGGTGTATCTGCAGTGATGGATGCCAAGGGGAGCTTTGCGACAGCAAAAGCTCTGGCAATGCCTTGTATCGAGCTGATCCGCGTTCACCAAGGCCACGACCACATGGCCGAAATTCTGGAGGTTTCGGTGATTGAGCTGGACGAGCGGCTCGCGGAACTGCAGCGCATCCAACGAAATGACCTCTCTGTCTTGATAGATGCAGAGATGGGGAAGTTGATTGCTGAAATCGAGGCTTCCCATCGGGCCAATGTGAGCAGTTGGGAGCGTGAAGTAGCTGGGACTGAGGCTGCGGCGGAGCAGTTATCTCAATCTATGAAGAAGACGACGGAGACGCGGGCTGCGGTGGATGCTAACATCGTAGAGGTTGATGCCCAGATGCGCCGTCTTGAAGACCAACGGGCCCAACTCCAATTAGAAGCTGATCGTGTCCTGGCTGAACACGTGGCATTCAAGCAAGAGGAAGCGACTCTTACTCAGCGGACTCTTGCTTTGGCTCAGCAGCGACGACAGCTCGATGAGAAGTATGAGAGTGAAACTTCTGCTGAGGCTGTCGAATTAATGCGTCAAGAAGCTGAGCATCGAGTCCTGGCGACTGTGGAAACTCGTACTGCCGACCTGAGACGTCGAGTCAGAGAGCTCTCATCCCATCCTGGAGAGGATCGGGGACTGTAGTTTCTCTCTTTTTATGTTTTGGGTTTTTGCAACTCTTGCTGGGGGAATAGCGTATTTCTGTACTCTCTCCTTTGAAAAATAAAGAAATACACTATCTCTCTTTTTTTTTTGTGATGTGTTCATTTTTGATCTCATGAACTTTATGATTTATGTGGACCTATTATCTTTTGCGCACCTTGGTTTTTAGGTACAGATAATAAGTTTGAAGGAACCAACATGTTTGCTCAGAGGTAATGTGGACACGGCAATCATTAGGTTCAAATGATAGAATTTTCCTACTCAGAGGTATTATGGACGTGGTAGGAATGATCCTGGGGGATACGCTGAACAACTCAGAGGTAATGTGGACGTAGAAGTTTTGTGATCAATGTACGACAACGCAGGGGTTGTGTGTACGAGATGTTTACTCAGAGGTAACGTGGACGTGGTAAACATGAAGGATAGCGTAAGCTCACGAAGTGTAAGATTGCGCTTTGTAGGGTGTAGAGAGACAACTCAGAGGTAATATGGACGTGGTTATCTTTCTACGGAAGGATGCCACGGAACAGCTGGGTTCCGGAAGCGTTTGAGTTTGTGGAAAGAGGTTGTTTTGGTGAAATACATGTCTTGGAGGATGTCAAGAATAGTACTTCTTTAGGAACTTGCCGTTGATGGGCATCATGAACAAGTCCCCATTGGGTTTGGCGAGGCGGTAAGCACCGTTTGAGTATACCGTCTCAATGATGAAGGGTCCTTCCCATTTGGGCTCGAACTTCCCTGGTGTCTTGTGAGTTAACACCATTGGCCTTCTGACTGCTAAAACCAAGTCGCCAACTTGGAAAGTTCTTTGTTTGACCCTCTTGTTGAAAGCCTGTGATATACGGGCTTGGTAAAGTTCGATGCGTTGTTGAGCTAGGAGACGCTTTTCGTCAAGTGCCTCCAGTTCCCGCAGACGACGACGTTGATTGTCTTCTTCTGTGAGTTTGTTTGTGATTGCTACTCGGAGTGAGGGTATCTGGATCTCGAGAGGCAGTACCGCTTCACTCCCGTAGACCAGGGAGAATGGTGTGTTGCCTGTTGGGGTCCGTACCGTTGTGCGGTAGGCCCAAAGACATTCGCCGAGCTTTTCATCCCAGTCGCGTTTGTTGGATGACATGACCTTTTTGAGCAGCCTGACGATAGTTTTGTTGAACGCCTCGGCCAATCCGTTTGCTGCCGGATTGTAGGCGGTTGAGGCCACGTTTTGAATGCGATTCTTGTCACAGAACCTGCTAAAAATGTGGCTGATGAACTGAGGACCATTGTAATGAATGATCCGCCTGGGTACTCCGAAACGGTAAATGACATGGTATTTGATAAAGCTGACCACTCTGGAGCTTTTTACTTCCGCTAGTGGGACTGCTTCTGCCCATTTGGAGAAGTAATCGGTGATGGCCAGGATGAAACGATGTCCTCTTGATGAAGGAGGGGTGATTGGTCCTACAATGTCCATGCCCCAGGCTTCGAATGGCCAGGAGGCGACTGTAGGATATAGAGGTTCAGACGGTGTATGTATGAAGTCTGCATGAAGTTGGCATGCATGGCACTTCTTAGCATATTCCACTGCGTCAGCGGCCATGGTTGGCCAGTAGTAGCCCATACGTCGCAGTCGATCTTGCAACTTAGGACCGGGTTGGTGAGCTCCGCAAGTTCCGTCATGAGCTTCTCGAAGAGCTTCGGCCGCTTCTTCGCTGGACAGGCATCGAAGGAGAAGCCCATCGAAGGAGCGTCGGTACAGCTTTTTGGTGGCTGTATCATAGTAGAATTGAAGAGAGCGCCTCCTGACTGAGACGGCTTCCTTCGGGTCCTCCGGAAGGATTCCGTAGACGGGGAAGTCGATGAACGGGAATCTCCAGTCTCGGACATTAACATTGATGTTTGTCGGCATGGCGTGAGCGATTTGCAGACATAGATTGTTTCTGGGACAAATCAAGTCTCGGCCAGTTACCATGACATAGTGTTGAGTCCCCAGGGGCGCCGCCAATGAGGCTGCGAGGCCAGCCAGAGCGTCAGCCTCCAAGTTTTGTAAACGGGGTACATGTTCGATGAAGAACCCAGTGAAAGTTGAAATAATGTTCAATGCAACTTCATGGTAAGGGATCAGGTCTTCATGGCGAACCTCGTATTGCCCCCGAATCTGGTTTACGACGAGTTTTGAGTCGCCGTAGGCTTCCAGATGATCCACCCCCAGCTGTTGTGCTAGCTGGAGTCCCATGACGAGTGCGTTGTACTCAGCAACATTGTTGGAGCACGGCTTCGAAAGAGAGTATGCGCGCTGGATGACCAGCTGATCGGGGGAGACCAAGACTACCCCCACTCCTGCGATGATTTGGCCGTTGGGGCCCGTTCTTGAAGCGCCATCGAAGAACATCCGCCAAACGGGGCTTTCTTCAGTGACGTTTGATTCTTGGACTTCATCCGGGATGTCTTCATAGAGTTTTGAAGATTCTGGGATGGGGTGTGCAGCTAAAAAGTCAGCCAGAGCCTGACCCTTGACCGCCTTCTGTGGGACAAACACCATGTTTTATGGCGTTAGCAGGATCGCCCATGTAGCCAGCCGGGAGTTTAATGACCCTGGCTTCGTCATGAGAACTCTGAGTGGATTGACTCGGGAGATGACATGAATTGTCTGGCCCGAGACGTAATGACGAGTCTTCTGAATGGCAAACACCAAAGCCAAGCACTCCTTTTCAACGGGGTTGTACCGGTGTTCGGCCCCGATGAGTGTTCGACTGAGGTAATAGATTGCTTGCTCGTAGCCTGTATCGCTGTTTTGAGCCAGCAAAGCGCCGAGGGAATGATCCATGGCACGGACGTAGAGGAGGAATGGTTTGCCGGCGACAGGTGCCACTAGGACTGGCGGGCTTGTCAAGTAAGCCTTGATGTCGTCGAAAGCCTTTTGGCACTCCTCTGTCCAGACGTAAGAGACTCCCTTCTTCATGAGCTGAGTAAATGGTTGACATTTACCGGAGAGGTTTGCTATGAACCTCCGGATGTATGCCAAACGTCCCTGTAAGTCCCAAAGTTCTCGAAGGTTCTTCGGAGGGTCCATGTTGAGGATGGCTTTAGTCTTCTCGGGATCGACATGAATGCCTTTTGCTGTGATGACAAAGCCCAAGAATTTGCCGCTAGAAACCCCCAGGAAGGATTTAGCGGGTTTCATTTTGAGTTGATGTGCCCGCATGAGATCAAAGACCGTCTTCAAGTCCTGTAGGTGATCTCTTTTGAGGCGGCTCTTGACTGCGATGTCGTCAACATAGCATTCGACTGTCTTGCGAAGATGTTGACGGAAGATGGTGCTCATAGCCCGTTGGTATGTTGCACCGGCATTCTTCAAGCCGAAGGGCATCACTGTGTAGCAGAAAACACCTTTCGGAGTCCTGAATGACGTGTGTTTTGCGTCATCGGGGAACATCTTGATTTGATTGTAGCCTGAGTACCCGTCCATGAAGGACATGCGTTCAAAGCCACATGTGTTGTCGATCATCACATCGGTGATTGGGAGCGGGAATTCATCCTTCGGGCAAGCAGAGTTGAGATCCCTGAAGTTGATACAGACTTGTATCTTTCCGTTCTTCTTGGTAACTGGGACGACGTTGGCTACCCAGTCCGGGTGTTGTTCCTCACGGATGAAGCCACTGGTCAAGAGTTTATCCACCTCCTGATCGATGGCGTTCATGATGTCCGGGCGGAAGCATCGCTGTTGTTGTTTGATAGGTTTGGCATCAGGTAAGATGTTCAACCTATGTATCGCGATCTGTGGGTCGAGACCCGGCATGTCTTCGTAGCTCCAGGCGAAGACGTCGATATACTCTTTAGCCAGTTGGACTAAAGATTCTCGGTCTTCTCCTTCCAAGCTTTTGCTGATAAAGATGGGTTTGGAAGAAGACCCATCCCCGAGGTCGATCTGCTCGACTTCGTCTTCGGTGGGAGGTTCACGTAACTCAAAACGAGATTCCCATTGTTCTCCAAGGCGTTGAGCCCAGGGTTCCTCTTCGAAGGGTTCCGGCGGTTGGTCTTCGCCTTTATCTTTCTGAGGTTATGCCGATGTCATGTTAGCTGACAGCACTTTCCTGAAAACTGATCCGATACTGGTATCGGAATCCCAAGTCGACGCTTCAGACGAGTGGGAATGCTCTGCGTCTTCTGCGTCTGAACTCTCTGGAGTTGATGGCGGCGTGACGTAGCCTAACCCCCGTCGAGTCCGATTATAGTAGTCCTGTGGCTTTCCATTGGGCATTGAAAGCCGGACAGGGAGATGCCGACCCTTGCCGTAGTTTAGGCCTTTGTTGCTTTTCAGGTCGTAGCCCATCTTTTGGTTGATGTGCTTTGCCGTATCCGTGTACCGATAGACTTGTACTCTGCCGGTATCAGGTTCGGGCTCGATTGACGGGAGGTCTTGATGACGCTCGACTTTGCCCGAGATGATGGTGCCTTCGTCTCGGCTCCGTGGAGGGATTATGAAGACTCCTTGAGACGGGACTACTCGATTATGGTGGACGGTCGTTATTTGTGTTTGCAACGACCGTAGAGCGTTATCTAATGTATACATGGCATTCCAGTGTGGAAGACAAGAATAATTAAAAGACACTCTATTATTGATAAAGTACGAGATTTTATCCCGTGGGATTACATTGTCTAAGGAGGGTGCGTCTACATCAGCAGAGATATATTCGCCAAGCTCCTCATCTGTAAGCACTGGGGCCGGATCAGGAGAGTCCTCCACAGCTTTGACTTTGGGGTCTGAGAGGGTTATGTGAGCCCTCTCCGGCATCTTGGATGACTGCGGCGGCTTGCCCTTAAGACGCACCTTGAGAGGTGCCTCGGTTGCGCCTCCGGTGAGTGGCGCCTTCCCTTGTAATTTTACCACCAGGGGAGCCGTTGTTTGAGGTGGCTTTCCCTTGAGGCGTATCTTCAGGGGAGCTTCGTGAGTCGGTGCTTTCCCTGATAGTTTGATGCTCATTGGAGGCGCCTTCTGGGGAGGCTTGCCCTTCAATCGGATTTTCAAAGGGGCGTCGGGAGTCATTTCGGGCTCCAAGTTCGGCTCTGTTGCCGTCTCTGCCTCATCATCGGCGTCGTTGGCTTCCTCCTCGTCAAGTGGCTTGTACAAGTCAGAATCGGTGAAGTAGGCCTCAATCCCTTTGAAGGGATCGATATCTGCAAACTCCGTCCGGATGACGCCGTTGGTGGATACATATTTCATGCATTAGTGGAGCGTGGAGGGCACCACCATGTACTCATGTAACCATGGTCGTCCGAGTAAGATGTTGTAGTTGACCTCAGCATCCACCACATAACAAGTCACCTCAGTTTTGAGGCTGCCGATGTGACACTTCAGCCGGATCTTTCCCAGTGGCTCGTTCTTGCTAGCGTTGAAGCCACTGATGGTTGTATTGGAGGGCGCCAGCCGGTACATTGGGATCCCCAGCTTTGATAGCAGCGCCTTTGGAATGATGCTTAAGGAAGACCCCGGATCAATCTGAATCCTGCTCACCTTGACCGAACCGATGTACCCTGTGTAATACAACGGTCGGTTATGTCGGTGATGCTTGAGCAGCATGTCTTGTTGGGTGAAAGTTATGTTTGGGATAACTTCATCCGCACAATGACAGTGCGCACAAGTAGTTGGGAGGTCTTCAGGCTGCCTGACCTGACTGAGAAAGGATTCGGCATCCTTCAGAGCTTCGCAGAGAGCTTCTCGGGAGTCCTTGGAGAGACGCAGGAGCTCGAACAAAGACAAGCGTGCAGGAGTACTGGCCAATTGTGCCAGAATGTCAAAATTGTGGGGCTTGGCTAGCCCCGAAGCATTTTCTTTCCGCAGAGGTCTGTCGAAACGGGCCTCTACTTGCTTTTGTTTATTGGCTGCTGAGGGCTTGGATGGACCCTCCTCAGGGATGGTGCCAGGAGGCACAACTTCGGCGGCAGCTTCACCGGGCTGGGAGTTCTGTTGTGCACGCGTCTGCACTGGAAGCGTCTCTTCCGTTGAAGAAGAGACTGTGCGGCAAGACTTGATCTTTCTGCCTTTTGATTTGGAGGTAGGGCGTACCTCCGGTTGAGTCACCTCGGAGACGAGGTCGGGATGAACCCAGAGGACCTCTCCTCGAGATGTGGTGAGTGGGACGAGTCCACTCACATTGTCACGGGTGGGTGGCAAGTTCACCACCTCCATTGTCGCCTTAGGGATGGGGACGACGCCATCTTGTGCGGTAGTCGGTGGTAAGGTGCCAAACTGAAGTGACACCACATTGGCTGACACCGTCTTCTCTTCGTAGTCGACGGAGATTACATCCGCATTGATCATGCGCTGGATGTAATTTTTGAGGACATAGCAGTCCTTGGTCGGGTGTCCGACAAACCGATGGTAGTGACAGTACCTCGGGTTGTCCACTTTCCCGACTTCATCGGGCCGCTTCGGGTCCGGAAGCTTGATCTTGTCACCCTGCTTCAGTATCTCAAAGAGTTGCAGGGTGTCGTCATCATTGAATGAATAAACCTCCTTGGGTCTCGGTGCCAGAGGAGGCTTTTGAGTAGGCACAGATGCGCCCTTCGAGGCATTAACAGTCAATGCCTGTTTCCTCTTTGCTTCTCGTCCGGAGTTGTTGGTTGCGGACTTTTTCCCTTTATCGTCAAAGGCGGGGAAGCTAACACCCAGAAGACGTGCATTGGCCGCCTTCTTCTCTGCAGCTTCAGCTTCGATGATTAGGGAGCTCCAGTCGAGAGGGGGAGTAGAGTTAAGCCAGAGCTTTACTACAGGCAGCATGTTCATACTGCAAGCGGAGAGAAGCGCATGTTCTGGCATGCCTGGAGGTAGCCTAAAGCAGGCCTGACGGAAGCGTTCGATGAATGCCCGAACCGTTTCCTTCTCCTTCTGGCGTATCTCTATGAGAGACGCCATCGTCATGTCCTTCCCACCGTCGTAGAAGCGGTCTAGGAAGAGGCGCGTCAGGTCGTCGAAGGACGATATAGAATTGTCGGGGAGACTGCAGT
The DNA here is from genome assembly GCA_029216955.1 of Iris pallida. NCBI lineage: Eukaryota > Viridiplantae > Streptophyta > Magnoliopsida > Asparagales > Iridaceae > Iris > Iris pallida. The sequence goes on along the minus strand of JANAVB010044817.1, from coordinate 2,921,538 downwards.
ACCAGTCATACGCCACCCCTTTCAGGGCCCCAACGAAGATGCTGGTGAGGAGCGCGTCCTCCTTCGGTAAATGCCCCGTCTGTGACTGGAAGTACGTCAGGTATCGTCGTGGAGAGTCCTTTCCGTCATACGGCGTGAGTGTTTGTTGTTTATACTTTGGGGGATAAACCACCTTGTTCCACTCAAGGGGATAAGGCTGGGGAATGCCCATCTTCTGGCGCTCCTCCTGCCTGTTCTTGGACTCGAAGCGCTCCCGCAGATCTTTGATCATTTCGACCACGTCTTCCGTGGAGATAGGAGTCGGGGAAGGAGGTACCACCTGGAGTGGAGCGTTTGAGGGCTCCGACGTCCGGGGTGCTTCTGTGTCTGAGGGTGTCCGTTGGAGGGGCACACTCGATTCCCCGTTGGCACCTGGGTCAGGAGTATTTGAAGGAGTCCTGATCAGGACCGACCGCATCTCGAACACTGCTTGAGTCAGTGCTTGCATTGACGCAGAGAGGGTTTTGAGTCCTCCCTCTAGCGAGTCTATGCGCTGGACTATGTCTTGCAGCGGCGCATCAGTCTCGGGATCACTCCCGGCCATGTATACTGTCATGACACAACCGGCAGTGGATGGGACCGTTGAGGCTTCACTCTCAGCCTCACTTTCATGCGGGGGAGTCACCTCTCCTGGTGCTTGGCCACCCCCAGCCACATTCTGGAGTTCGTCTTCGACAGGCGCATCTGCAAGGGCCTCTTCGTTTCCAGCTCTACCCCCGGCGGTGTCCTGGAGGACATCCTCATTCTGAGGGGCTTCAGGGAGGCCGACTTCGCCTTGATGAAGATCCGCCGCAGCTGTGCTTTGGACATCTTCGTCTTCGGAAGGAGGCTCGACGAGGGTCTGGCTACCCCCAGCTTCCTCCAAGGACTTCTTCCTCGACCGAGTGCCTTCGAACACTCCAGAGGTCGAGACAGCTGCCTTGGTTTTCCTCGGCTGGCTTTTGGATGAAGACGAGGAATTGGCAGTCGTCTTCCGGACTGATGAGGAGTTGGAGATCACGTTGCACGAAGCAACCTTTGGCTTCTGTTCTGCTGACACCTTCGTCCCAAGGCGATGTCCGAGGGGTGTCGATGATTGTAGCCGTTGGAAGACTGACTGCTTTGGCGGTACTGCCGTCTTGCATCAGCAGTTGATGGTGACCATTGCACAAGTATGCCCCGTGAGAGGCGCATCGTGCTTGTTGGTCAACTCTCCTGACCGGCGCTTGTGAGTGATCACGTTGCGTAGGTCGTTGGAGGAGAGTGCTGCCCTTACACCCCTCTCAGGCGCATGGCAGGGCCAAGCGCCGGGGTGGTCGGAAGAGTGCTGCGCCCCCTGATCTAATACCAAGCAGGCATCACGATCAGTAGTGGGGGAACCACAACATTTGAAGTGACTTGAACGGACCTCAAACGCACAACCAGAGGAGGCGAGGGAGTTCAAGACCACTGAATTTGCCTCCCTCGACTTGGTTGTGCACGCAGTAAATGCGCCCAAGCGAGATGAGGACTTTGAAGGTCGACTCGTTGTCGGTGCAGAAGCACTTGAGTCAACCTTGTACAGCTTGCCATCGGCAGCGCGCGTGATTGTAAGCGCGTGCCTCTGGCCGGCTGCTGGCATAGCACGTTTGTGGCGCATGGCCCGTGCCGCCTTGGATCTCTTCGTACCAGCCCGCTGGGGCGCATAGTACTCAGCATCCAAATTCTCCATGCCATTACAGCGAGTGAGTCTGTCAAAGACAGAGGCTCTTTGTGGCGCATCAGAGGTGATGCGCGGGGCATTGGCTGCGCCCCTGCTCCGTCGACGTATCTTCCTCGCCTGAGAAGAAGATGGCTGGGGAACGTAGTCGGCCGCACGCTTTCCCGAGAGATGTGCTGCATCAGCGGGCGCACCTTGACTGCTGAGGACGTCAGCAGGAAGGGAAGGCTGGACGGGCGCATCCCCTTCAACAGTGGTGCCCGAAGCGTCAACTTTGCGCACCCAGACTGCACGGGTCTTCTTCGGCTTCGACAGCCGCTTCGAAGGACTCGCACTTCCTTCAGAAATGAACTCCTCGTACGCCTGTTGATTGAGGCGCACTACCAGCGTCTTGTGGGAGGAGCCCACCTTCACATCGTCGGTCTGTGACACGACTTTCTCGGTAGAGGAGAAAGAAGTCCCCAGCAGAGTCGCCAGCTTGTTTGCCATTAAAATTGTTTGATTGAAACTTTAATACAAACAGAACAGTGTTACAATATAGGACTTAGATGTAGTCCTAGGAGTACACTTTTGTTTAAGCTGGGTCCTTAGTGCCAATGGAGCGAGTGGTAATGCGTTGACCCCGTTGATCGGCTGACGACGGTTATCGGTTCTCTGAAGGTGGAGATTGCTCTGGGTGCTGGAGCTTGCCGAGAGGAGGAAGACGTTGAGTGTCTGGAACTGCCTCTCTGGTGATTCTCTCTTGTGGATTTTGTCTGTGTTGTGAGTCTTGTGCCTGTGTGAAGGGGATGATCCTTCTATTTATAGTTCTGCAGGCTGGCTGCTCATGCGCGCATATAGGATGCGCCGGTGTGGGGATGCCACGTGGAGGTTGCTGATGGAGGCGCACGAATGCTGCGCCCTGATCGAGGGGGAGAACTCTTCATACTGCTGTTGTGAGTCGGCACGTAGCAGAAGAGAAGATCTTTTCGTTGCTGAAATCTTGGACGAGTTGAGTCAAAGGACACGTGTCATCGACCCATGGTTCGAAGATCTCGGATTTGGTGGAGAGGAGTAATCTGGTGAGCTGCACCTTGGATCGGGCGCAGGAGAAGGCTGCGGCTCATAACCTTTAGGAGTTACAAACCATTTGGAGCGCATGGATTTTGAGGCGCATGCAAGCAACTTTCCTTCTGTCTTTTGAGATCAGAGAGCAGTCTGAGGCGCATGGCTTTTGAGGCGCATGCTGATTTGGACGCATGGCCGTGGAGGCGCATGCTGATTTGGACGCATGGCCGTGGAGGCGCATGCTGATTTGGACGCATGGCCGTGGAGGCGCATGCTGATGGTATGATGATGCTGACGTTGCCGACGCTTCGTTTTCTGAAAAAGCTGTCAACTGTTCAGACTTTGGGAGGCGTGCTGCCAACTCTGTCAGTTCAGCATTTAATGTTGGTGACATTCGATGGACAGCTGAGTGGGCGCGTCGGTTGCGTTCCACTCGGTATGGGGTTGTGTGGGGGCGCATCCTCTGTAATGTGCCGAGTACTGTAGGGCGCGTCTGTGTGATGCGCCTGATGCCGAAGGGCGCGTCCGTGTGATGCGCTGTCTGGCTGGCGCATCAGACATGTCTTTTAATGATGCGGCTGTCTTGCTCCTCGAGTGCTATAAATAGCCGTTTGGCTGAATTCGAGGCGTCCGGTTCATCCATTTAATGCAAATTCATTGCACGGAATTCGGAGAGCCATCCACTTGCCGCGTGGGATTGATCTGCCCGGCCTATAAATAGTGGCATGGAGAGAAGATTTGCTTCTCATTCCCTCACGTACTTCCAACATAAACTTGGATATTAGGGTGCATTCTGTTGACGAAGTGCTCCTGAGGGTGAAGATGAGACGCTGTGTTGTCTTCGATGCTCTTGAAGGTGACTGTTACATCCAAAAGACGGAGTCGAGGGCTTCCGAGGCAGGCGGAAGGTGCCTGTTGCATCCAAAGATAAGGATGCTCGGGCCTCGTCTCCGTTATTCCGGAAGAGCCGTAGATCGGAATGGCGGTGCTAGGCTCTCTCTTCCTTCAAAGTGGGGTTTGCCCACTTTGGTTGTGTTGAAAGCTGTTCCTTTAGCCGCGGTTACGATCACGGTCTTCCTTGGGCTTTGGAGGCTCTTTCGAAGCCTCCCATGGCCACAGCATTTGCGGTGCTCTTCTCTTTCTTGGTTCCAGCCAGAGGGTTAAATGCTTTGCTTGGCGAAGCACTTATCAGGCGAGCCTGGCTGGAAGAGCGGCACATAACTGGGTTGCTGAAGGGATGCACATAACTGAGCTGGATGCACATAACTGAGCTGCTGAAGAGATGGTGGGATGCGCCTGGTTGGAGACGCATGAAGTCTGCTGCGCCTGACTGGTGGCGCATGGTGGCTGCTGCGCCTATCTGGAAGCGTATGGTGATTGGTGCGCCTATCTGGAAGCGCAGGGTAGCCGTTGGCTGTAGACTTAGGATCTTTCCTTTGTAGAAATTCTCCTTTGTACAACCTTTTCTTAGACATGTAATAGACTTTTATATATAAATAAAAAGTCTTCTTTCGAATGTCTATCTTTGTTGATTTTGCTTGTGAAGTTCTTCGTCTGAGTTCTGGCGCATGTAGCGTCTGGCGCATGGGTTTTCTGGTTGTGAAATTCCATGCTTCTACAAGTCTCTCCTTGACTCTGGTTGCAAAGGTCACATTGGTGTAACTTTACATTCTATCTTTGTACCCTAAACTTAGAGAAAGTCATTCCGTTGCCTAATCAGATCATCTAGACGACTTGAGGCAACTTAAGATAATTCAAGCACTTCTTCTTGACGCTTTTTTGCTACCGTGGCCGATGCACGAAGCTTGGCCATTTCAGCTTCTAGCTCTTGAAGGCGAGCTTGATCTTCAGTTGCTTCATTCTCTTTATCCGCTACCTCAATCTTGTAAAGCTCAATGGAAGATGTAGCCTCAGCAATGTTTGATTCTATCTCTCCAGATTGTATCGAGAAGGCAACTACAAAATTGTCTAGGGCGACTAGTCGTTCTTTATATTCACTTTCGTCGGTTTTTTATAAGATCTGATAGGATCTTCATGCACTTCCAAGATCTGCTCCTGGAAGTTGACCGTTTCATTGTCGTCCAGACCGCGTATGGCCTCAATCGCAAAAGAAGAAGTTCTCCTTACTAACTCGTAAGGATGGTTTTTCTCTAAGGCTATCTGAACAAGAGTACTTAAAGAAGTAAAGAAGGTGCTTGTATAAGTTTTGACGATGCTACTGGTCATCGTCGATACACCGGGTGTCACCGCTTCAACGGAAACTCCTCCTTATATAGAAGATGAAGGAATTACAGCTAGTACACTAGAAGATTTTGGTATAGCCATCCTTGAAGAGCTTTCCTCCATGGCGTGAGTCCCAACGTCTAGGGGAGCTATGGTGGAGCTAAGACTGAAAGTATCAGAAGTCAATGTGACTTCAGTGATCGTTCCTATTGTTTTCCATAAATAAATTCACTTTATTTATTGTGTTTCAAGGAAAATTACAACTGTGGGAATCCGATCTAGAAGACGATCGCTTTATCCCTTGGACTATGCGAAGAAGAAAAGCTCTCAAAATTTTACAACAAGATAGCAATGTATCTGTACAATGAATGAGAAAAAGAACTCTATTTATAGAGTCAAAAAAATAACTGAAAAGATAACTGTCTCCACAGCCTGTGCCTAGTTAAAAATCACGCAGGATTTAACATACGCAAGGTTGTGGGCAGTTACTGGACGTGGCCTGTAACTGTTGGACACATGGCAATCGTGCATGAGTCGTGTACAAGTTACAGGACACGCAGGCGAGAGATCGGTGGCATGGCTGCCACGTACTCCAATTTAATGAAATCCACGCAGACTTGTTGAAGACGAAATCCACGCAAACTCGGTGTAGAAAGCTTCAAAATCCACGCAAACTTAGGGCAGGAAGCTTTAGGATCCACGCAGACTTGGGGCAAAAAGCTTCAAAATCCACGCAGACTTGAGGAAGAAAATTTCAGAATCCACGCAGGTTTGAGATGAAGAGCTCAAAATACACGCAGACTTGAGATAAGATTGCCAGCTGTCTTGATTCGGCGTGTTTTGTCTGACACAAAATCTCTGACAGTGATTGCTTTGTCAGTCGCATTAAATGACAATAAGGTCTTTTTGGCACGCCAACTTGGTGAAGGCTGAGTCTTGTTGAGGAAGATTTCGAAAGTCACGCAATAGTCGGCTATGATCTCTCGAGTCCCGTGCATACGTGGCATACGAGGAGACATTCTTCGACTGCAGTACTGTTAGTCACGATGATGCCCTGACAAATGATGAGCTGTCCCAGCGTCACTTTGAAGAAATAGTCTGGTAGAACTCAGCATGATTTTTGAACATTGTCCTGATCAACTCAGCGTGACTGTTTGGACTTGTTCTGATCAACTCAGCGTGACTGTCATTTTTAAAGGCCTACAAAACCCCCTTCAAAGTTTTCGAAAAATGATAAATTATTTCGAAATACTTTGAAAACGAGATGAAAAAAATGAATCCAGTCATGCTGAGATGACTTTAAAGAGAGATTTACTCCGAGATGATTGGGCTGTTAAGATTCTGTGCGGTTAGGATCCCGTGCAAATCTCCCAATATCGAGGCAACAATGACTTTGCCGTCGTTTAGAATTCTTCATAGGCCTATAAATAAATCATAAGTCATTCCTTTCATTCTTTACTTGCTTTTTAAGAGAGAGAATCCTCAGAAGAAAGAAAGCTCCTCCTTCTCTGACAAAGTTCTTCTTCTCCGACTTCTTCTTTTCTTTCATAGCAGCAATGACGCCCAAGAAGTCTGATGCTCAGGCAAAGGGGAAAGCCCCTGCGACTTCTTCGCGTACCACTACTGACAGACTTCCTCGACATGAAGTCCCGTAAGCTCCTATACATCGTAAGTGATGGGGGACACGAGCTGTTGAAGACGAAGATGAACTCCTCATAGAATTTTTAGGATCTTAAAACAAATAATAAAGTTTCAGAACTATATCCCCCCTTCTTAGGGCAAAGGATATTAACAAAGTATGCCCCCCTTTTAGGGTCAGCCATACTTCACATCTTCGTGTTTACGAAGCTCTGTGTTACACGCAAAGGAGCATGGCTCTCATGACTCTGCGTGATTTACTTCATATGTTGGCAGAAATGTCAATGTTTGAATTATTCACGCAGACTTCATGATGACTCTGCGTGATTTTTCACATGTTTGACAGAGATGTCAATGTTTTAAATAGTCACGCAGACTTCTGAGAGTCATCCACTGGATAGATTAGTCTTGATCTGTCAGCGTATTTTTGTCATCCTAATCTGTGTGAACTTTGTGTGAATTAATCATCTGCGTGAATGAATCACTCAGCATGTCTTAGTAGTATATCTTTCTGAAGTCTACGTGACTTTTGAAATTTCTTTCAAGTATTGTAATACACGCATAGACATAGATATATCTGACTTTGTCTTCTTTTATTTTCTGTAGTAAACATCCAAAGCGAAGAAGCAGATTATGAGGGGTACTTGAGTTTCTCATTTAAGCATGATCTATCTCATGTGGAATTCCCTCAATTTGATCTTCCAGAAGCCAGATTGTCTTTGTTGGCTAATCAAGATCATACAACCCTACTCTGTTTAATGAATGGACAACCTTTTCAGAGTCTGGATCTGGTATCCCATAAGAAACCAGCATTCTTGTTTGGAGATGCCATAGCACAGAAATCTCAGCCGAAGGGCATCAGAGAGAAGGTGTGCTTCTGCTTCGAAGGAGTTGTAAAATGGCCCATGTACTGGCCGAAGGTTTCCAGGGGCTTGTCAATCATGAGTCTTATGCATGCCAGCTATCCGAGAAAGATGTCCTGGTATTTGACAGAATATCAGCAGGCGAAGGCGAGCCGTATAATTTACAGAAAAGAGGGGTTCTTTAGTGCCCCAGAGAACCATGTATCAGTGTTTCGGGGTTTGAAGCCTGGATGCATACCACCTGAAGACTCAGCCATATTGATGCCGTTCAGAATGCCTATTTTCATAAACGAATTCATGTCAAACAAGAATGCATTCTACCCCACCGATTCAACGCCGAGGATGAACGGCCTAATGAATCATGAGAATGTAAGATGGAAAACTTTGGTCCACTGGGCTTTGGAAAATTTTGAGACTGGGTTAAAGAAGATAAATCTTTATGATGCCGTCGTCAATTCATCCTACGGCTTCAAGCCCAACCCCTCTATGTTCCTGGCTTTGGTTGAGAGGTACAACTACAGGACGGGGACCTTTATGACTCCAAAGGGGGAGATGGGCTTCGTCCTTCATGAGATGGAATGCATCTCACACCTGCCTTCAGGCTCACTGCCGTATGAGGAGTATGTTCCCACGACAGAAGAGTTGAATTTTCTGTCAGAAAGGAACCCAGAGATGGTACATCTATTTGAAGAGATGATGTATCATTTTGGCACATGTACTCTATATTACAAGGGTTCTAAGGATGAAGCTGGCAACCATATACAGAAGTGGATGTCGTACCTTTTCATGAACCGTGAAAAGGATGAGAAGAAAATAAATGAGAAGAGGTGTTACCAGATTAGCAACTTCAAACCTGTCACGACCCGTACCTAATAATTGGGCATGAATCATGTACACGCCCAGCCTACGCCGCAGAGTCGGCGGTAGAACGCTGTATCAATATGATGAATAATCCATGCAGTAAAATATATATCACAAGAAAAACAAGTAATTATAAATCCCAACTCAGCTGCCATAAATAAGAATAGAATCGTCTCATAACGAAAGAGAGTCTAAATCAAGGTAATCTCTACTACATGTCTCAACTCATCTCATAAAATCAAATACAATGTCTCAGCACTAACAAATGACTAAGATAGAGCAGCGGGGTCAGCTGCCGAATAATCCTCCTGGTAAACAAGGTCCGTCCCTAAACCATCTCCCACATATGGGCCATACTCCTCTGGACACACGATCTCATCGCCTTCACCTAAAATTTGTTTGGTTACCCAGTCAGGATGGAACGAGTACAATTCACTGAGTGCAGTTCCAAATATATGAAATCGACTATACAGCAGGGGTTAGCTTTTAGACATATGAATCATAAAATAAAATAAAGAAAATACAATAAAAGTGAATAAGAACAGAAATAAAAATGCAGTAAAATACTCACCACTGACTGACTGAAGTACCTTTGATATGTGATCGGTCTTGGGACAATTATGCGACACGGTCTACACGGTCTAAAGTTACACGGTCTAAGTTACACGGTCTACAGTTACACGATCTACAGAATATATTGCAAATAAAGAAATATTGTCTACGAAATAGTATTCACGATCTACACAGTTTAACTGCAGTAAAAATGATAATCACGATCTACACGGTCTACAAGATATAAATGAAATAAAGATCACGGTCTACACGGTCTAAGGTCAGATCACACATCGTTGGTACTTCACTATTCCCGACACAACGAAGAATAAAATCATAAAAACTGGAATCACACATCTATCCACTAATCACTGATGTATAGTAAAGATCAATAATGAAAACAAACAATAAACTGTACTCGCCTGGCGTCCTGAGCTGCTGGCACGGGTCAGACTCCGAATCGAGGTCCAAGGAACCTATTTAATGAATCACAAGGTCAAATAATTGTAAATAATCAATAAGGTTCCTATCTAATTTTCTCCTAAGTTTCCAGTGTCTTGTTTTGTATCCTATCCTCAAATTGAGTTGGTCTCCCAACTCAAAGTGTATTCTCCTACAAACCTATGCCATTACTCCCTATGTTTCCCTTACCTTTTTGAATCATGCTAAGCTACAAGGTGTCATAGAGATGGCACAGTCAAGGAGGTTACCCTAGTACCTTCCTACACCCTGGATATTTAATATGGGGTCATCCAACCTGGGTACACAAAAACAGGTTTGTTCAACAGTGTCATACTCTCAAGTTCATCCATAAGCCATATATTTGACTGCTTATGAGTTTAACAGTCAGTTTAAATTCTGTCCTACAGTATTCAAGTTCCAGACTCCCCCCTCATGATGAAATTCTCATCCTTACCTGGCCTTATATCTGGACTTGTGTTCCAGATTTTACTGATACATAGAGAAACTTAGTTCCTGCCAACAATTAATAGTGAATACTAGAGTTCAACCTCTCCCCCAGTCCCTGTATTTGATGTATGGCTGGGTCAACAAATCCTCCCAAATACTGTGGTTATGGTTTCAGAATACAACTCAACCTCTGTATGTACACTGGTCATTAGTGTAGGTAATCTTTCAGGTTGGCTATGAATCTGAATAAGGAAAGTCTGAATTGTATCATTCCTGCCTAAGTCTAGGGATATCAGGTTTTCTGATACCATTTCCTACTAACACCAAGATTTCCTCCTAGGATATCAGTCTCTATCTCTCTCTTGGTCTTAGGGTCCTGTTGCTATGGTACACTGGTCATAGTCAATATTTCCTATAAGGAAATGTTAGGCAACCCTGGTGTATTGGGCTAGATGAAACTCTGTTCCTTATAGGGATACTAATCCTGCAGCTGAACCTGGGTATTATTACAGGTTTAACCTGTATAATTTCGAATTGGTACACCACAGGTTTAGCCTATGCTTGACTATTTATGGTACACTCAAGTTATGTTTGCATCAGTTGTAGGTTGATACTCTGATTCTCTACAGGTTGAACCCAAGTTCACAACTCAGTTGATAATCCTAAGTCTACAGGTCAGATGTAAAAGTCTGGAGTCAAATCAAACTGTCACAACTGTACCTACAGGGTACTACCAGCAGTTTGCACTCTGGTTGCAAGCCCCTCCTCTTGCACTGTTCAATCACATACATAGGGCCCGCCACTCCTATCTTTATGTCCTGTCCTTGCCCACAGCCTAGCTAGGGTGTTTGGTATCCAATCTAGGATGTAGTCTACTGCTCACCCCCCTTCCCTCCTGATGTGATATACCAATCTAAGTCATAGGTACTTGCATCAACCTAAGTGACAGGGAAACATGATGTGTATATGCATCTGAACTCTCAACAGGGAAGTATGTGCCTTCCTGTCCCAATAACCACATGAAACACATCCCTATTGCACATTAGTGAGTGTACAAAGGGAAAACCCATGTCACAGGTTCTTAGGCTGTATCAGAGCACATTAGTTCATAAAGATATTGGTCATAGGTTTATCAATTGCCAGCCTGCTCAAGGCCCCTTACCATAGGGTGTTAGCCTATCATCTGCTACCCCAAGTATCTCAACTTGATGCTGGACAGACCAACACATGATCTGTGTTTGAACATTGGTGAGGAAACAAGGGAAAAACCCATGGTCCTCGTTTCCCGGGTATATTAGTCTGGTCATCTACCAATGTGGCAGTTGATGTATAGGAACCTGGTCTGTAGGCCAAGTCTACACAGGTAGGGCCATGAGATGTACCAGTAGGATTGCTTGTTGTCACCTGACAAAGTGAAGACCAATATCTATGTCGGGGGTGGAGTTTAGTGTACACCTGCTACCAGTCTACCCTAAGTCAGGGATCCTTCCCTGAGTAACTCATTGAAGGATTCCTTCAAACACCTACCCACCTATAAAATAATGCATTTCATAGATTTAAATACATGATTAAGGAGGGTGGAAGGAATACCTGTGTGCAACACCAAACTTCTTTGCAGGTTGCTCTGCTCGATCTAGTTACCAGGAACTTGTGGATTCGTTTAGGGTTTGTAGGGAGGACAGCAGGAGAGAAATCATTCATATATATATAGACAATGGTGTTGGGTGAGATCGGAGTAATTTGAAAGAGATTCAAATTATTTGAATCTAATTGGAGTCTATCCATATCTGGGTTTGAATGGATATAGGAGTTCGAATCCTTCCTGGCAATGCTTGGTGAGGTTTTGAATTTGAAAACTTTACATTAAAGCCCTTGTCAGTTATTTGCTTTGCAATAGTAACCTTTAGGTAGAATACTTAGGTATATTTGTTTAATGTGGAACCAGTGCCTAAGAATTTATAGGTGCTACTAAAATAAATAATTAAAAAATTAATATTGCTAAAAGAAAAATAAATGGGGCTCACAAAACCTCTCTCTGAGGGTGAAATCATTCATCTGCTGGAGAAATATGATTACAAGGATTTCACCATCACTAAAGACTGGTACGAGTTCAAAGCTGGAACCACTTTCAGCTCTTATGTGAGGCAGAGTGGCAAGAGTCTATCAAGGAACGGTCATTTGGCCGGATTCCTATCTCTGTGGTTAAGAAGATTCGTTGTTCCTGGCTCCAGCTCCTTGGACAGGATACACAGAGGCGTTATTTTTGCAGCGGTGCGCCTTGTGTATGGTTACAAGCTAGACTTACTATCGGCGATGACCTGTAGGCTGAATACAGGTCTTTGGAATTTTGTAACCAACATGCTGTCTGCTCAGAGAATGATGACTGAAGAATTCCCAAGGATAGAGATGCCCTTCACATTTTTATATGGTTGGCTTCTCCTTCATCATGATGGTCTGATACCTCCAGGGGCAGGAGGGACTAGCAGTCTTTTTCTGGAGAGGTACTCTGGAGAGACGTTCTGGAAGGTGCACACCCTACCAGAATACAGAAATGTCTTGAATCGGGTGTCACATTGGTACATCCAATGTGTCCCTCCACCATCGGGCTATGAGAGCATGCCCTTAAATATGATGGATGGAGATATGGGAAACAGGCTAGATGATGTAGCCTTCCAATGGTTGCAGAGGATCCGGCCCTCTCATCTAGTATACCGTCATGAAGAGATGACGTATCTAGAGCCATATTTACCAAGCCGATTTGCCAGGCAATTCGGATATGACCAACTCCACGTTGGGAACACCACCACTTGCCTATCTGCTCGTGGAGGGCTTATCGACGGAGCTCGAGCTTGGAGATATTTTGCGGCTAGAGATACAAAAGTTTTATTCTCTATGCCTAATCCTTCGTCTAGCTCGGGGTCAAAGATGCTTTACACATATGCTCGCTTCTATGTGTCATCGAGCACCTTCAAGCTGAGTTTCAATCTGAAGACCTTTGTTGCGGAGGATGACCTAACTCCATCGATGAGGTCGAAAAAGAGGATTATTATCCAACGATTTTCTCCAGAGCCTGAAGATGAGGCAGCGGAGGTTGAGCCTCCATATGAATTATTTCAGGAAGGAAATTTCCCTGATGAAGTTCTTCCATCCATATTTATATCTCTTTCTAAGAGGAAGAGAAGTGACGAATCTGAGACCATCTCCAAGAGGAGTACTAGGTATCAAACATCCAAGAAGCAGAAGAAAAGAGTCTCAGTAACTGCTACATCATCTTTAGGCGGTATCTCAGTTGATGAAGACGATGCCGCTGATAAAGATGAAGAAACTGATGAAGACGACGCTCCTTTGATAAGGAGGTCCAGAGGCAAATATTTTAAGAAGTCTGTCAGCAAAATGAAGGGCAATAAACTCCTAGAAACAATCATGAATGAAGGAGTTTTGCCAGAAATTAATGAAGCAGCTTTTACTGAAAAGACCGAGTCTGATGATATTCATCTTCCGACAGCTTCAACTGAACAGACTGAAGTAGAGTCAGTTCAAGCTCAGAAAATAACTGCTCCAACAACAAGTGGAATAGCTATTGAATCCTCAGAGATGAGGATGATCCCATTTGAGCATGGGACTGAGGGTGTCATTCAGGCATTGGACGACCAGATTGACTACTCCGAAGAAGAACCAGCTCCGGAAGAAGTTATAGAACAGCCAGAAGTTCCTGAAACTCAAGCTGAAGAAAACATTTCTTTAGCCGAAGGCGATGAAGATGTGCCGGCGTCCGAGCTATCAGCTGCTGATGATTTGTTGAAGAATGTTTGTCAAGACATCATTCTTCGAACTGACATTCCAGAGACGACTGAACCGGCAACCAATACCGAGCTTGCTATCGTCACTGTTCCAAAGACTCATGAAAATGTGAATATCATTGACTCTGAATCAGAAACTCATCCTGAAGATGAAGAAAAAGGAGAAACTGAAGGAGGAGAAGACTGGCATGCTGGCACTTCTACTCCTTATGATGAGGATAAAATCAAGGGGAACAGAATGGAACTTAGCCCCGAACATGCTCAATCACCGAACAACGCTCTAGCCCCCAGTAATTCTGGAGCTGGAAGCAGCCATATGAAGCAGGTGTCGGATACTATCATGGACCGGCTACGGGAAGAGGCAAGACTCCCTCAACACATCGAATATGAACCTCAGCCAGGTAGAACTTTATTTCAAATTCTATTTCTGCTATTTCTTTTTATTTAAATGCTGATTATATTTTTCTTTAACTGTAGGAATTGCTGCAGCAATGAGTTCGACTCATGCTCCGCTTATCCAGGCTGATGCTGATGAAGGGAGTTCACACTTGCCAACCTCTCCAGTCGCGCACACTTCTGTTCCCAGGATAGAGAACATTCAAGCTTCTTCTTCCATGATGACAGCGACTCCTGGATTTGAGACTGGGCTAGCAAGAACTCTGAGAATGTATCTAGAGATCATTTACTCATATTTAGATACATATTCCAGACGTTTCTTGAAGGATAAAGCTATGCCCTTTTCTGATCTTCGAACTATGGTCAAGTTCCCACTAATGGCACTGCGACATGCTGGTTGCGAACCTCAGTGCATCTTTTTTGAGCATCTCCTGGATGACTTGGAAATAACTATCCAAAAATACTGGGAGACTAAAAAGGAAGACCTTCAATCCTTAACTGCAGCTGAGATTAGTCAACTAGAGCATAAAGCACAGTCCCAATAAACAGCTCTTGAAGCATTTCTTGCCTTTTCTACTGAGAAATTAGTAGAAAAGGGCGAAGAAATATTAGCTACTCGTCAAAGAGTAGAGCTTCTGGAGAAAGATAAAACGTCCAAGACTGAAGAGCTGAAGAAACTGAAAGAGGAATTGGTTTAACTTCAAGAGCGAATTGCTGTCATGGAAACAGAGTAAGCTGAAGTTGCTGCTGCTTGTATCTCTGAAGCTGAACGCTGTGGAATTCTTCAAAAAGAACGAGAACAGATGCAGACAGAACAGATTGAAGAAGCTAGTCGTCGCCAACTCGCTATTGTTGCTTTTGATGAACAAAATGTCACGGTTGCAGCAGCGGAAAGAGTCCGCAAATCTCATGATGAGAGGATGAGTGCTGTTCTTGAACGTATCAGGGAGTTAATAACTCCTAATGAATGAAGCTCTTTTCACTTTCACTTGTATTCCATGTTTTGATTATGAAATGAAAACAAATAAAAACTTTTGATCTGATTTTTGACTCTATTGTGATAATGGTGTTTATAGAAAATGTGTTCAGAGGTAGATAATACATGACACATTTCAATAGAATAGAATATACAAATGAACTTTGTAATTCTATCAGATGATATTAAACCAGAGATGATCTTAGTTTAATACTGATTAGAAAAAATAGAATTCAGACATAAAAATATCTTTGAACTCAATTTTTCATGATCTTTAGACTCGGGAATCAAAAGACTAGATATCATTTTCATAAATATGATACTGATATAGAAAATTCAGAGGTAATATGGACATGATTTTCTAAATATCAAATTTGCTAAGAAAATGATACAAGATAAAATATCTATTTCTACTGGGGATAACAGATATCTAAATGATCGAATGATGATAAATGAACGGATGAACCGTCAAGTGATAATGAACGGGAGAACCGTCGGGTAGTAATAAATGAACGGATGAACCGTCAGAATAAATGTAATAAATAAACGGATGAACCGTCAATGGAGACCATGTTAGAGGACAGAATGTTGTCGTAGAGGTCACCAATACTTGTATCGGAATCCCAAGAGGCGGTACTAGAAGAATCAGATCTCTTGTCTTCGTCAGATTCGGGATCTTCATGGATAGTATTGATAAAGGGAGTAGGAGCAAAATAACCCAACCCGCATTTCGTCCTTCCATATCTTAAAGGAGGAATCCGGACAGGCATTTTTCTTCCTTTTCCATCACTGAGGCCAGTTCTGAAGTCATAGCCCATATTCTTGATGATGTCTTTAGATTGCTGACTATAACGACGCAATTGTAACCTTCCAGTATCATCGTCTTTGTCATCGTCTTCAGGATTAGAAGGATTTTGGGGTCCTTTGTAGAAGACTATTGGAAGGTCTCCTGGCTTTCTACTGGGAACTAGAAAGTAGGAAGATTGTACTGATTCTAGGGATACTCCCGTATGGAAAGTCTATACAACTCCTATGGTTACTGTTCTCAAGTCATCTAGCAAATGCAAATAACTATGAACATGATTGCACACATCAATATACTGCAAAGATGGAGACTTTTCATTAACTTCAGAAGTAGCAATATTTACATTGGGAGAAGACTGAGCTTTAAAAATTTTATCCAAGTCAATAACTAAAGGGGGAGAAGAAGAACAAGAGGAAGTTTTGTTTCGATTAAGATCGATAACAAATGGCTCAGAAGAGGTGAGCTCCCTTGAATCTTGAAATAGAAGAGTAGTCCGTCCTCCAACTGGGATTACCAGAGTATCCTGTTTTGCATGTGAAGATACAGGAACTGTAGTACGCCCACTAACAGGAATGATCAGTGTATCTTGAACAGATGACTGAGGTGAGGGAGAGATACGTCCGCTCACTGGAATAATGAAGGGGCCTTCTCCGGAGGATTTAGGAGACTGTTGCTGAATAATTCGACCTTTAACTGGAATTGTCAAGGTTTCATCTTGTGAGTCCTCTTTCTCCATAGCTTGTATCAACTTTGTATACTCTTCTTTGTACATCAGGGAATCATTGAAATAAGCCTCAACTCCATGGAAAGGATTTATATCAGCAACTTCCTTTCGTACTTGTCCATTGCTGTCAATGTATTTGAAACATTGATGAAAAGTAGAAGGTACCACATTTTTTTCATGAAGGAAGGGTCTTTCCAGAAGAAGATTATAAGACCCCACGATTTCGATCACATAGAAAGTAACTTTGGATCTGAAATCGCCTATCTGAAGCTTCAGATGAATCTTTCCCAAAGGCTTGCTTCGGCTTTGATTGAATCCCAAGATAGTAGTAACCGTCTTGGAAAGCTTGTGAAGAAGGATTTTTAGTTCATCTAACAGACTTTTTGGCATTATGCTTATAGCAGACCCTGGATCAATGAGGATACGATCTATCTTCATCGTATCGATATAACCAGTGAAGTAGAGAGGCCGACCATGTAGATTATTCTCCAATAACATATCATCTTGTGTAAAGGTGATATTTGGGATAATCTCCAATACACTGTTGCAATGTAAGCAAGTGGCAGGTTCTGCATCCGGCTTCTTTAATTGTGCAAGACAAGAATCTGCTTGAAGAAGTGCTTCACTTAATGTTTCCCGAGTCTCTTTAGAAAGACGTAGAAGTTCAAAGAGGGACATTCTTGCTAGAGTATTAGCAAGTTGAGCTAGAATGTCGAAGTTATAAGGTTTCTGAAGTCCAAGAGGAGGGGACTTCTTGATCGGCTTATCAAAACGAGCCTGTTACTTGCCTTTCTCAAGGGCTATGGGTTTAGAAGGAATAGGTACCCCCGGTGTAGTTGAAGGAATAGGTACAGTGGATGACTCTTCTTCAAGAGGAACATTAGGAACATCTTTGTCAGCAGGAGAGACATCAGAAGTATCCTCAGGATTTTTGGAATAATCCTTCAGATAAGGTTTCCATGTTCTAGTAGCACCAACGAGTGCTTCTGCCTTATCTTTTGATTCTGTATCGGAAGTAGACCTGAGAGAAGTCATATGACATGACTTAGTCTTTCCAGCCTTCTTGGATTTTCGGAAAGTAATCTTTTGAAGGGGAGGAGATTCAAAGTCTGCCACTAAATCAGGATGAATCCAAAGGATTTCTCCTGTCTCTATAGTGATCGGAACTAATCATTCAGACTGTGGAGGAGGAATATTCACTATTTCAAGTGTTGCCTTGGGAATAGGAACGATCCCACTTTCGAAGAGTTGAGGAGGAAAATCTTCGAATTGTATAGAGACGACGTTGGTAGTGACGGTCTTCTCTTTTGGAGTGAGAGAGATAGCTCCAGATTTGATCATCTCTTGGATTTTTCCTTTCAGTACATAGCATATACGAATTGTATGACCCAACATTCTGTGGTACGGACAGTATTTAGGATGATCTGTCTTTCCAGCTTCATCAGGTTTCTTGATCTCAGGTAATTGTATTTTATTACCTTTCAGTAGACATTCGAAGATACCAAGGACATCATCGTCATCAAAAGAATATTCTTTTTTGGGGCGAGGTGTTCTTGGTTGTTGAACTGTAGAGGCAGGAGAAGTCTGAACAGTCGATACATCTTTACTCTGAAGATTAACTTCAAGGGTTTCTTTCCCCTTACGAGTATTGGATTTGGCATTATTGTTAGCACCTTGACCTGTTTCTTTAGGAGTCATCTGTACTCCTAAACCTTTGAAGGTTTCAGCACTAATTTCTACAGCTTTGGCACTAACTATGAAGGAAGGCCAATCTTGAAATTGAGTAGATCCTGTCCACATGCTGATAATTGGCAACAGATTTGATTTGCATGTATCAATGGTAACAGTATCAGGAGTTCTAAGAGGCATTTTCAGAGCTTCTCTTCGAAACCGTTCAATGAAATCTTCAGTGGTTTCATTATTCTTCTGTTTGATTCTTATGAGAGCAGACATAGTCATGTCATTGAGCCCTTCTTGGAATCATTCAAGAAATATTTGTTTGAAACCAGCAAATGAGGTAATGCACCCATCAGGGAGACTTCTATACCATTCATAAGCTGTTCCCTTGAGGCATCCAACAAACACCCGAGTAAGGAGGGCGTCGCTTGGTTGCAACTGATCAATCATCACTTCAAAGTGATTAATAAACTGACTTGGAGAAGTGGTTCCATCATAGAATGAGATAGTAGAAGGCTTGTATTTAGGAGGATAAGATACTTGCTTCCATTATATCGGATAAGGTTGTTTGATACCCAATCTTTGCAAACCATCCTTCTGTTTGAATGCCTCAAATTGAGTTCTGAGGTTCTTCAATTCTTCAGTAACAACTCCAGAAGATTGTGGAGTCGTAGCTTGTTGAGAATAGTTGGGAGGAGGAACAGCATTATAAGCACTACCCCCAGCTCCCGAGAGACTAGGAACTGGTTGAGCTTGCCCAGGAGTATTGGATTGTACTGCTGGAGAAGCCTGGATTGGACTTGCACCAGTGTCAATTGGTATGGCTTCAGATAAAACCTGTCGATTTTGCATCTGAGTTGCCATGAGTTCATACATCGACTTCATAGTATCAGCCATAGATTTTATTTGCTGTTCCAAAGAAACAATTCTTTGTTCTTGAGGAGTCATAGAAGAAGAATGTTCATTGTTCAATTCAGTATTCCCATCCACCATATAGGTTATGACTGTACGAGGGATTATTGATGAACTAGTGGATGTTGTTTGTTCTGAATCACTGCTTTGTGCATCAAAGTCATTTGTAAGGGAACTACCCCCAGTAGGAAGAGGTGGAAAGTTAGATTCTCCAAGAAATTCAGAATCAGAAATCAAAGTCCTCTGACTAGAGGTCATGGCCTTTGATCTGGTGCCTTTATATACACCATCTGGACTATCAGCTCTACCCCCAGTATCCCGAGAGGTCATGTTGACAGAAGCAAACAGAGGTTCATCTTCATCAGGCATAGGTTCATACTGAATCCGATTCAAGACAGATTGTCGTTTAGTTTGACATCTGCATTGCATTGTGACTCTCGGCTGGAAGTCACATTCATGATCAACATGGTCATGATCTATTGATTGGCATCTGCATTGAATAATGACTTTTGGCTGGAAGACACATTCAGCATGGTCCTGACCCGTTGACACAGAATTATTCCTTCTCTTCTGTTGAAGATGTTCTCTTAAATCTGTCTGTGAAGATTGAGATATATATTTCTGGTTCTTGGGTCTTGATGGCTCTTGATTATATAGAGAGTGATTAATCTGAGCCACATAATTTCTAGCATACTCTGCATCTGGATCTTTTGCAGAAGTGTTCTCCAAATGGATTTGATTGAGTTTTGTTCTTAGATTAGTTGGAGGTAAAACATTAGTTTTTGATACTTGGAGTTCTCCTTCCACTGATCTGGATATTTGTAAAGAAGGAAGAGTTGAACCACCCCTTGATTAGGAGTTGGTAACAGACCCTCTTTTATGGACAAATTCTGTGTCCAATTCAAAGAAGTCGTAGAAGAAGACATTAAGAAATGTTTCTTCTTAGACTTATTCAAATTTTGAGACATAGAATGTCCAGAAGAGAGAGTAGTCAAAAGACCATCTCCTTTTCTTTGACTAACAAAAGTGTCAGTCAAAGTTGTTCCTGAAGTAAACACTACAGGAGCAGAAGAAACAACTAAAGAGTTGTTTCTTTCCGAAGGGAGTTTGTGTGCCACTTGTGGAGGAGTTAAAGCAAGACCACCCCCAGCTTTAGCAGAACTTGGCAAGGAAGAAGAGATAGCTAAAGAGCTATTCTTCTTAGATGATGTATAAGGAATACACGCTGGAACAGATTTGGCTAAGGAGCCAGTGCTGTTAGCGTGACTTGTGGATTTGGAAATACACGCTGGAACAGATTTGGCTAAGGAGCCAGTGCTGTTAGCGTGACTTGTGGATTTGGAAATACAAGCTGGAACAGATTTGGCTTAGGAGCCAGTGCTGTTAGCATGACTTGTGAACTTGAGATTGTACGCTGGAACAGGCTTGGCTAAGGAGCCAGTGCTATCAGCGTGACTTTTGAACTTGAGATTGCATGCTGGAACAGGCTTGGCTAAGGAGCCAGTGCTGTCAGCGTGACTTTTGAACTTGAGATTGCACGCTGGAACAGGCATGGCTAAGGAGCCAGTGCTGTCAGCGTGACTTTTGAACTTGAGATTGCACGCTGGAACAGGCTTGGCTAAGGAGCCAGTGCTGTCAGCGTGACTTTTGATTGCTGTAGTCTCCGAGCACACAAGAGCGTGCGTGCTTGCAGTAGAGTTCTTGCCAGTGCTAAAAGTAGACACTGTGGCAGAAACTTCACTGTTAGTTGCCAACAAGTTCTTAGGGACATAGACAGATCGTCCCTTCGAGTTGACAGTGGAGAAAGAGGCTGAAGTGGGCTTGCCACCCTTAGCCTGCTATATTTCTTCGTAGGCGAGTTGATCAAATTGGATCGATATCACCTTCTTCGTCGAGCCGACTGACGAAGCGTCGCATTGAGTTGTTGCCATCTCAGAAGAGGATATGGTTTTCCCCAGCAGTGTCGTCAATTTTTTTTCCATAAATAAATTCACTTTATTTATTGTGTTTCTAGGAAAATTACAACTGTGGGAATCCGATCTAGAAGACGATCGCTTTATCCCTTGGACTATGCGAAGAAGAAAAGCTCTCAAAATTTTACAGCAAGATAGCAATGTATCTGTACAATGAATGAGAAAAAGAACTCTATGTATAGAGTCAAAAAAATAACTGAAAAGATAACTGTCTCCACAGCCTGTGCCTAGTTAAAAATCACGCAGGATTTAACATACGCAAGGTTGTGGGCAGTTACTGGACGTGGCCTGTAACTGTTGGACACATGGCAATCGTGCATGAGTCGTGTGCAAGTTACAGGACACGCAGGCGAGAGATCGGTGGCATGGCTGCCACGTACTCCAATTTAATGAAATCCACGCAGACTTGTTGAAGACGAAATCCATGCAAACTCGATGTAGAAAGCTTCAAAATCCACGAAAACTTGGGGCAGGAAGCTTCAGGATCCACGCAGACTTGGGGCAAAAAGCTTCAAAATCTATACAGACTTGAGGAAGAAAATTTCAGAATCCACGCAGGTTTGAGATGAAGAGCTCAAAATACACGCAGACTTGAGATAAGATTGCCAGCTGTCTTGATTCGGCGTGCTTTGTCTGACACAAAATCTCTGACAGTGATTGCTTTGTCAGTCGCATTAAATGACAATAAGGTCTTTTTGGCACGCCAACTTGGTGAAGGCTGAGTCTTGTTGAGGAAGATTTCGAAAGTCACGCAATAGTCGGCTATGATCTCTCGAGTCCCGTGCATACGTGGCATACGAGGAGACATTCTTCGACTGCAGTGCTGTTAGTCACGATGAAGCCCTGACAAATGATGAGCTGTCCCAGCGTCACTTTGAAGAAATAGTCTGGTAGAACTCAGCGTGATTTTTGAACATTGTCCTGATCAACTCAGCGTGACTGTTTGGACTTGTTCTGATCAACTCAGCGTGACTGTCATTTTTAAAGGCCTACACCCATATGCTCCACTACAATTCAAAGACAAAATATAAATCGTCATATCATACAAACATTAGATAAAAACAAGCAAGGGTAAGCAGGGTCTAAAATTTACCTAGGCCCGGTGTCATATATGGAATCTCATGAGATATAGTATCTAGTTCTGTAATGAGCCTCCCCATGGTAGTCTCAGATACCACTGCTTGGCTGCTTCCAGCCTCTGAGCCTTCTGACACAAAATGGCTGCTTCTAGCCCCCGATTCAGCTTGCCCCCCTAGGGATACCATTTTTGCCCCTTTTGTCTTAAAGACTTGTTCAGCAGGGATTTGAATCCCCTCCATATTAATGTCAGGGTTTCCATCACCCCAAACATCTCCGAGTTCTTTAGTGGGGTCTTCATCAGCCTCCTTTTCATCATCAGGGATTTCTTTACCCTCAATATCTTCAAGACCTTCAACAGGCCTTCATAATCACCTCATCATCATCTGGGCTTCTGTCGCCCTCAACTTCGTCATCAGAATTCTTATCGCCCTGTGGTTCCTTAAGATTTTGATTATCATTTCTATGGCTCTGATAGCCCTCAACGTCAACAGGATGCTCTTCACCCTCAATATTAATCTGGCCATCCTTGGCCGTTATGTCTTGATCTTTCTGGGTTGCCATTAGATCTTGGCTTATTTCAACTTTATCCAGATCGTAGGCAGCATCAATGAGGTCTTCCTCGATCAGCTCATCATCAAAATCACAGCCATTTAGTGCTTCTATCATCTCTTCATCTTCTCAGGAAAGTTCATTTGTTCGAGCTATAGAACAAGTCGAAACTCCAGGCGGCACTACCCTCTCACCATGAACTGAGATTATCCTAAATTGAAGTGTTGCTCCTTGAAGAGTGGTGGATCTCAGAATTGTAGGAGATTGAATTACTGGAGGATTTGGAACTTCTGGGATAACATCTTTTGAAGTTAACATTTCTTCAGGAATCGTGACCCTTGGGGTATCAGCAGTTGGTGGTGATGTCAAACCTATTGTGGCAAGCGCCATCATTGTCGTTGTAGATAAGGGAATAAAGACCATAATGATCACTGGTTCTGAAGCAGTAACCAGAGGGACTTTTGCTACAACAGTTGTAGCAGGTTTACTGGTAGCTGGAGGCTCTGGAGATGAAGATATGTCAATACAAATGGCTACAGGATCAAAATCAAGTAACTCTTACTGAAAATTAAGGAGTAAAGGTATCATCTTTTGGAGACAGTGGATCCTATAACAGTAGTGACGATTCTGGTTGATCAGAAGACTGCCCCGGTACTGAGGGCAGTTGGCGCAGTTACAGTTTCCTGCTGCACAACTTTGGTTGCTAATAATTTTCTCCTCATTTTGTGCTTGAGTGGTATTGGAGGCGATTCCTTGGTTCTGGAAGCTTCATCCTGCACAACCGGTTCTCTACTGGTTTCTTCAATAGAAACTCTACTTTCGTTCTGGATTGGAGAAGTGGTTTCCCCCGTTCCCCAGAGGAAAGCCCGGCTTCTAGTTGTCGCGTTTGAAGCCTTGTCCTTGCCATGGGCTGTTCAGCAATAACAAGTGTTTCTTTGTTTTTCATCCCTCTAGCTTTAGGGGGAGAAGGAGGTTCAGCTGGGGAAGATTAATTAGATAAATCCCCAATTTTTTGTCTCTCGCTAGCCACATTTACAGGTGATTTCTTTTTCCATTTCTTAAGGGTGATATGTAGTACATCATGCACTTCATCAGCGAAGCCGACAAATGTAGCTTCTAGAGACTCATCAGTAGGAACATTCTCTTCAGCTTCTGTAAAATCTAGAGTAGTCTTGGCTTCTGCTCGTGACCTTCTGACACTAACGAAGCTATTAGATAAAGAGGCCTTCGAAAAAGGTATTGGCTGAGGTATAGAAATTCGCATATGTTTATAACATACGTGGACCCTCTTCAAAAGTAGCAAAGGCAATTGTGAATATAGCATAAGTGCCCCTCGTACGATAATACCTCCATCCTCTAGTGGCATCGATCAAATATCCTGAAGCTTGTAGGCAGGTAGTTGCATTTCCCACATGTATTTGGTCGTAGCCGAATTGGCGAGCAAATCGGCTTGGCAGATATGGCTCCAGAAAACACTCACCCTCGGACTGATATACTAGGTGAGAAGGTCTAATCATCTTCAACCCATGAAAGCAGTTGGAGGTGGACGAGTAGCCATAAGCTCTAAGTCCATGAGCAAAGGCGGAAGATTCTCATATCCAGGAGAAGGAGCAACGATGAAGATTCTCCACCCAGAACCTATATTCAATGCCTTTTTAAAACCAGTGAGGGTGTTCACTCTCCATCGAGACGTGGCTTAACGTCTGATGAAATCTCCTCCTGCAGCACCTAGAGCTGGATACATTGGAGTGGGATGGTACAGCAGTAACCAGCCGAATAAATAAGTATACGGTATCTCAGTACGAGAAAACTCGTCTCGAGTGCCGAGCTTTTCTATCATGGTATTTGTAAATGAACGAAGACCTACATTCAGCCGGTAAGTCATCGTAGAAAGAATATCCATCTTATACCCAAATACTAAATGCACAACACTGAACAGTACACCTCGGTGGATTCGGTCAACGGCACTGGCTTCGGGAACCACGAATCATCGTAGCCAAATAGAGAGGAAGCCTGCCAGAGTGGCTTCTCGAGACATCTTTCTACTACCTTGTCTTATATAAGTCTCGATGCGAGTGCCAGTGACAAAATCATGCCAATCTTCCAACAGCTCATTGTCGACATGCCTCGACTCTTCTATCAATTTTTCGATAGTACTGCGGTCACGTGGTTCGAAGAAGTGCGGTTCACAATTTAAGTGTTCTTCAACTTAACTTCTTGGATGTAGCCCAAGAATATATACACTAGCCATTTATACAGGTAGCACATCCCCATTACCTTGATCTTATACAATAGAGTGCAGATCATAAAATGATATAACAACTCTTCAAAGAATGCCACCATTTGCGGGTTCTCCTTGTCCAAAGCATCCATCTCATCATTAGTTAGCCCGTATTCCTCGTAAGGGTTCTCACCCATTGGCAAATAAGAGATGTATTGTATTTCATGAAGGGCGATCTATCTCTCCACAAGGGGTCATGAAAGTACCAGTTGTATTGTTGTACCTTTCTACCAAGGCTAAAAACATGTTGGAGTTGGTACGAATGCTACAAGAAGTGGTCTGAATGGGTTCGTAAAGCTCCAATTCAAGCAGCTTGTCTTTAAAGTTATTCAAAGCCCAAACTGAAAGTCGGTTCCAGCGTTTGATATCTGGATTCATCAAACCCATCAGCCGCATATTCTGTGCCACATACTTTCCATCAGCTTTAGCAAATAGGTTCGCCAAAAAAGGAATTATGACTAGAATCATCAGAGATGAATCCTCATCCAGTACGCAACTCAGTTTTAGGCCTCTCAAATGGATGCTATGCCTCTCTGATGAACTGAAGAATATGTTCCTTCTCTGAAGCCTTACACTATGGCATATCCTTCCAACCCAAGCTTGCTGGAAAGGAGTCAAATCCTACGCCATTTTTTGAGGATGGCTGGCATGAGCATAACGGAATATAGATAAATTTTTCGTCATATCGGTGAGATACATTAATCTATTTCTACTCTGATAAAATCACTTTTTTCGCTTTGATTGGGCTAAGAATCTTTCTCGATGGCCTTGCCAAGCAAGAAGGCTAGTTTCTTATGGGGAACCTGATCCATACTTATGAAGGGTTCACCATTCATCATACATAGAAGAGTCCTGTCATCCTGAGACTCTAGCAGAGCTCTCTAGTAGTCGGAAGGTCATACTGCGGAAAGAAGACATGAGATAAATTTTCTTGATATTCTGATACTCGAAAAGTAGAGGCCAATATCTCTTCATTAGGGTTTTTCCTGAGGTCAACTGCAAGAAAAGAAACAAAAGTTAATATCATAAAGGATTATTGTCAAATAGCTTAGTCTTCACAAACATTACAAGTTCCTAAATTGTGCACAAAGTGCAGCAGTCCCTAAATTGCGTATACAGTGCATCAGTCCCTAAATTGTGTATGCAGTACAGCAGTCCCTAAATTGTGCATACAGTACAACAGTCCCTAAATTGTGCATACAGTGCTGCAGTCCTTAAATTGTGCATACAACAGAAAAAGGTTTAAAATGTTGGCATATTTTGTAATAATTATTAATTTTGCGCATACAAAATTTTAGCGCACAGTGCACTTTTTATAAACAAAGAGTCCGCGATATAGCCAACACTCTGAAAGAGATGGTGCTATTTCGACGATTGCGGAGCGTCAACCAAGCACTCTGAAAGAGGTGGTTGACGCTGGCTTTTAATTAGTACTGCCAACGAATAGCGCTGAGTTCTGTTATTCATCGTCCCCGACGAAGCAATCACCTTCAGGAGTGGGATTCGCCTCCTCGGCTCTCGTCGATGGGGGCTCATATTGTGGCGCCCTCAATGGCGACGTGTGTGACAAAGCTTCAGTGACTCCTTTTCCCTTGTCTGCTGTTGATCTTTTTTGGGCCATTATCGAGGATGATCGGAGGATTCGGGGGTCCAAAAGAAGAAGACAAAGAACTCGAAAGAGAAATTGGCAAGTAAAAGCTTTCTTCTCTCTTCAAAGATATTTATAGCTGAAAGATAGGCGTAAGGGCTACGCATTTTGTGCGTAAAACTCGAAGTCAGTTGAGCTTCTGAAGTGCGCTAAAACGAGTGAGATTGCTTCTTATAGTATTTCAAATTTTGAAAATTTTGAAATTTTAAAACATTGAAGGGGGTCTTATAGAAGCTAAAAATTACTGAAAGAATGCATTACGCTACTCACAAATAGCACCAGGAGTTATTAATCAATTAGCGTTGGATATAAAATAGTGCTAGATATAAAATGGTGCTGGATTAAAATGGCGCTTGGCTGCCTGGCTACCACGTTGCAAACTTCCTTGAGAAACTCAGGCACTTATCATAATAATTGACAACACGTCAATCGAGAAAAATCCTTTCGAATCCCGAGTACGCGGTGCTCAAGAAGGTTGTGTCAGATTTTGTTATAATGACTGACAGATGTCTTATGCTATTTATCATTTGGCATGAGGTAGTTAATTCCTATAGATTTAATATAGAGGGTGCTAATCAACAAATTGCACCAGGCGCCACTTATCAGTTGGCACAATTTTATCAATTTTTATCCTGGAGCATTTAGATGATGTGGCGTACATGCCCACTAATCTCGAAGAACGTGTATGTGATACTGCCCACGACCAATCACATTTTTCTCATAGAATGCCACGCTACCAAGTAGTTAAGACAACTGTTCGCACAAATAAATGATGGCGTGAGTGTGCGCCAATCACGTAACTGCCTGACTGTTATTGCAACGCCCCAGTCCTAAAATACATAAAACTAGGATACGTATACATGTCAGCTACGCATTGAGAGGACTCCATCTCAGCTCGAATATATATAAGCTGTTTGGTTATTCTAGATTAAATATATCTCAATCCACATAATAAAGATAAGTATGATGAATCAAGTACAGTAAGGCTGATCAGGCTATGATACACTGATTCTAGATTAGACAAATATGTTAGAGTGGATCCCCAATAACACATTCATCATGAACAAGCTAGATAAAAATGAAGCTTGTAAAAGTCTAGCTATAATAACAACGAGTATCAAATATAGGACAAAATCGAAATACGAAAGATATGATAATAACACACTATGTATACCTGAAGTATCGGTATAGCAAACATCATCTATCAGTGTACCGTGCCATCAACTAATACCTGGAGAGATCACCAGGTCTTCGGAGGACTAGCAAGACACATAATATACATGCCTATTGTACAGTAAATAACATGCAAGAAAATAGGAAATGCTACAAGCAATAATATGAGACTAAAAAATAAGTATAAATGGCATACCGTCAAAGATAGTGCTATCAAGCGTGACTAATAGTAAGTCGTAGTAACCGCAACCCGATGGGAGCTCACAGTCCTATAGTCAGTAGCCGATGGGAAATCTCTAACTATAGTAAGGCTCATTCGCACTCGATAGAAATCACGAACGAGGTGGTCAGGTATAGTCACGTCTAATAACAGGTCAGGGTTAAATCAAGCGATCATGACCGGGTCAAGTAAATTAAGTACCAAAAATCATACTAAGTCAAGTCCAAGTCAAACAGGCCAGGAGATCATGGCATGGACAAAACAACACTATCACTAGACATGAACAAGATAAGAAAGTAGAACAAGTAATATGAAAAAGAGTAAAAATCTACGTGCACGTAAAACTAGAAAGTAACAAGAACACGCAACAGAAGAAATGTGGAACTAAGTAAGAGATGAAAAATAGTAATATGGAAAAGCATGTAAGTACTGTAGTGTTAGACAAGGTGTACTTGCCTGAGGGTTGTACGGTGAACCAACAATATATCGCCAATCAACAAGTCAGAAAGTCCAAGTCTCACAACTGCCTCCAGAAGCTGTAATAGATGTTTCCAATATTTCTAGATTAGGCAAATTAGCTAGGATTACCTGTCCTTAAGTCCAATTCTGGACACAGGGGCAAAATGGTAATTTTGGGTCAAAACGGTGTCATTCGTTGGACTCATTTTTTATCGAAAAATGTGCCAGAGTCAACGGTCTATAAAGTTGACAAACTATATGTATACGGATTATTTTGATGATACGAAACCAACGGTATGTCCAAAGTTGGATTCCGGAGGGCTGTGCACAAATTGGCCCGTTGAGTTGGATCGTAGGGCCCGTAAAACGGCGATCCGAGCAACTGTCTCGGAATCGGACCAAACTTGGCATACAGGACCAAAAAAATGATACGGTCCTGCTGGCACAAGTTTTCTCTCTATTTGACGAACGTGCACAAAGTAATTAGATAATTTGGAAAATGCCGATATTATAAATTTTGACGGATACGCATCAAATTCCTCGCACAAACGCAACCAATTTGAATTTCGTCAAAGCACACAGTCCGCGAAGCCATTACGCACCATTCGATGTTTTCGGTTCGCGACCACGTTGTCCGGTTTGGCAGGACGCACGTTGTATCGGTAAATTTTAATGTTTTTGAAAACTATTTTTCATGTTTTTATTTCGATTTTCAATCTGATATATATTGCTGATTAAACAACTAGAAATAAAAATAATAATTGGGTTTCCATCTCGGTTAGGTTGTCTTTGAATCTGTTTTAATATATTTCTAAAACACGCAATCGATCGACATAAATTCGCCTTCCCAAACAGGTATTGGGATTGGGTTTTTCGTCCAATTTTGGACAGATTTTTGTTGATATTTCAGGAAATTTCCAGAGGAATTCAATGACATCTAACCGAATCTGGTTGATGGGATCAAAAGAAGGTAGGGTTGTGAGCATACCTGAAGAAACGATTCAAAAAATGATCGGTTGTTGAAGTCGAAAACACGATGTGAAATCGCCTTCGCGATGTTAGCGTTGCTGTGTTATTGCTTTGCTGCTTTGCTACTGCCGCGCATGGCCTTCGCCGGCCGGCGACTCGCGAGGCGGTACGCGGTTTGCAGGGGTGGCCGCCTAGGATCGAGGTTTAGGGAGATTAGGTCTCGATCTCTCCACTCCTCTCCCTCTCGTTCCTATATAAACCCGTCGGGTTTTTGGCACGACTTTGGGTCTTAGGGGGTCTGGTGGTGATGGGTACTGTTCACTGAATAGTACCCGATCCAATAAGCTTTATTTTTTTCTATTCCATATATATATATATATATATATATATATATATATATATATATATATATTTTTTTTTTTTTTTTTTCTATTCCATATATATATATATATATATATATATATATATATATATATATATATATATATAATATTAAGATTGATTTTGAATTTTTGGAGATTTATAGGTTTATATATATATATATATAATGTATTTAAATATATGTACATATATGTAAATTCAATTGACAATATAAATGACAACCAACAACAATAATATCTAATAGTAATAAATATATTTATTTAATCACCACAAAATAATAATAAAATAATTAAATGGTGGTTTGGTGAATCCATACTACTCACCTTTATTCGGGTCCAGAAAATTGTACAATTATCGTAAAACAATATTTAATAATAAAAATACCAATTTTTGTACAAATATTCAAATAATTAAAAACATATACATCAATACCTAAAATAATTTAGGAAATATTTGTACACACATAAAATATGCCTACATGATCGTCCTTGGTCTCACCACATGCCTACAAAGGCTTGGATTCGGTTCGGGCCCAGTTCGGGCTAAATTAATACAACCAATTTATCTAAAAGTCATAATGTTTATCAAATAACTATTTAAATCATTTATAGGGGTCGGTCACAACTTTGACTGTTTTTCCTACTAGGGACACTACTATGGCTAGGCCTCCCCTAGCATGGAAAATACACTAGTCAAAGCACTCATCTACACTAGCCGTGCCAAAATTCTTGGTCGCTATGCATCTCAAACTTAAGCATGAGTAAGGCCATATATATTAAGTATTTAGGCTATTATAAATATAATCCTATATATATACAAAATTTGTATTTAAATCTATTTGACAGTATAACATCCCAAAATAAATCCATAATAATTCTACTAAGTCATGGCAATCTAACATTGCTTCCTACCAGGTGGGATTGGCTAGGTTATGGTCCAAATATATTTTCTAATTTAATCGAACTCTAAGAGTCAACCAATAAGTCTCTTGTGCCATTTGTAATTAAATAGCACATGGAGACTCAATTGAGTGGCACATCCTTGGCATATGTGTCGTAGACTCAAAATGGGTCAAAACCATATATTGGCTCAAATGGTTTTGATATATGTTGAGTTCCGAACTCACGTGGGAAGTTAGGTCTAGAATTATGGTAAATAATCTAATTGCCATAATTTGACCCGAAGTTGTGCGAAGTCAAAAGGATGCTAGGGGACAAATTTGGATGGGACATGATATACCAAATTGAAGGTCATCATGTCTACTAAAAAACTCATGAAGGACGTTTCAAGAGATGGGCATGTCTTATGCCCCAAAAATCAAAGACACGAAAAAGTACAAATATAATCATATTCAATATACAATATAACATAATAATTAGACATACTATAAAATAATAAAAAAAATAATTCCAAAAAAATTCAGGGTCCTTATAGTTATCTCAAAACTCTATAAATAAAGTTTCAAATCACTTCTCAAACATCACTAATGATCATAATCTCCTGATCATGTTGCTGCAGCACTCTCCAAAGGCTTTCTTCTTCGACATCGCATCGTCAAAGGAATAAAGTGATCATCTTCTGATCAAATTCCTACAGTTGTACTTTCCCATAATCAAATTATACTTTTGTACTTTTCTTTCTTAGTTTGTAAACAAGTTTTCTTGGAAAACTTTTGTTTTCGCAAACAAAGATAACATCCTTGTTTATATTTTCACGACGAAAAGAAAACCTACTATGCATAGGGGTGGATTAGAACAGGGGTAATCTATGATGGTGGCGTAGAGGCGATGGAAGTCTTGCTAGGTTTCCTTGTAGAAAGACTTTGGGGCTAGCGTTAGTGATCGGAGAAGAAGACGTTGTCGAAGATGAAATTCTAAGCAGCTAGAGATCTTAAGGGTTGAAAAAACATAGAAGCTTTCTCTCACTCATTTATTTTATTATAAAATAAAATAGGTCATTCAGATTTTGAGACATCAGTTCAGATTTTTAGCGAAGTTAGTGCCATTATTTCTCATGATCCAGGTTGAAGCACAAAACGATTGTGGATCCTAATAAAGATTTGATTACAGAATCTTTTAAGCAATATTTCTGCAGATAGCGTGTACTCCTATGGCAGCAATCCTTCCGTAAGGACTTCTTCTCATGATAATTTATTCTCGTGACCAGTTTGTTCTCACAATAGTTGTTCTGTAGGAACGATATAGTAAAGCGTAATACTCTAGAGGGGGGGTGAATAGAGTTGGCAGCGGAATAATGCTAATTAAAAATTGTTAGCAACACAATCACAGTATATAATCACAATTGAAATAATGTAAAGGCAGAGTTCAGAAAGCAAACGCAAAGACAGCGATGTATACTGGTATCCCTCTGTTGAGGACTAATCCAGTCGGTAGAACTCTTGCTACCAGTTTGAATCCACTATAGAAAAAACCGCAAGTTTTCTTACGAAGTCCTTGCAACTTCTACAACGCGAGCTTTGATACGAAGAACTCATCCAACTTCAAATGTGAAGAGGTATTCTTCAATCAAGCCTTCTGATTACAATCTCTCAGAAACTTCTAGACCGTACCGCACTGGCAAATCGACTAGAGGATTGTAACTGGCTTGGGATCTGAAATTGAAAGCTCTAGAAAACTCTTTGGAAGATAGAAAGCTTTAGATAGAGAGAAGATTGAAAGTGAATGAGTGATTTGAAATGATCGAAATCCTTCTCTATTTATAGGAATTCCAAAGGGAGAACTCTGTCAGAATTCGGGCAGAATTCGGGCAGAACTCGATGAGCAAATCTCGGTCAAATCCGCAACTGCAGGAGGACCAAGTTCCAGAGAATTCAAAAATCAAAACGGCTACTAACCGAACTCTGGCCGAACTCTGGCCGAGTTCTGTCAGGGTTAGATTAGGGTTTTAAAAATAGGTTTTGGTGATTTTTGAAAACCTTTTTGAAAACCTTTTTGTAAACATTTTGATAGGTCATTTTAAAAACATTTTTGAACTATTTTAGGGATAGCCTATTTGCCAGTACGACTCGGTGTACAACGTATTCCTAGACTCAAATAAAATAAAAATTATATTGCATAGGAAATACAGACTCAAGTAGGCAAACAGATCTTCAGTCTTGAACGGAGTGAATATCCAATCTTGCTTATGTCCAAGAAGCCGAGATGTCCCAACTAGCTTTGTATATCCAGACAGAGTTTTGATCAATTATTAAAATCAGATTTGACTATATGACCAATGGGCCAACAATCTCCCCCATTTTGATAATTGACAAACTATGAATGATATAACATAAAGCTTGTTCAAAAGAATATCAAAAAGTAGGAATAGTTCATAACCTGTATTCAACTCAAAACAACTCAAAAAAAATGTTAGATCTTTTAATTTTCTCCCCCTTTGTCACTTAGCAAAATAAATTCACAAGAGAAGCTCCCCCGCATGAAATGCAGAAGGCTCCCCCGCAATCAATGCATAAGTAACAAACAGCGAGAAAACATATAAAAGAAACAAAGCATATTAACTAATTAAATAGCATTACAGGCATGTAAAAAATTTCTACAGATTATCATCACAGGCATGTATTGTTTCAAAAACTCAGGCATAATATTTCACAAGCAGTTTGTAATGAAGAAGCAGTATAAAAAGATAGTGCTAAAGAAAAAACAAAGTGCTGAAATAAACTGAAATATCATAAATGAAACATTATAAACATGTCCATGAAGATAAAAAAAAGATAAATACTGCAAGCAGACTACAAAGTACTGAAAGAACTAAAAAAGATAATGATAAAAACTTGGAATGTCAGAGCATTTCCAAGTATACAATAGAATATCACTAATAATCAAATCAGATCTCATCATCACTATCCTCATCAATGTCATCATCAGCAGCTCGGCCAGCATGACCGGAAGTACCAGCACCAGAAGTACCAGCGCCAGTAGGATGAGTAGGGGCGCCAGCATAGAACTCACCGACATAATCTCGAGGAGCACGATACCAATCATAGGCGTTACCTGGCTGGAAGTAGGCATGGACAGCCTCATCCTCACAGCGGTAACCCGAAAAAGCTGGATCTCGAGGGATGGAAGCGGCAGAGTGACCAGTCTGTGCAAAACGCAGATCGGCCAAGGAGTTTGCCATCGCTTGGTAACGGGTGACATCGCGAAACTCACGCTCGCGAGCCATGTCCGTCATCGAGACGTGCAAAGCTGATATGTGCTGATGTATGCCCTCAAAAGTCATGGCATACGGCTGATGTGGTGGAGGAGGTGCAGTAGGAGGAGCAGTAGGTGGAGCTGAAGCAGTCCGGCTGCGACGAGATAGCTGGAGAAACTTAGGCTCAGAGTCCTGAGTACAAGTCGATAGATCGATCTCGAATCGCTGAAAGATACGAGGGAGAATCATCGCGTAAGAGAGATTTCGATCTCTTGCACGACATCGTCCCATCATCTGAATGATAGTCTTAGGGGTGGAAAAAGGAATCCCCTTAAGAATATGATACATGGCGGACAGCTCAAGCGAAGTCACATCATCCTTGGAAGTGGATTTGGGAAGTAGAGTAGAGTAGATGATGCGATGCAATTCGTAGTTAAACAAGTTCAGGTTGTTAGCCTTGAACTTTCCAGAACGTACTCTGTCAGGAGCACAGAGTTCTGCTTTGAAACTCGTGAGTGTTGTGCCTTCGGGGAAATCGAATTCCATGATGTCAACTAGCGGTTCACCTTCATTGGGAATCCCAAGAATCTCCGCTAGGAGGGCATCATCGAACTCGATGTCGATGCCTCCGACACGTGTGCTCACATTAAAAGTGTTTACTACGAGATTGCAATAGAATAATCTAATGGCATTAGTAGCTATTGGGAAGCACATTTTAACAAATAAGTGTAACCCTAATGCCTCAAATAAGTGACGATGATCAGGAAATACCGTCCATTTAATCGGAGCGCCGCCGCATATGGATCGGGTGGAAAAGTCACCGTACCATAATAAGGCTGATCGAGGGTTTGAAAGAAGAACCCATCGAAAGCGCCATCGCTAGTTTGGATCGGCGAAAACAGTGAATCCGTATGAGGGTTCGAAGAGGACCCTTCCTCACTAGGAGTGGCCTTCTTCTTCCTCTTGAAAGGATTAAATCTAGGTGCCATTGAAATAAAAAGCACTAATGGAAAGTGGAGAAAGAGGGAGTTATACCTCACGAAAATTGGATATGTTGTAGAGTAGAACGATCTCCGTACGATTCCAGAATTTGGAAGGATTTCACCAAGTAGATAGGGAGCAATGGGTTGGTGAATACCTAGGGTTTGGAGGTCGGGGTCGGCTGCTGCTGCTGTTAGGAATAGTTTGGAAGCAATGGAAGAGAAGGAGCTCTCGGGTTCTGGATATATACGCAGATACCCTCAACCGAACTCGGGCCGAATTCGGTCAGAGTTCTGGCCGAATTCGCCTAGGGTTCTTCAAAGTTGATTTTTGCCACTTCTTTTTCATTGACTCATTTCAAATATTTAATTCAAAGATTAGTTATTTTAGCCTTCAAATAACATAATTAATAATATTTTATGAATTAAATGTCATTATACAGTGACTGTCTCAGATTAGCTGTAGGAGTACTGTCCCAGCTGGCGGAGGTTCACCGGGGAACTCTTAAGTACCGCTTCGCTTCAACCGTAGTTGTGGTGACAGACAGACTCTTTATTAGCTTGTCTCTAATACAGTTTTTGTATAATGATATACAATCATAAAATAACATCAATTAATATTATTGACGTCCAAAATTCCTAATTCTTGACGTAAATAATTGAAGCGATCTTCCGCTAGAGGTTTAGTGAAGATGTCAGCTAATTGATTTTCAGTATCTATGTACACAAGGTTTATATCTCCATTTTGATGATGATCTCTAAGAAAATGATGTCGAATCTTGATATGTTTAGTACGAGAGTGACATACAGGATTCTTAGTCAAATTAATAGTGCTAGTGTTATCACAGAAAATGGGAATATGTGTGTAAAATAATTCAAAGTCTTCTAGGGTTTGTTTCATCCACAAAATCTGAGCGCAACAACGTCCTGCGGCGATGTACTCAGCCTCTGTTGTTGATAAGGCTACAGAATTTTGCTTTTTACTAAACCAAGAGACTAGAGCCTTGCCTAAGAAATGACATGTGCCACTGGTACTTTTTCTATCAACCTTGCATCCAGCAAAATCTGCATCCGAATAACCAATAAGGTCAAAGGATTTAGTTTTGGGATACCACAAGCCAACAGAAGAAGTGCCCTTAAGGTATCGAAAGATACGCTTAACTGCGGACAGATGTGATTCCTTTGGGTTAGCTTGAAAACGTGCACACAAGCAAACACTAAACATTATATCTGGACGACTAGCAGTTAAGTAAAGTAAACTACCAATCATATCTCGATACTTACGTGTGTCGACTGGCTTGCCTTGTTCGTCAGAATCAAGCTTTGTTGAAGTTGCCATCGGAGTGCTAATAGGTTTGACATTGTCCAGATCGAACTTCTTTAGCAGATCTTTTGTGTACTTGGCTTGATTAATGAACATCCCATTGTCGGTTTGTTTGATTTGCAATCCGAGAAAGAATTTCAGCTCTCCCATCATGCTCATCTCAAACTCATTCTGCATACACTTAGAAAATTCTTGACAAAGAGATTTATCAGTGGATCCAAATATGATATCATCAACATAGATTTGAATTAAAAGCAGCTTGCCATTAAAAGATTTAATAAAAAGTGTAGTGTCAACCTTTCCTTTTGAAAATCCGTTGTCAAGTAGAAAAGAGCTTAGACGATCATACCAAGCACGAGGGGCTTGTTTCAAACCGTATAAGGCTTTCTTCAACTTGAAAACATGGTCAGGATTTTTGAAATCCGTGAAACCTGGAGGTTGTGCTACAAAAACTTCTTCTTTTATAAAGCCATTTAGAAAAGCACTTTTTACATCCATTTGAAAAAGTTTGAAATCATGAAAACATGCAAATGCACATAGCATGCGAATGGATTCTAATCTCGCAACTGGGGCATAAGTCTCATCGTAGTCGATACCCTCTTCTTGATTGTATCCTTGAGCTACGAGTCGAGCCTTGTTACGAGTTACTAAACCATCCTCATTCAGTTTGTTTCGGAATACCCAACGGGTGCCAATGACCGGATGATCAATAGGCTTGGGAACAAGTTCCCAAACTTGATTCCGTTCGAATTGGTTCAATTCCTCTTGCATGGCATCTATCAAGAAACAATCACTACATGCTTCATCAATAGATTTGGGTTCTAGTTGTGAAATAAATGCAACACTAGAAACAATATCTCTACTTGATGATCGAGTACTTACTCCTTTGGTAATATCACCAATTACCAAATCTTTTGGATGATCAGCTGTGAATTTTAACCTCTTCGGTAGGCTCTGTAGGTAGCTGGTTCCTGGATCTCCTCTAGGGGGTTCAGCTTGTGCAGAGCTTGGTTCAGGTTCAGCTGATGTTGAGCTTGATGTAGGCAGATCTTCATCACTGTCATCGAGTGTCATTTGGTTTATTTCATCAAAAGTGACGTTGATTGACTCTTCGATGATCATGGTACGTTTGTTGAAGACTCTGTACCCTTTGCTCTTGGCCGCATAACCTAGAAAAATACCTTCATCGGCCTTTTCGTCAAACTTTCCCAAATTGTCTTTAGTATTAAGAATAAAGCATTTACAGCCAAAAATCTTAAAGTATACAACTGAAGGAATTCTATCAAACCATAACTCAAAAGGAGTCTTCTTCGATTTGGGTCGAATTAGAACTCTACTGAGCACAAAGCAAGCTGTATTGACAGCTTCAGCCCAGAAGTATTTGGGTAGGCTAAATTGATTTAACATTACTCTGGCCATTTCGGTTAGAGTTCTGTTCTTACGTTCCACAACTCCATTTTGTTGTGGAGTTCTAGGACAAGAGAACTCGTGTATGAAACCGTGTGTGTCACAAAATTGCTCAAAATCAGCATTCTCGAATTCGCCTCCATGATCACTTCTAATTCGAGTGATCATGTAACCTTTTTCATTCTGTACTTTCTTGCAAAAGGCGACAAATTCGGATAATGCGTCATTCTTGCGTGTCAAGAAATATACCCACGTGTATCTAGAAAAATCATCTACAATTACAAATGCATATAATTTACCTCCGAGGCTAGCAACTCTGCTAGGACCGAATAAATCCATGTGTAGCAATTGTAGAGGTCTAGTAGTACATACTGCGTTTACAGACTTGAATGTGGATCTGGTAGCCTTGTTCTTTTCGCATTGGCTGCATACCGAATCCTTCTTGAATGTTATGTCCGGTAAACCGCGTACTAACTTCTTTGTGGATAATCTTGAAATTGTATCCATGTTTGCATGACCGAGTCTCATATGCCATAAATGACTCTCATCATTTTTGGCCATTAAGCATCTACCTGAAATGTTAGCTTCTTCCAATAGATAGAAAACATATATATTGTCTTCCCTGATTCCTTCAAAGATAGTACTACCAGTTGAGCTATCAACTATAGTACATTTGTCTTTGCCAAAGTTGATACCATAACCATGATCAGCTAGATGACTTATGCTGAGCAGATTATGTTTCAACTCGGTAACCAGACAGACATCTTTAATCACGGGATAGGGAGATTTACCGACATCACCGATACCAATAATATACCCTTTTAAATTATTGCCGAAGGAAACATAGCCTTCCTTCTTCTTCTTCGACAGTGTTGCAAATAGAGTAGCGTCACCGGTCATATGCCGTGAGCAACCGCTGTCGAGGATCCATTTGCTTCTAGCATGTGAAGGGTGTTCCACCTACAAAACAGTTTGCAGATGAAACTCTTGGTACCCATTTCTTGTAGGGTCCTGAATTGTTAGCTTTAGGTATCCAAGCATAAATATTTAAATCAACTAACTTTCTCATTCTACATGCAGATGAAATATGACCAATGAGGCCACAATAATGACATTGTGCATGTTGAGTGTTGAAAGCAGAGTGATGTGCATGGTTGGTAGGTTTAGGTTTTCTAGTATAGAAGAATGCATACCTATGATCTTGTTTGGGCTTAACCTTTTGGGGTAAAGGTTTTATTTGGTTTGGTCTGACAGTGTTTAGCTTGGGAATGTTCCGATTTCTCGGTAAGTGACACGTGTTAGGATAGGAAGCAGCAAGCTCAGGCTGTTTTCCTAACCTAATTTCCAACCTTTTGGAAGTGTCATATAACTTAGTATAATCAGAAGTGAGTGATTCCATTCTGATTTGTGCAGATTGAAGACTTTTCTTTTCTTTAGAAAGATCTTCTCTCAATTGGTCTATAATCTTATCTTTCTCTTCGGATGACTGTTTAGTCTCGTGTAATAAGAGCTTTATAGAGGAAAGCTCACCAGACTCACTAACACTAGTTCTAACCTCAGCTAGTAGGTCGGTAAGTCTTCCTATTTCTCCTTTGTACTCTTTGAGTACCTTCTTAGCGGTCTGATATTTACTACGCAGTTTTCTGTAGTCAAGCATCAGGTCACTGAAGGCATCTCCTAATTGCTCAAAGGTAAAGTCATCATATGTTTCTACAGGTTCAGTAGGTACCTGATCAACTGCCATGAAGCAGATGTTTGCAGCGTCCTCTGAATGTTCGTCTTCTGAGTCGCTAGCTTCACTCTTATGCCATATGCTGGTGTTGGCATATTTCCGGGATGTTGATCTCTTCAGGTTGCCTTTTTCATACCTGTTGTTCTTCTTGCTCGATGATGAGTTGGTGGGACAGTCCTTCTTCATATGTTCCTTCTTCTTGCAGCCATAGCAGACAGCATCTTCTTGG
Organism: Iris pallida; assembly: GCA_029216955.1. Lineage (NCBI taxonomy): Eukaryota > Viridiplantae > Streptophyta > Magnoliopsida > Asparagales > Iridaceae > Iris > Iris pallida. Next base: position 2,881,881 of record JANAVB010044817.1, on the reverse strand, counting down.
TACCAGTTGTTGCTGTTGTTCTCTTTGACTCTTTTCTCATGTCTCATGAATCTTTTGAACTTCCTTGCTAGGAGAGCTTGATCTTCAGCGTCAGATCCACTGCTGTCTGAGTCATCTTCAGGAGCCTTTCTGTGCTGACCTTTGAGGGCGATCGTCTTCTCCTTTGGTGCAGGCTCTTCAAAATCTTGCAGCTCCAGTTCATGAGTGAGTAGCTTACCCATGAGTACTTCAAGTGACATTGTGGTGAGGTCGTTTCCTTCAATGATAGCTGTAGCCTTCGAAATCCAGTTCTTGGTGAGAGCTCGCAGGAGTTTGCGAATCTTTTCGTGGTTACTGTAATCTTTGCCTAGAGAGGACAAAGGGTTTACAATATCCAAGAACCTCTCGAACATTTGAGTGACTATTTCATTTGGCTTCATTTTGAACGCCTCGTACTCTTGAGTAAGTCTGCTGACTTTCGACTCCTTGACTTGAGTCGTGCCTTCATGTGTAACTTCGAGAAGCTTCCATACACCATTTGCCGTTGTGCATGTAGATACCCTGTTAAATTCTGTTCCGTCTAAGGCACAAAAGAGAGCATTAATGGCACGTGCGTCAAGACTGGCCTTTTTCTTTTCCTCCTCTGTATAACTGCTTTGGGGTTTTTCAACCAAAACTCCCTCAACATTTATACGAGGTGGCTTTTGATAGCCTTCAAGAACAATAGCCCATAAGTCAAAATCAAGAGATTTCAAGAAGAAACTCATCCATGTTTTCCAATAAGTGTAGTTAGTACCATCAAACAGAGGGGGTCTGTTTGTGGCCTGACCTTCACTTGTGAATTTCATAGTAGCCATGTGATGTGCTGTGATCTAATAAATAATGAATAAATAATAGCACTGTTACCTTGCTTTACCTTTAACACCCGCTCTGATACCAATTGTAGGAACGATATAGTAAAGCGTAATACTCTAGAGGGGGGGTGAATAGAGTTGGCAGCGGAATAATGCTAATTAAAAATTGTTAGCAACACAATCACAGTATATAATCACAATTGAAATAATGTAAAGGCAGAGTTCAGAAAGCCAACACAAAGACAGCGATGTATACTGGTATCCCTCTGTTGAGGACTAATCCAGTCGGTAGAACTCTTGCTACCAGTTTGAATCCACTATAGGAAAAACCGCAAGTTTTCTTACGAAGTCCTTGCAACTTCTACAACGCGAGCTTTGATACGAAGAACTCGTCCAACTTCAAATGTGAAGAGGTATTCTTCAATCAAGCCTTCTGATTACAATCTCTCAGAAACTTCTAGACCATACCGCACTGGCAAATCGACTAGAGGATTGTAACTGGCTTGGGATCTGAAATTGAAAGCTCTAGAAAACTCTTTGGAAGATAGAAAGCTTTAGATAGAGAGAAGATTGAAAGTGAATGAGTGATTTGAAATGATCGAAATCCTTCTCTATTTATAGGAATTCCAAAGGGAGAACTCTGTCAGAATTCGGGCAGAATTCGGGCAGAACTCGATGAGCAAATCTCGGTTAAATCCGCAACTGCAGGAGGACCAAGTTCCAGAGAATTCAAAAATCAAAACGGCCACTAACCGAACTCTGGCCAAACTCTGGCCGAACTCTGGCCGAGTTCTGTCAGGGTTAGGTTAGGGTTTTAAAAATAGGTTTTGGTGATTTTTGAAAACCTTTTTGAAAACCTTTTTGTAAACATTTTGATAGGTCATTTTAAAAACATTTTTGAACTATTTTAGGGATAGCCTATTTGCCAGTACGACTCGGTGTACAACGTATTTCTAGACTCAAATAAAATAAAAATTACATTGCATAGGAAATACAGACTCAAGTAGGCAAATAGATCTTCAGTCTTGAACGGAGTGAATATCCAATCTTGCTTATGTCCAAGAAGCCGAGATGTCCCAACTAGCTTTGTATATCCAGACAGAGTTTTGATCAATTATTAAAATCAGGTTTGACCATATGACCAATGGGCCAACAGTTCTCTCATGGTGACTTCCTCCTACGGCTAATTTGCTTTAGCAGCAGTCGTCTTCCTCCTATGGTTTGTTTATTACAGTAGATAAAATAATACTTTCAATAATATGAAGAAAACTAATATGCTACTTTATTCAAAGTATTTATTAGTAAGGTATTTTCTTGAAAACTTTAAAGGGAATCTTGTAGAAGCATAAAAATTATCAAAGTACAAACTTCCCGTAGAAGTTCCTTCCAGCAACAGGAGCTTCTCTGCAGGAACATCCATTTTTTTTGTAAAGAGATAAAACGTGAGAATCTTCCTTCAACAAAGGCAAAATCCCTACAGGAAGCTCCTTCTAGAAAGAAGAACTCCCCGCAAGAGCTTCCATCCAGCGAGAGGGCTACCATGCTGGAGCATTCCTCTAGCAGGAAAAATGCTTTTCGCATGAGGTTTCTTTTCGTGGGACATGTCGCATTTAACGTGTCGTATTTGAAAAGATCAAGGTGCTAGTGTAAAGAGAACATGAAAAATACTATAGAATCTGAAGAGGTTCATCAGAACAGTTTTCAAGTCGCTCATCGTAGTTTGTGTAGTTATAACTGCATGAAGCCATATGGCAGCATATGTACTCACTCGTGCGAGGTCGTGCCTATTCTCCGGCCTATGTAACCGTTACTACGTGTCAAAATCTTCGGGCAAGCCGCATGATCTTGGAGCTACGTAGAAGTATGTCCTTAAACCCCATGTTAACGAAGCTAACATGGCATTGCACGAAGCCTATAATCATGAGACAGTGCTTCCCGCGAGAATTCTTCTCCCATAGGATAGTGCCTCCCACGAAAATTTAGTAGTAACAGTTTTTAAGACTTTTTACCATAAATAGTATTTGTGCTTCCAACATACTCAGAATACGCATACTTGAGCAACAACATCTTAAGCATCCTTTTGTGAGAGCACTATGCCCATTAATATTTGTGCACATCGAAAGCTTCTGAAAGTCCGTTAGATCATCAACAGAGCAAAGAAATTTTGTGTCGATTCGATATCCATCACTACACTCTCCAGAATCTCAAACTTTATACATGAATTATTGAATAATTATATTATTTTGTAATAGAATTTGATATATTGTAAGCTTTATAAAAGTTTTATTTCAAAGGATTATATTTTTTCTATTCGAAAATGACATATTGATAATATCAACATTGCAGCCTCCAATACATGAAATATTATATAAAAAGAATCAAGAAATCACCTGAAGTTACACCCAAGGAGATACGAGAAACCCAATCTCCCTCTCCTTCATTCTCTTTATTATTATTTTTCTTTTCTATTGATCATTTGGTGGCTACCCAAGGAGACACGAGCACAAATATATATTATTCAGGATAAGCTCAAGAATATATATTTATATCCGCAAAGAAAACCTAACCCTAAGATAATTAATGATTTCTAAACATAAGCTTATTAGTTATATAAGATTAGTTCAACAATATATATTTATAATCAAATATACTTTCCAAACAACATAGAAAACTTAACATTAATATAATTAGTTACTTAAGATTAGTTAAACTAAGTAAACTAAAAGGAATCAACTTAGTTGTTTAATTAGGATAGTTCCAAATAATTAAGTGACCATAACCAAATCAAAATAGGTTTAGAATAAGTTTTGATTTAAATCAAAATTTCTAACATATTTTTGTGGTGTCGTTATTCTAGTTCTTCTTGGTAGATCATGAATAGTGAATGAATATTGTATTTCTTGGGAAAGAAAATGATTTTGATAATCTATTTTATTATCTCTTGACATATTGGGTTGTGGAATACCAATGTCGGACTTTAGATTTTGAGACCCGAGGCGAACCCTAACTAAAAGGGTGTCCCAAAGCTTAATGTTTATATTTTTTCCATCGACAATGATACAATAGTATCAAGAAATAAAACAATAAACCAAATAAAATACCCAAATCAATATGTCATATTTAAATACTAATAAAAGTTGAAGATATTACAAACCAAATAATAAAGTAATGTTCCAGACAAACAAATAAAAAGAAAGCATCATATTTTTAGAACAACGAAAGGGGAGAGTGTTGGCCCAAATAGTCATTGGTGAACCTAATTTTGATATTGATCGAGCCATGACTTGATATGACTCGATATGACATAATCAGCACATCAGTCAGCATGTCAGCCTAATGTCAGCATTACATATCGCAACTATTCTCATACAACAAGGACGTCTGAATTTTATCATTTGTTATGTATTTTATGTTTCTTTATAGTACAAGATGTGCATTGAGTCGTCTTGGATCTAGGAAGATCAAACCTCAAATGAACATCCTAGTCAACCAAACAAAACTAACCAAAAACTCCACATAAACCATTCCGACCGAAATCGGACCCAGTTATGCCCGAACTCAGTCCCTCAAATCCAGCTTGCTATTTAATTGTTCCCTCCTGAAGACCGGGCTCTTATTGGCCCATATATTCATGATCAACCAGATTTTGATAATTGACTTAAAACTCCAAATCTGATATATGAAGTACAAAGTCTATAGAAGGCCGCAATTATTCTCGTCAAGCAAGATTTTTGTCAATTTATTCTGTACTTTTACTTTTCTTGAGTCTACGTTATTTTGTGAGTCAGATATCACTGGCATTTAGATGAACATCCTCACACAAACAAAATTCACTCTTACGAAACCAAACCAATATCCAAAAAGCCATTCTGAACCCAAAAGTACCTTGAAAGCCTACTAGCCGAACTCCGTGCGAGTTCCCCGAACTCGGTATCCTTGACTTACTCCTGGTCAGAGGAATACTTATTCTTGCAGATCTCATACGTTCAAAATTTTGAACGTTGCCCTAACCGAGTTCTGCCTGAACTTTAGTTCAAAAATACCTATAAATAGAGAAGAGAGTTTTTCATTTTACTCACTCTTCTCATTCTTGATCTTCTCTATTCATTCTAAGCCTTCCTATTACAAAGAGTTTTTTAATCTTCATATTTTCAAGACAACTCACATTCTTCTAAGTGTCAGTGTGTTCCAATTAGAAGAGTTCGTGTTGTACAAGCTTAGTGTATAAAAGCTTTTCAGGCGGTGTTGAAGTGTGTTCGTTGGTTTCAGATAAAAATACGACGTTGTAAGAATTCGGCCTTCGGAGTAAAGCATGCGGTATAACCTCTATTTAAAATAGTAGATATTTGACATCGAGCAAGAGTACTCGAGCCTGGACTAGTCCTCTCAGAGGAAACCAGGATAAAATCTTGGTGTATGTATATTGCTTCTATCTCACTATTTAATTACTACTTTATATTATTGCATTAATTATCTATCTTTGCTAGCCTTTACCTACATTAATTTTATTGGGGATATTACTTCCGCAACACTCTATTCATTCCCCCTCTAGAGGTGCTATCGGTCCCATAATTGGTATCAAAGCATAGTTTCTCTAAGTTGGACTAAAACTCCTTCAGAAATGGCATCATCATATATACACTAGTAATGGTGAAGGCCAGTCTACAAATATGCTTCTCCTATTTGATGACACAAATTATATGTATTGGAAGACACACATGATCTTTTATCTCAAGTCACTTGATTTCAATTTATGGTCAATTTTCATTGATGGTTATAAGAAATCACTTTCTATTGTCCAATAGGGTAACCTGGTTGAAAAACCACATGACAAGTATACTGATCATGAAAAAAAAGTCTTAGGCAAAAGCTATGAATGCTTTATTTTGTGTTGTAGATAAAATAGAATTCAATAGAGTATAAACATGTGCCACATCTCATGAGGTGTGTAACCTTCTTGAGTAAACTCATGAAGGAACATCACATGTGATGGAATCCAAAATCTGAAGACTCACACAAGAATATGAGACCTTCAAAATGTAGCCTAATGAGACTACTACTAACATGTTTTCTCGGTTCTTAGATATTGTTAATCCCTTATCTTTTCTTAGAAAAGAATATAAGAATAATGAAAAAATACGAAAGGTACTTTGCGGATTGACTAAGAACTAGAATCCTAAAGCAACGACTATAATTGAAGGGAACGATCTCACAACCACGACTCTCGAGACACTTATGGGAAAGCTTATGACACATGAGATGGACCTTAAAGAATTTAAAGAGCCAGTACCGAAGGAGAAAATTATCGCATTAAAAGCACATCATAAGATGGCTTTCGATGACGAAAGTGAGAATGACAGTTTGGACAATGAGCAAATGGCCCTTATGACGAGGAACTTCAGAAGATTTCTAAAGTACGAAAAATCTAACAAAAAGAAAAATGATTCCAAAGATGATGAAATATCAATATGCTACAGCTGTAAGAAGGTCATATCAAGAAAGACTGTCCTATTATAAGGAAGGGAAGCAGATATGATCAATCAACCAAGAGAAGGACTTCAACTGTGAATTGTGCCAATACTAGCATCTAGTGCGAAAGTGAGGCAAGTGGTTCTAAAGAAGAAGAAAGACCTCCCATCACAGCAAATCTATGCTTCATGGCTACAGATGCAAAGGTAACTACAAATCCTTTATATGAATAATTTACTTTTAGTTAGTTATCTAATGCCTTCAGTGATCTACTAGAAGATCAAGAGAAGATGGATATGTATAAATGTGCTAAGGAAGAGCTAAAAGTAGTACACTCTGACTTTACTAAACAATCTCAAATACTAGAAGATATTCGAGATAAAACTTCCTCTAGTAACACGGATGAGATTTTTTCTTTAAAATTGAGATTAAATGACACTCTTGAGGAGCTTGAGAAAACAAATCGAGACAATGTGAAACTCAAGGATCTCTATGAATTAGAGAAAAAGAAGTATAATATTGTTGCTAAGAGAATAGACGCACTCACGACCAAGTATAATGAAGCTTATGATATCACTAAAAAAAATTAGAGATTAAACTGGGTAAACAGGTTGTCAAACCTGTGACTCAAGTGAACACGAATCATATGGCTAAACATAAACACAGCACATCTAACACTACTAGAACCTCTAGAAGTCATGCATTCATGTATAAATTTCTCAAAAAACATCACACCCCTTTTCATAAACTCACATACATGATCTTCGAACTTCACCTAGCACAAATACTTCTACTACATGTTATTATTGTGGTATAAGAGGACATGTGTCACATCTATGGGATTAGTAGACATGAATATATATGTTTGGGTTCCCAAAACTAACACATCTAGACCCTCAAGAAAGTGGGTACCAAAGGTTACATCTTCAACTTGTGTTGCAGGTGGACCTACCTTCTCTCACTAGAAGTAAATAAATTCTCGATAGTAGTTGCTCCAGACATATGATACGTGATAATACCTTATTTACAACTCTATCGATGAAGAAAGAAGGCTATGTCTCCTTTGAAAACAACTTTAAAGGACATATAATTGGTAATGCTGACATAGGTAATTCTTCCTCTCCTATTATTAAAGATGTTTGCTTAGTAACATAAATAAAACATAACCTTCTGAGTATAAGTCAATTGACTGTTCACGATTATGGAATTAATTTTTTTAAAGATAAATGCTTTATTTATGACAAAATTTCAAGAATAATCTCTTTTAAAGGATTAAGAGAGGACAATATATATGTTTTATATCTAGCAAAAAATATTAACAATATAGTAAGTGTCTATACACATCTTAAGACAAAAGTTGGATATGGCACATGCGTCTTGGATATGCGAACATGGATATTATTGTAAGATTGTCCACAAAAAAAATGGTAAGGCGCTTACCTAATATTACTTTCAAGAAAGATATAGTCTATGTCGAGTGTGAAAAGAATACGACAACCATCATCTTTCAAATTAATAAACGTTGTCAGTACCTCTAGACTGCTTCAACTGTTACATATGGACTTATTTGCACCAAGTTGAGTCGCTAGTATTGACGGTAAGCTATATGCTTTTGTAATAGTTGATGACTATTCAAGATATGCTTGGGTTTATTTTCCTACAAATAAAAATGAGGTCTTTTCTAAGTTTGTTTCTTTTTGTTCATGAGTACTCGTATTCGAAGTGATCATTGTAGGAACGAAATCGTAAAGCACAATACTCTAGAGGGGGGGTGAATAGAGTTGGCAGCGAAATAATGCTAATTAAAAAATGTTAGCAGCAAGATCACAGAATAATAATCACAACTAAATAATGTAAAGGCAGAGATAAGAAAGCAAACGCAAAGACATCGATGTATACTGGTTTCCCTCTGTTGAGGACTAATCCAGTCGGTAGAACTCTTGCTACCAGTTGAATCCACTATTGGCAAAACCGCAAGTTTTCTTACGAAGTCCTTGCAACTTCTACAATGCGAGCTTTGATACGAAGAACTCGTCCAACTTCAATTGTGAAGAGGTACTCTTCTAATCAAGCCTTCTGATTACAATCACTCAGAAACTTCTAGACCGTACCGCACTGGCAAATCGACTAGAGGATTGTAATTGGCTTGGGATCTAAAAATTTAAAGCTCAAGAAAACTCTTTGGAAGACTGAAAGCTTTAGATAGAGAGAAGATTGAAAGTGAATGAGTGAGTTAAAATAATCGAAATCCTTCTCTATTTATAGGAGTTCCAAAGACAGAATTCTGGCAGAATTCGGGCTGAATTCGGGCAGAACTCTATGAGAAAATCTCGGTCAAATCCGCAACTGCAGGAGGACCAAGTTCAGAAGAATTCAAAAATCAAAACGGCCACTAACCGAACTCTGGCCGAGTTCTGTCAGGGTTAGGTTAGGTATTTAAAAATAGTTTTTGGGGATTTTTGAAAACCTTTTTGAAAACCTTTTTGAAGCTTTTGTTAATATGAATGTTTTTCAAAACTAAGGACATTTTAAAAACATTTTGAAATCATTTTGGAATAGCCTATTTGCCAGTACGACTCGGTGTACAACATATTTCTAGACTCAATAAAATAAAAAATACATTGCTTAAAGAAATATAGACTCGAACAGGCAAACATTGCTTCGGTCTTGAACTGTGTAGATAGCTGTTCTTGATCATGTCCAAGAGTCCGAGATATCCTGACTAGCTTCATATATCGAGACAGAGTTTGATCAATTATTAAAATCAGTTTGACCATATGACCAATGGGCCAACAATCTCCCCCATTTTGATAATTGACAAAATATGAATGATATAACATTTAAGCTTGGAATAAAATCAAAAATTGTTCATGTACTGCATTATCTCAAAAAGAATGTTAGATGTATTTTTCTCCCCCGTTGTCACTTAGCAAAATAATTGCAAAAGAGAGAAACTCCCCCGCAATCAATGCATAAATAACAAACAGTGAAGAAAACACAAGAAAATAATCATGACAAAGTAAAGAAATTAGAATGACATCACACGTATGTATTTGTTCTCAGGCAGTTTATAACAGAAAAATATTTTACAGGTAGTTTAAAATAGAGAAGCAGATAAAAATGCTATAAATAAGTAAATAAACTGATGTGAACCATAAACTACGCATCTCATAAAGATAAAAGGATGTTCAGAAGACATCAATAAATAAATCCAGTACAAGTCCTCAAAAGAAATACTGATAATAAAGTCTAGAAAGATAGAAAAACTTGGAATGTCGGAGCATTTCCATGTATACAGTAGATAATATATAAGTCTCAAAAATCAGATAACATATCACATATCCTCATAATCATCATCATCATCATCAGCATGACCGACATGGCTAGAAGGACCAGCTGCAGAGGTACCAGCGCCAGAAGGATGAGGAGGGGTGACAGTGTAAAACTCACCGACATAGTCTCGAGGAGGAGCACGGTCAGAACGGTACCAATCATATGAGTTACCGGGATGAAAGTAGGCATGAACAGCCTCATCCTCACAGCGGTAACCAGAGAAAGCTGGATCTCTAGGAATGGAACCGGCAGAATGTCCAGTATGGTCAAATCGAAGATCATCTAAAGAATTTACAATCGCCTGATAACGAGTGACGTCGCAGAACTCACGTTCGCGGGCCATGTCCGTCATCGAGACGTACATATCTGAAAGGTGCTGGTGTATGCCCTCAAATGTCATGGCATACTGCTTAGGAGGTGGAGGAGGTGGAGCAGTAGGAGGAGCAGTAGAAGGAGCAGTAGGAGGAGCAGCAGCAGTCATACTGCGACGAGATAACTTGAGAAACTTGGGCTCAGGGTCTTGAGTACAAGTTGATAAGTCAATATCGAAACGCTGGAAGATGCGCGGGAGAATCATCGCATAAGAGAGATTTCTATCTCTTGCACGACAACGTCCCATCATCTGGATAATGGTCTTAGGGGCAGAAAATGGAATCCCCTTAAGAATGTGATACATAGCAGATAATTCAAGGGACGTGACATCATCCTTTGAAGTAGACTTTGGAAGGAGAGTGGAGTAAATGATACGATGCAATTCATAATTAAACAAGTTCAAGTTGTTTGCCTTGAACTTTCCAGAGCGAACTCGATCAGGTGCACAAAGTTCCGCTTTGAAACTAGTAAGTGTCGTGCCGTCGGGGAAATCAAAATCAGTGATATCAACAAGCGGTTCACCTTCGTTGGGAATACCAAGGAATTCCACTAAGATAACATTATTGAAATTGATATCTAATCCTCCAACACGAGTACTTACGTCAAACGTGTTTAATATGATATTGCAGTAGAACAGTCTAATGGCATTAGTTGCTACGGGGAAACAAAGTTTAACAAAATATTGTAACCCTAATGCCTCAAAGTAAGGGCGGTGTTCTGGAAACACAGTCCACTTGATAGGAGCACATGTGCATATGGATCTCATGGAAAAGTCTCCATACCACATAAAAGCTTGATCTAGGGTTTGAAAGTAAAACCCGTCGAACGCGCCATCGCTAGATTGGACTGGCAAAAAGAGGAAATTCGTGGGTGGATTCGAAGATGAACCTTCGTCACTAGGATTGGTTGTCTTCTTCCTCTTGAAGGGGTTAAATCCCTTAGGTGCCATTTGTGCAATAAACGTAAATAGCACGAAATTGAAAGGAGGGGAAATAAGGAGTTATACCTCCCGAAATTTGAGTATGTTGTAGAGAACAACGATCTCCGTACGAATCTGAAGTTTGGATTGATTTCACCACGTGGATTGGAAGAGAAAGAGTGGTGAAGAACTAGGGTTAGGGTGCTCTCGTCAGGCTGCTGTTGCTGTTGCTGTTTTGATAAAGTTTAGAAGCAATGAAGAAGAAAGGCTCTCGGGTTCTGGTTATATAACCTGATACCCTAACCGAACTCGGGCCGAATTTGGTCCGAATTTTGGCCGAATTTGCCTGGGGTTGGTTTGAAACACTTTCTTTTCATTGGCTCATTTCAAATTTTAATTCAAAAGATTAGTGATTTCAACCTTCAATTAACATAATTAATATTATTTTATAGATTAAATATCGTTACACAGCGACTGTCTCAGATTAGCTGTAGGAGTACTGTCCCAGCTGGCGGAGGTTCACCGGGGAACTCTTAAGTACCGCTTCGCTTCAACCGTAGTTGTGGTGACAGACAGACTCTTTATTGGCTTGTCTCTAACACAGTTTTTGCGTATTGAAATATAATCATAAAACAAAATTAATTAATATTACTGACGTCCAAAATTCCTAATTCTCGACGTAAATAATTGAAACGATCTTCTGCTAGAGGTTTTATGAAAATGTCAGTTAATTGATTCTCAGTATCTATGTACACAAGGTCAATATCTCCATTTTGATGATGATCTCTAAGAAAATGATGTCGAATTTCGATATGTTTAGTACAAGAATGACATACAGGATTCTTAGTCAAATTAATAGTGCTCATGTTATCACAGAAAATAGGAATATGTGTATAAAATAAATTATAGTCTTCCAAGGTTTGTTTCATCCACAAAATCTGAGCACAACAACGTCCTGCGGCGATATACTCAGCCTCTGTTGTTGAAAGGGCTACAGAATTTTGCTTTTTACTAAACCATGAGACTAAAGACTTGCCTAAGAAATGACATGTGCCACTGGTACTTTTTCTATCAACTTTGCATCCAGTAAAATCTATATCCGAATAACCAATAAGGTCAAAGGACTTAGTTTTGGGATACCATAAGCCAACAGAAGAAGTGCCCTTAAGGTATCGAAAGATACGCTTAACTGCGCACAGATGTGATTCCTTTGGATTAGTTTGAAAACGTGCACACAGGCAAATACTAAACATAATATCTAGACGACTAGCAGTTAAATAAAGTAAACTACCGATCATACCTCGATACTTACGTGTGTCAACCGGCTTGCCTTGTTCATCAATATCAAGCTTTGTTGAAATTGCCAACGGAGTGCCAATAGGTTTGACATTGTCCAGATCAAACTTCTTTAGCAAATCTCTTGTGTACTTGGCTTGATTTATGAATGTCCCATTGTCAGTTTGTTTGATTTGCTGTCCGAGAAAGAATTTCAGCTCTCCCATCATGCTCATCTCAAACTCATTCTGCATACACTTAGAAAATTCTTGACACAGAGATTCATTAGTAGATCCAAATATAATATCATCAACATAGACTTGTATTAAGAGAAGCTTACCATTAAAGGACTAAATAAAAAGTGTAGTGTCAACCTTGCCTTTTGAAAAACCGTTGTCAAGTAGGAAAGAGCTTAGACGATCATACCAAGCACGAGGGGCTTGTTTCAGACCGTATAAAGCTTTCTTCAACTTGAAAACATGATCAGGGTTTTTAAAATCTATGAAACCTGGATGTTGTGCTACAAAAACTTCTTCTTTTATAAAACTATTTAAAAATGCACCCTTGACATCCATTTGAAATAATTTGAAATTATAAAAACGTACAAATGTACATAACATGCGAATGGATTCTAATCTCGCAACTGGGCATAAGTCTCATCGTAGTCGATACCTTCTTCCTGATTGTATCCTTGAGCTACGAGTCGAGCCTTATTACGAGTCACTAAACCATTCTCATTAAGTTTATTTTGGAATACCCAACGGGTGCCAATGACCGGATGATCAATAGGCTTGGGAACAAGTTCCCAAACTTGATTCCGTTCAAATTGGTTTAATTCCTCTTGCATAGCATCTATCCAAAAATTATCACTACATGCTTCATCAATAGTTTTGGGTTCTAGCTGTGAAATGAATGCAACACTAGAAACAATATCTCTACTGGATGTACGAGTACATACACCTTTGGTAATGTCACCAATTACCAAATCCTTTGGATGATCAGCTGTAAATTTTAATCTTTTCGGCAGACTCTGAAGGTAGCTGGTTCCTGGATCTTCTCTATGAGGATCAGCTAGTGCTGAGCTTGGTTGAGAATCAGCTGATGTTGAGCTTGGTACAGTTGGATCTTCGTCATTATCATCGATAGTCATTTGATTCAATTCATCAAAGGTGACGTTGATTGATTCTTCGATGATCATAGTTCGTTTGTTGAAGACTCAGTATCCTTTGCTCTTGGCCGCATAACCTAAAAATATACCTTCATCGGCCTTTTCGTCAAACTTTCCCAAATTACCTTTTGTATTAAGAATAAAGCACTTAAAACCAAATATTCTAAAATATGAAACTGATGGAATTCAATCAAACCATAACTCAAATGGAGTCTTCTTCAATTTGGGTCGAATTAGAACTCTATTGAGAACAAAACAAGTTGTATTGACAGCTTCAGCCTAGAAATATTTGGGTAGACTAAACTGGTTTAACATTTCTCTGGCCATTTCGGATAGAGTTCTGTTCTTACGTTCCAAAACTCCTTTTTGTTGTGGAGTCCTAGGGCAGGAGAACTCATGTACAAAACCGTGTGTGTCACAAAATTGCTCAAACTCTGCATTCTCAAATTTGCCACCATGATCGCTTCTAATACGAGTGATCATGTAACCTTTTTCATTATGTACTTTCTTGCAAAAGGCGACAAATTCGAATAATGCATCATTCTTGCGTGTCAAGAAGTATACCCACGTGTATCTAGAGAAATCATCTACAATTACAAAAGCATATATCTTACCTCCGAGGCTAGCAACTCTGCTAGGACCAAATAAGTCCATATGTTGCAATTGTAGAGGTCTAGTAGTACATACTGCATTTACTGACTTGAATGTGGATCTGGTAGCTTTGTTCTTTTTATATTGGCTGCATACCGAATCATTCTTGAATGTTATGTCCGGTAAACCGCGTACTAGCTTCTTCGTGGATAATCTTGAGATTGTGTCCATATTTGCGTGATTGAGTCTCATATGCCACAGATGACTCTCATCACTTTTAGCCATTAAGCATCTACCTGAAATGTTAGTTTCTTCCAACAAATAGAAAACATATATGTTGTCTTCCCTGATACCTTTAAAGATAGTACAACCAGTTGAGCTATCAACTATAGTACATTTGTCTTTGCCAAAGTTGATGCCATAACCATTATCAGCTAAATGACTTATGCTGAGTAGATTATGTTTCAACTCGGTAACCAGACAGACATCCTTAATCACAGGATAAGGAGACTTACCAACATCACCGATACCAATGATATACCCTTTCAAGTTATTACCGAAGGAAACATAACCTTCCTTCTTCTTCTTCGACAGTGTTGCAAATAATGTAGCATCACCGGTCATATGCCGTGAATAACCGCTGTCGAGGATCCATTTGCTTTTAGCATGTGAAGGGTGTTCCACCTACAAAACAATTTGCAGATGAAACTTTTGGTACCCATTTCTTGTAGGGTCCTAAAATGTTAGCCTTTGGTATCCAAGCATAAATATTTAAATCAACAAGCTTTCTGATTCTAGATACAGGTAAAATATGACCAATGAGACCACAATAATGACATTGTGCATGTTGAGTGTTGAAAGCTGAGTGGTGTGCATTGTAGGAGCATGGAATTTCAGAACCAGAAAGCCCATGCGCCAGACTACATGCGCCAGAGCTTGGACAAAGTACTTCACTGCAAAAGCAACAAATATAGACATTGAAAAAGGACTTTTTATTTAACATATAAAAGTCGATTACATGTCTAAGAAAAGAATGTACAAAGAAGAATTTCTACAAAGAAAAGATCCTAAGTCTACAGCCAACATGCGCCCTCAAGTAGGCGCAGCAATCACCATGCACCTTCAGTCAGACGCATCCCACCATGCGCCCTCAGCAAAGTGCATCCTTTTCAGCAGCTCAGTTATGTGCATCCCAGTTATGTGCATCCCTTTAGCAGCCCAGTTATGTACCGCTCTTCCAGCCAAGCTCACCGCCGTCAAAATGCTTCGACTAATGAAGTATTTATTGAGCAGAACGAGGGTGGCAATCAACCCTCTAGCCGAGGAAGAGAAGAGCACCGTAAGCCGACCTTGGGCCAGGGGAGGCTTCGAAAGAGCCTCCAAAGACGAAGGAAGACCGTAATCGAAACCGCAGCTAAAAGAGCAGCTTTCAAACCAACCAGAGTGGGCAACACCCACTTTGAAGGAAGAAAGAGCCACCAAAGCCGCAGCACCGCCATTCCGATCTGCGGCTCTTCCTGCACAACGAAGACGAGGCCCGAGCATCCCTATCTTTGGATGTAACAGGCACCTTCTGTCTGCCTCGGAAGCCCTCGACTCCGACTTTTGGATGTAACAGTCACCTTCAAGTGCATCAACGAAGATATTGCATCGCATCTTCACCCTCGGAAGCATCTCGTCAACAGAATGCATTTGAATACACAAGTTCATGTCGGAAGAACGTGAGAGAACAAGAAGCAAACCCTCTCTCCATGCCACTATTTATAGGTCGGGCAAATAAAACCCATGCGCCAAGTGGATGGCTCTCCGAATTCCGTGTAATGATTTTGTATTTAATGGATGAACCGGACGCTTCGAATTCAGCCAAGTCAGAACGGCTATTTAAAGCACTCGAAGAACGTAACAGTCACTGCATTAAAGAACGTGTTACGAAGTGGATGCGCCGGCCAGACCGTGCATCACAAAGATGTGCCCTTCAACATCAAGCGCATCACACAGACGTGCCCTTCAGCACCAAGCGCATCATAGGGGACGCGCCCCCATACGCCTAGTGGAACGCCGATCGACGCACCCACTCAGTTGTCCATCGAATGTCAAAAACATTAAATGCTGAACTGACAGAGTTGGCAGTACGCCTCCCGAAGTCTGAACAGTTGACAGCTTTTTCAGAAGACGAAGCATCGCCAACGTCAATATCATCATTACTTTCCTCCGACGGTTACTGCCACGTGGCCACCCAACCATCTCGTATGCGCCTCCGCATCCATGCGCCAAATCTGCATGCGCCTCAAAAGCCATGCGCTCCAGACTTCTCTCTGATCCTGAAAGACAAGAGTAAAGTCACTATCGAAGCCTCGCATGCGCCTCAAAAGCCATGCGCCCAGAATGGTTCGTGACTCCTAAAGGTTACGAGCCAAAGCCTCCTCATACGCCCATTCCTAGGCGCATCCTACCAGATCATTCTCTCATAAAATCTGAGATCTCCGAGCCATGAGTCGACGACACGTGTCCTTTGACTCAACTCACCCAAGATCTCAGCAACAGAAAGATCCTCTTCTCTGCTACGTGCTGGCTCACAACAGCAGCATGAAGAAGTCAACCCCTCGATCAGGGCGCATCGTTCATGCGCTACCATCAGCAATTACCACGTGGTGTCCCCGCGTACAGGCGCACCCTACATGCGTGCATGAGCAGCCAGCCTACAAAAACTATAAATAGAGGGATCAATTCCTTCTCACAGGCACACACAGAACGATCCTACGTACAAAAAATGAAGGAACACACCACCAGAGAGGCAGATACAGACACTTAACGTCTTCCTCCTCTCAGCAAGCTCCAGCACCCAGAGCAATCCAGACCTTCAGAGAACCGATAACCGTCGTCAGATCGTCAACGGAGTCAATGCATTACCACTCACTCCATCGGCACAAGGGACCCAGATAAACAAAAGTGTACTCCTAGGACTACATCTAAGTCCTATATTGTAACACTGTTATGTTTGTATTGAAATTTGCAATAAAAGAATTTTAATGGCAAACAAGCTGGCGACTCTGCTGGGGACCTCTTTCTCCTCCACCGAGAAAGCTGTGTCGCAATCCGACGACGTGAAGGTGGGCTCCTCCCACAAGACGCTGGTCGTACGCCTCAATCAACAAGCATATGAGGAGTTCATCTTTGAAGGCAGTGCGAGTCCTTCGAAGCGGCTGCCGAAGCCGAAAAAGACCCGTCGAGTCTGGGTGCGCAAGGTCGACGCCTCGGGCACCACCACCGAAGGGGATGCGCCGATCCAGCCTTCCCTTCCTGCTGACGTCCTCAGCAGCCAAGATGCGCCCGCTGGTGCAGCGCATCTCTCGGGGAAACGTGCGGCTGACCATATTCCCCAGCCATCTCCCTCTCAGGCGAGAAAGATGCGTCGACGGAGCAGGGGCGCAGCCAATGCCCCGCGCATCACCTCTGATGCGCCATAGAAGTTCTCTGTCTTTGACAGACTCACTCGCTGTAATGGCGAGAAGAATTTGGATTCTAAGTACTATGCGCCCCAGCGGGCTGGTACGAAGAAATCTAAGGCAGCACGGGCCATGCGCCCCAGACGTGCTATGCCAGCAGCAAGCCAGAATCATGCGCTCACAATCATGTGCACTGCTGATGGCAAGCTGTATAAGGTCGACTCAGGTGCTTCTGCGCCAGAAACGAGCCGTCCTTCAAAGTCCTTATCTCACTTGGGTGTATCTATTGCGTGCACAACCCAGTCGAGTAAGGCAAATCCAGTGGTCTTGAATTCCCATGCCTCCTCTGGTTGTGCGTATGAGGTCCGTTCAAGTCACTTCAAATGTTGTGGTTCCCCCACTACTGATCGAGACGCCTGTTTGGTATTAGATCAGGGGGCGCAGCACTCACTTGACCACCCCGGCGCTTGGCCTTGCCATGCGTCTGAAGGTGGTGCGAAGGTGGCACTCTCCTCCAACGATCTGCGCAACGTGATCACTCACAAGCGCCGATCAGGAGAGTCGACTGACAAGCACGATGCACCCCTCATGGGGCACACTTGTGCTGTCGTCACCATCAACTGTTGTTGCAAAGCAGCAGTCCTACCAAGGCAGTCGGTGTTCCAGCGGCTGCAATCATCGACACCCTTCCGTCGTCGCCTCGGGAAGCAGTGTCAACAGAAGAAAAACCAAGGGTTGCTTTATACAACGTGATCTCCAACTCCTCGTCAGTCCGAAAGGCGACAGGCAATTCCTCTACCTCGTCCAAAAGCCAGCCGAGGAAGACCAAGACAGCTGTCTCGTCCTCCGGAGTGTTTGAAGGCACTCGGGGGAGGAGAAAGATTTTAGAGGAAGCTGGGGGTAGTCAGACCTTGGTCGAGCCTCCTTCCGAAGACGAGGGTGTCCAAAGCACAGCTGGGGCCGATCTTCATCCTCGAGGCGAAGTCAGCTTCCCAGAAGCCCCTGAAGACGAGGATATCCCCCAGAACATAGCTGGGGGTAGTCTAGCATCTGCGGACCAGAGTTCCGGAGACGAAGAGGCCCTTCAAGACGGAGCTGAGGGTAATCAGGCCCTTGCAGATGCGCCCGTGGTGAATGTTCTCCTGAACATAGCCGGGGGTAGCCAAGACGAGGCTCCAGGAGAGGCAAATCCCCTACAAGAGAGTGAGGCCGAGAGTGAAGCCTCAACCCATCCATCCACTCCCGGCCGCGTCATGACAGTAAACGTGACTGGGGCTGATGTCGAGTCTGATACGCCGCCAACAGACCTCGTCCAGCGCATGGATATCCTGGAGGGAGGACTCAAAACTCTCTCTGCCTCCATGCAAACACTGACTCAAGCAGTGTTTGAGATACTGTCAGCTTTGGCCAGGACACCTTCTACCGGTCCCGACCCAGGGGCCAATGGAGAATCGAGTGTACCCCTTCAACTGGTATCCTCGGACACAGATCGCCGAGAAGCACCTCGGACGTCGGAGCCCTCAAATGCTCAACTTCAGGTGGTACTACCTTCCCCGAGCTCCACGAAAGACGTGGTTGAGATAATCAGGAACTTGCGCGAGCGCTTTGAGTCCAAGGCGAGACAAGAGGAGCGCAAAAAGATGGGCATCCCCCAACCTTATCCCCTCGAGTGGAACAAGGTGGTTTATCCTCCTTAGTATAAACCATAAATATTGACGCCATATGACGGGAAGGAATCTCCGCGTCGCTATCTGACGTACTTCCAGTCTCAGACGGGACATCTTCCGAAAGAGGACGCGCTACTTACCAGCATATTTGTTGGGGCACTGAAAGAAGTAGCGTACGACTGGTACTACAGCCTTTCCGACAATTCAATATCTTCCTTCGACGACCTGACGCGTCTTTTTCTCGACCGTTTCTACGACGGCAGAAAAGACATGACAATGGCGTCCCTTATAGAGATACGCCAGAAAGAGAAGGAAACAGTTCGAGTGTTCATCGAACGCTTCCGACAGGCCTGCTTCAGACTGCCCCCCGGCATACCAGAACATGCACTCCTCTCCTCCAGCAGTATGAACATGATGCCTGCAGTCAAGCTCTGGCTAAACTCTACTCCTCCTCCCGACAGGAGCTCCTTGATCATTGAAGCGGAAGCCGCAGAGAAGAAGGCAGCCAATGCTCGTCTTTTGGGAGTCAGTTTCCCTGCTTTTGAGGACAAAGGGAAACGGCCTGCAGCCAACAACCCCAGACGAGAGACAAAGAGGAAACAGGCATTGACTGTCAATGCCTCAAAAGGTGCGTCAGCACCTGCTCAGAAGCCTCCACTTGCACCAAGGCCAAAGGAGGTTTATTCGTTCAACGACGAAGACACCCTGCAACTTTTTAAGATACTGAAGCAGTGTGACAAGCTCAAGCTTCCGGACCCGAAGCATTCCGACGAGGTTGGGAAAGTAGACAACCCGAGGTACTATCACTACCATCGGTTTGTCGGACACCCAACCAAGGACTGCTATGTCCTCAAGAATTACATCCAGTGCATGATCAATGCGAATATAATCTCCGTCGACTACGAAGAGAAGACGGTGTCAGCCAACGTAGTGTCACTCCAGTTTGGCACCTTGTCGCCAACTACAACACATGATGGCGTCGTCCCCATCCCTAAGGCGACAATGGAGGTGGTTAACTTACCACCTACCCGTGATAACGTGAGTGGACTCATCCCACTCACCACATCTCGGAAAGAGATCCTATGGGTTCATCCTGATCTCGTCTCCGAGGTGACTCAACCGGAGGTATGCCCTACCTCCAAATCCAAAGGCAGGAAGATCAAGTCTTGTCGTACGGTCTCTTCTTCAGCGAAAGAGGCACTTCCTGTGCAGACGCGTTCACAACAGAACGTCCAACCCGACGAAGCTGCCGTCGAGGTGGTGCCTCCTGGCACCGTCCCTGCTGTCCAGGACGAGGGCCCATCTAAGCCCCCAGCAGCCAATAAGCAGAAGCAGATAGAGGCCCACTTCGACAGGCCTCTACGAAAGAAGAATGCTTCGGGGCTAGCCAAGCCCCACAACTTCGACATACTGGCACAACTGGCCAGTGCTCCTGCCCACCTATCTCTGTTCGAGCTCTTTCGTCTTTCCAAAGACTCCCGAGAAGCTCTCTGTAAAGCTCTGAAGGATGTTGAATCCTTTCTCAGTCAGGTCAAGCAGCCTGAAGATCTTCTAACTGTATGCACGCACTGTCATTATGCAGATGAGGTTATCCCCAACATAACCTTCACCCAACAAGACATGCTGCTCAAATGCAACCGACACAACAGGCCGATGTACTATACAGGGTATATCGGTTCAGTCAAGGTGAAGCGGATTCAGATCGATCCAGGGTCTTCCCTCAGCATCATCTCGAAGATGCTGCTCTCAACACTGGGGATCCCAATGTACCGACTGGCGCCCTCCAACACAACAATCAGTGGCTTCAACGCCAGCAAAAGTGAACCACTGGGCAAAATACGACTAAAGTGCCACATCGGTAACCTCATAACCGAGGTCACTTCTTATGTCGTGGACGCCGAAGTCAACATCAACCTTCTGTTGGGTCGTCCATGGCTGTACGAGTACATGGTGGTGCCATCCACGCTCCACCAATGTATGAAGTACGTGTCCACCAACAACGTCATCCGTACGGAGTTCGCGGACATCAACCCTTTCAAAGGGATTGAAGCCTACTTCACCGACGCCGACTTATACAAGTCACCTGACGAGGAGGAGGCCAATGATGCTGACGACGAAGCAGAGACAGCAGCAGAGCCGGACATGGAGCCTGAGGTCACTCCCGATGCTCCTTTGAGGATCCGACTCAAAGGCAAACCGCCTCAGAAGTTGCCTCCCATGAGCATTAAGCTACCCGGGAAAGCACCAACTGCTCCTGAAGCTCCCCTGAAGATACGGCTCAAGGGAAAGCCGCCTCAAACATCGGCCCCCCTCGTGGCAAAACTACAGGGGAAGGCGCCAATCACCGGAGGCACAGCGGAGGCACCTCTGAAGGTGCGTCTTAAAGACAAGCCGCCGCCATCCCAGCTGCCAGAGAAGGCCCACGTAGTCCTCTCGGACTCCTAGACTAACGCTGTGGTGGACTCTCCCGATCCTACTCCAGTGCTTACAGATGAAGAGCTGGGGGAATATATCTCGGCTGATGTAGATGCCCCATCCCTGGACAATGTAATCCCATGAGGTAAAATCTCGTATTTCATCAATAATAGAGTGTCTTTTAATTACTCTAGTCTTCCACATTGTAATGCCATGTATACATTAGATAACGCTCTACGGTCGTTGCAAACATAAATAACGATCGTCCATCATGTAAATCGAGTAGTCCCGTCCCAAGGGGTCTGTTACATAGTCCCACCGCAGAGTCGAGACGAAGAATCCATCATCTTCGGCAAGGTTGAGCGTCATCAAGACCTCCCGCCACTCGAGCTAGAACCAGATGCCGGCAGAATGCAACTCTATCGGTACACGGACAAGGCAAAGTACCTCATCCAAAAGATAGGTTACAACCTAAAAAGCAACAAAGGCTTGAACTACGGCAAAGGTTGACGTCTCCCTCTCCGGCTTTCAACACCTAAAGGAAAGCCGCAGGACTATTACAATCGAACTCGACGGGGGGTAGGCTATGTCACGCCACCGTCAACTCCAGAGAGTTCAGACGCAGAAGAAGTGGAATATTCTCACTCGTCTGAAGCATCAACGTGGGACTCCGATACCAGTATCGGCTCAGTCTTCAGGAGAGTGCTGTCAGCCAACATGACGTCTGCACAATCTCAAGAAAAAGAAGGCGAAGACCAAGCATCGGAATTCTTCGAAGAAGAACCCCGGGCTCAACACCTGGGACAACAATGGGAGTCTCGCTTCGAACTACGCGAACCCCCCACCGAAGATGAAGTCGAGCAGATCGACCTTGGGGATGGATCTTCTTCCAAACCCATCTTTATCAGCAAAAGCCTAAAAGGAGAAGACCGAGAATCTTTAATCCAGCTGGCTAAAGTGTATATCGACGTCTTCGCCTGGAGCTACGAAGATATGCCGGGACTTGATCCTCAGATCGTGATGCATAGGCTGAACATCTTACCCGATGCCAAGCCTATCAAACAACAACAGCAACGGTTTCGTCCAGACATCATCAACGCCATCGATCAGGAGGTGGACAAGCTCTTGACCAGCGGCTTCATCCGTAAAGAACAACACCCAGATTGGGTAGCCAACGTCGTCCCTGTCACCAAGAAGAATGGGAAGATACGACTCTGTATCGACTTCAGGGACCTTAACTCTGCTTGTCCGAAGGACGAATTCCCGCTTCCAATCACCGACGTGATAATCGACAACACCTGTGACTTGGAGCACATAACTTTCATGGATGGGTATTCGGGCGACAACCATATCAAGATATTCCCCGATGACGCAAAACGTACGTCATTCAGGACTCCAAAGGGCATTTTCTGCTACACAGTGATGTCCTTCGGCTTGAAGAACGTTGGTGCGACATACCAACAAGCTATGAGAACCATTTTCCGTCAGCATCTTCGCAAGACAGTCGAATGCTATGTTGACGACATCGCAGTCAAGAGCCGTCTCAAAGGAGATCACCTGCAAGACCTCAAGACAGTCTTCGATCTCATGCGAGCGCATCAACTCAAGATGAACCCCGTTAAATCCTTCATAGGGGTTTCTAGCGAAAAGTTCTTGGGCTTCATCATCACGGCGAAAGGCATTCATGTCGATCCCGAGAAGACCAAAGCCATCCTTGATATGGACCCTCCGAAGAACCTTCGAGAACTTCGAGGCCTACAGGGATGTCTGGCATACATCCGGAGGTTCATAGTAAACCTTTCTGGCAGATGTCAACCCTTCACCCAGCTCATGAAGAAAGGAGTCTCTTACGTCTGGACAGAGGAATGCCAAAAGGCTTTCGATGATATCAAAGCCTACCTGACGAGCCCGCCAGTCCTGGTGGCACCAGTCGCCGGCAAACCATTCCTCCTCTACGTCCGTGCCATGGATCATTTCCTTGGCGCTCTGCTAGCTCAGAACAACGATACAGGCTATAAGCAAGCAATCTACTACCTCAGTCGAACTCTAATCGGGGCCGAACACCGGTACAACCCTGTTGAAAAGGAGTGCTTAGCTTTGGTATTTGCCATCCAAAAGACTCGACAATATGTCTCGGGGCAGACAATTCATGTCATTTCCTGAGTCAATCCGCTCAGAGTCCTCATGACGAAGCCAAGATCATTGAACTCCCGGCTAGCCACATGGGCGATCTTGCTAACACCATACAACATGGTGTTTGTTCCACAAAAAACTGTTAAGGGTCAAGCTCTGGCCAACTTTTTAGCTGCACACCCCATCCCAGAGTCCTCAAGACTCTATGAAGACATCCCGGATGAGGTTCAAGAATCAAACGTCACCGAAGAAGGCTCCGTCTGGCGGATGTTTTTCGATGGCGCTTCAAGAATAGGCCCCAAAGGCCAAATCCTCGCAGGAGTGGGGATGGTATTAGTCTCCCCTGATCAGCTGGTCATCCAGCGTGCTTACTCCCTTTTGAAGCAGTGCTCCAATAATGTTGTCGAGTACAACGTGCTCATTATGGGACTCCAACTAGCGCAACAGCTGGGGGTGAATCATCTGGAAGCCTACGGCGACTCAAAACTCGTCGTAAACCAGATCAAAGGGTAATACGAGGTTCGCCATGAAGATCTAATCCCCTACCATGAAGTTGCATTGAACATCGTTTCAACCTTCACCGGGTTCTTCATCGAACACGTACCTCGTCTACAAAACCTCGAGGCTGATGCTCTGGCTGGCCTCGCAGCCTCCTTGGCAGTACCCCTCGAAACTCAACACTACGTCACGGTAGTGGGTCGAGACTTGGTCTGCCCTAAAAACAACCTGTTCTCACAAGTGGCCCATGCCATATCAACGGGTGCCGGCGTTAACGTCCGAGACTGGAGATTCCCGTTCATCGACTTTGCTGTCTACGAAATTCTTCCAAAGGACCCGAAAGAAGCCGTCTCAGTCAGGAGATGCTCTCTTCGATTCTACTATGATACAGCCACAAAAATGCTGTATCGACGCTCCTACGATGGACTTCTCCTTCGATGTTTGTCTAACGAAGAAGCAGCCGAAGCCCTTCGAGAAGCTCATGACGGAACCTGCGGGGCCCATCAACCTGGCCCTAAGCTGCAGGACCGACTGCGACGTATGGGCTATTACTGGCCAACCATGGCCGCTGACACTGTCAAATATGCTAAGAAGTGCCATGCGTGCCAGCTTCACGCAGACTTCATCCATACACCGTTAGAACCACTACATCCTACAGTCGCCTTCTGGCCCTTCGAAGCTTGGGGCATGGACATTGTGGGACCGATCACCCCTCCTTCATCGAGAGGACACCGCTTCATCCTAGCAATCACCGACTACTTTTCCAAATAGACAGAAGCAGTTCTACTGGCAGAAGTGAAAAGCTCCAGAGTGATCAGCTTCATCAAGCACCACGTCATCTACCGTTTCGGGGTACCCCAGAGGATCATCCACGATAATGGTCCTCAGTTCATCAGCCATATTTTCAGCCGATTATGTGACAAGAATCGCATTCAAAACGTAGCATCAACCGCCTACAATCCGGCAGAAAACGGATTGGTCGAGGCGTTTAACAAGACTATCATCAGGCTACTCAAAAAAGTCGTGTCATCCAACAAATGCGACTGGGACGAAAAGCTCGACGAATGCCTTTGGGCCTACCGCACAACGGTACGGACCCCAACAGGCAACACACCATTCTCCTTGGTCTACGGGAGTGAAGCGGTACTGCCTCTCGAGATTAAGATACCCTCACTCCATGTAGCAATCATAAACCAACTCACAGAAGAGGACAATCAACGTCGTCGTCTGTAGGAACTGGAGGCACTTGACGAAAAGCGTCTCCTAGCTCAATAACGTATCGAACTCTACCAAGCCCGTATATCACAGGCTTTCAACAAGAAGGTCAAGCAGAGGACTTTCCAAGTAGGCGACCTGGTTCTGGCAGTCAGGAGGACGTTGGTGTTGACTCACAAGACACCAGGAAAGTTCGAGCCCAAGTGGGAAGGACCTTTCATCATAGAGACGGTATACTCAAACGGTGCTTACGGCCTCGCCAAACCCAATGGGGACTTGTTCATGATGCCCATCAACGACAAGTTCCTAAAGAAGTACTACTCTTGACATTTTTCAGACATGTACTTCCACAAGGGGATTTGTGGACCCAATCATCAGGGCTCACATACAATTCCCTTCCACAAAATCATACGCTTCCGGAGCCCAGCTGTTCCGTACCATCCTCCAGTAGAAGGACAACCACGTCCACATCACCTCTGAGTCGTTCCCTACACCCTACAAAGCAAAATCTTACATTCCTTAAGACTATGCTACCCACCATGTTTACCACGTCCACATTACCTCTGAGTAGTTCCGTATATCCCCAGTCATTCCTACCACGTCCATAACACCTCTGAGTAGGAACATTCTATCATTTGAACCCCATATTTGCCACGTCCAAATTACCTCTGAGCAAACATGTTGGTTCTTTCAAACTTATTATCTATACCTAAAAACCAAGGTGCGCAAAAGATAATAGGTCCACACAAATCATCAAAGTTTATGACAAGCAAAAATGAACATATCACAAAAAATTGTGTACTTCTTTATTTCTAAAAAGGAGAGTAAAGGATTACACTATCCCCAGCAAGAGTTGCAAATACACAAAAGAGACTACAAGCCCTAAATATCCCCAGGGTTGGCTGAAAGCTCTATAATTCGGCATTTCAAGTATGCCGCCCGAGTCTCCACAGTCGCCAAGACTCGACGTTCAGCTTCTTGACGCATCGCTTCAACAGCCTCAGCAGAAGTATCGTTCTCATGCTTCTTATCCAGCTGCTGCCGCTGCTGAGCCAGGGTAAGAGCTCGGTGGGTAAAAGCTGCCTCCTCCTTCTTGAATGCTACGTGCTCAGCCTGGACACGTTCGGCGTCTAATAGGAGTCGGGCCCGCTGGTCCTCAAGGCGACGGATCTGGGCGTCAATCTCCGTGATATTAGCGTCCAACGCATCTTGCGTCTCCACCGTCTCCCGCGTAGACTGAGATAACCGCTCCACTGCAGCTTCAGTCTCAGCTACTTCACGTTCCCAGACACTCACAGTGGCCTGGTAAGAAGACTCAATCTCGACGATTAGCTTCTCCTTCTCCGCATCTATCAAGACGGAGAGGTCATTTCGCTGGATACGCTGAAGTTCGGAAAGCCGCTGGTCCAACTCAGCCACCGTGGCTTCAAGAATGACGGCCATATAATCGTGGCCCTGGTGAAGATGGATCAGGTTGACATGAGGCAGTGCCAGAGTTCTTGCCGTCGCAAAGCTCCCATTGGCATCCATCACTGTCGATACCCCCCTCTGTAGCATTTTATACACTGCCTCGACGATGAATTTCAGATATTCATCTGCATCCGCCAGTACCTGCGGCGTCATAACAGGAGTTTGAGGAGCTGCTCCAGTTAGCGGACCAGAAGAAGACCCGCCGACCTCAACCTGTGAGGCTGGAACCTCGGCATCAATAGGCTCTTCATCAACAGGGGCTTGACTACTAGCCCGAGGAGCCAATGAAACAGAAGAAGCCGGGACAGGCGTCGAGATAGTACCGCAAGTGGAAGGGGCAACAGAGGGTTCCATCACACCTTTACCCTTCCCGAACTCGGAAGTACCACCGACGTCAGTGGCCACCTCTTCAGTCCCCAAAATGCTATCAACAGCCAATACCTCCCCTGGCAGAACGGGGAGATCAACACTTGTCTCCTGACCCGCCCCAGGAGTCGGGATCGTCAGACGAGTCTCTTCACCAAATCCCTCTACCGGGACAGGATATGTTGCTACCTCCTGATCGGTAGCCACCTCAGCTTCCGCTGCTGAGTCTGGGGTAGGACTCGGCAATGTTAGAGCCGACCTTCCCTCATCATGACAAGGAGGAGAATCAACCCTCTCCGCTGTTCCAACCACATCTGTTGCCCCTGCAACAGACTCTTGCAACTCTGGAGCGACGTCATCCGAAGACGACGAACTCTACTCCACCTTATAATCACGAAGCCCCGTGTCCGCTGGACCCTCAATGTCCAAGGCCCCCACAGCGGCTGGCACCATCTCGGAAGATGCTGCATCCTCAGCTTCCCTTCTGACATAATCTGGGGATGCTGGAATCTCCACGACAACAACATCCTCCGTATTCTCCTCCGTGGGAGACATCATAGTCGGTGGGATGCGCACTTCAGACGAACCCGCCATCTCCTTTGGTCTTCTCCCACCAGATTTTGGAGTACGAGGCCTTCTTTTTAGCGGCTCCTACGAAAAGGGGAAGCATTGATTACATGAAATGTTGAACCCAAACCAGACTATGTAGGACATCCTTACCTCTGCATATGCTGAATCCGATAACACCGTCGGTGACGATGCCTTCTTCTGCTTCTTCGACGCAGGAGATCCAGCCCCTGCATCTGCACATCATTTTGATTGATCGACCGAAGGTTCTGCCTGACCCCCTGTGGACACGGCAGGGGCACCCCGATAACCCGCCCCTGGCGGACGGTACGATCGGGCTTTCACCGGCATGTCCCCGACCGCTGCTAATTGGGTGCCTGCGATAAGACTGGTCTCCCTATCATATTCGGGAGGCACGGCAGCCATAACACAGTAAAATTTGGCGGCCGAGTAAAGAATGGGCGGCCGCGGATCCAGGACGGGCAACGTAAAGCGAGCTCCGGTACATTCGGCATTATAGTAATGCCAAGCTCGTTCACCATCCAACAAACTTCCAGCATACCCCAGGGTGATACTGGGATTGTCCAACATCAGCTGAGCATAACCGAATTGTCATACAAAGCGGCTCGGTAAATACGGTTCCAGGTAGCACTGATTCCTGCTCCGGTACACCAGATGGGATGGCCGAATACTTTGCAACCAGCGGAATCCCCATAGAGGCAGAGAGGTGACATCTTCACCTGAATCCCTTAAGTCTTCGTTAGCCTCAAAACCCAAGAAGATTGGACCAACTTTGGTGATCTCCCATCGCTGAAGATGGGATAAAACCCTTCTGCAAACAGGGACGCCAGTGTGCGACCAACTCCTCTGGTGGAAACGGCGGAGGAATGCATCTCCGGCCCTGTAGTCTTCTTCTGAACCCAGACTCATTACATTGGGATGGTGTAAAATTAACCACCCCATCAAATAGTGAAACGGCAGTTCGGCGCACGGGAAGTTATTTTTTTGACCTTGGTCATGAATCATATTTCCCGTGAACTCTCGTAAACCTCGCAGCAGGTTACATACCAATACGGGGAGTAGAGACAAGCGCCGGCCAAAGACTAACTTCACAGCTGGCAGGATTAAGTTCCGGGTCACCCTCTCTACAGAGCCGGATCCGCCCGGGAAGACGTAATCCCGAAGCCAAACCATAAGATACGCGACCAATACTGCTTTGGACGACATCCGATGAGCAAGATGCCAGAAACATCTGTAGGAGCATTCATCGGACTGCTGGTCCTCATTCTTCCGGGATTCTTCTCACCTAACCTCCTCATTTCAGAGAGCACTTCGCTACGAGAGAGCGCTGGCGGAGTGGAGAACTGCGAGGGATCCTCCTTGTCTTGCTTAAAGATATAATCTCTCCAAGCAGTCACATGAGGCTGCGACCCGCTCTTATCTCTTTTCTGCATATAGTAATGATGACTCGCCACCTCCTTAAAGATGGCCATCATCTACTCAGCCTTGTCCCCCAGGACTTGGAACTCCTCGTTGGTTGGAAAGTACCCCTCATAAGGTTCCGATCCCCAAGGGAGCTTTGATACCTCGTACATCTCATGAAGGGCGAGCACTAACTCCCCCACAAGAGTAAAAAAGGTCCCGGTATGGGTATCAAACATCTTCAGAAGTGCGAGAAACATATGCCTGTTAATGTCAACACCTGCCTGAGTAGCCCGGATCGCGGCAGTCAGCCCAATCTCTCAGAGCTCAGTCTGAAACTGCGACAAGATCCAGAGTGTCAGTCTATCCTATTTGGAAACGTAGTGACACCAACCCTCTACCCGAAATTCTCCTTTCGGGTATGATCGCTCCATTAACAGCATGCGATATACAAAAGTTAAGGCACTAAAAGCAAATGTATCGATGGAAACATCACTGTAAATGCTCCCAGGACGTAGAGTCCGCCAGGTGAAAGAAGGCCCAGAACGCACGATGGTCAAAGTATCCCTCTGATCGGAGGTAGAATCAATTTTGATGATGCCAGTCACCGCTCCCCCCTGAGAGGGGGTAAGATCCCAAGACATCCTCATTTTGGAAGCAAGACGACAGAAGGCCGTCAAAGGCCAGTGACGTTCGAGTTGCTTAACAGTCATATGCAGTCCCCTTGCTGTAAAAAACCAGTCTTTCTTGACCTTCAACACCGTTGCTTCAATAGAAGTAAGGCGGTCCCCAAACAGAAACTCAGGCTTCAAGAAGGTCACTTTATCAGATGTGGCAGATTTCAAAACACCACGCTCCATCATCCGTTTGAGGAACCGATACTGTTGTTCCCGGATTTGAGTCATTCTTTCGGGATGCTGATCCAACATAATAGCAGCTTGAGCAGGGTTTATCACTTCCTCGTCATAATCTATTCCCATCTGGCTGAGGGCAACGTCCAGAAGCACTTCATTCAAGAGTGGGATAGTCATCGACACTAGCAAAGATTCAAAAATGTTAGAAATGACAAAAGAATCTGAGTCTCATCAAAAGCGCATAGCGTGTCTGAATAAGAAGCTTCGGCGCATCATCAGTGTGAAAACCCATGTGCATCAGCAATGGAGCTTCGGCGCAACATCAGGGTGTAAACCCATACGCATCAGCAGTGAAGCTTCGGCGCATCATCAGAGTGTGAACCCATATGCGTCAGCGGTGCTTCGGCGCATCATCAGGGTCTAAACCCATGCGCGTCAGCGGTAGAGCCTCGGCGCATCTTCAGGGCTTAAACCCATGCACGTCGGTAGCAAAAACCTCGGCACATCATCAAAGACTCAAGGTCTATGTGCGTTGGTGTATATAAAATGAAACTTACCAACCACCTCCGGTCGAACTTTGACAGGCCGACGGGGAACGTCAGCCGCCGCAGCTTTTACCGGCTCCTTTTCCTTGCTACCGCCGCGAGGAGTCTTGGGAGCCATTCCTTTTCAAGAAGAAAGTTATGGTTTTTGCAGAAAAAACTCTAAAAAAACAAAAGCAAGGAGAAGAAGAACTCTCTCTCTCTTCATCTCTCGCCTATTTATAGGGCTTGGTCGCACGCGTGAACCGATGATGTGTGATCTCAGCCGTCGCCTCGGGTTCTGTGAAGAGATAACAGCAAATAAAACCAAAAAAGATCATCATTAATCTTTTCGGTTACCGAGGCGTCATCATTTACATTAACTGAGCGGAGCATGCGCCCCATCACTTATGCGCGGAGTATCTATACGCCCCGACAGTCATACGCCTCTACCACCATGCTTCTTATTCAACGTATTCCAAAACTTATCCAAACGTTTTGAAAACTTTGAAGGGGGTCTTGTAGAAGCATGGAGTTTCAGAACCAGAAAGCCCATGTGCCAGACTACATGCACCAGAGCTTGGACAAAGTACTTCACAGCAAAAGCAACAAATATAGACATTGAAAGAGGACTTTTTATTTAACATATAAAAGTCTATTACATGTCTAAGAAAAGAATATACAAAAGAGAATTTCTATAAAGAAAAGATCCTAAGTCTACAGCCAACATGCGCCTTAAAGTAGGCGCAGCAATCACCATGCGCCTTCAGTCAGGCGCATCCCACCATGCGCCCTCAGCAAAGCGCATCCTTTTCAGCAGCTCAGTTATGTTCATCCCAGTTATGTGCATCCCTTCAGCAGTCCAGTTATGTGTCGCTCTTCCAGCCAGGCTCACTGCCGTCAAAATGCTTCGACTAATAAAACATTTATTGAGCAGAACGCGGGTGGCAATCAACCCTCTAGCCGAGGAAAAGAAGAGCACCGCAAGCCGATCTGTGGCCAGGGGAGGCTTCGAAAGAGCCTCCAAAGGCGAAGGAAGACCGTAATCGAAACCGCAGCTAAAAGAGCAGCTTTCAACCCAACCAGAGTGGGCAACACCCACTATGAAGGAAGAAAGAGCCCCCAAAGCCGCAGCACCGCCATTCCGATCTGTGGCTCTTCCTGCACAACGAAGATGAGGCCCAAGCATCCCTATCTTTGGATGCAACAGGCACCTTCTGCCTGCCTCGAAAGCCCTCGACTCCGACTTTTGGATGTAACAGTCACCTTCAAGTGCATCAACAAAGACATTGCGTCGCATCTTCACCCTCAGAAGCATCTCATCAACAGAATGCATTTGAATACACAAGTTTATGTCAGAAGAACGTGAGAGAACGAGAAGCAAACCCTCTCTCCATGCCACTATTTATAGGCCGGGCAAATCAAAGCCATGCGCCAAGTGGATGGCTCTCAGAATTCTGTGCAATAAATTTGCATTTAATGGATGAACCGGACGCTTCGAATTCAGCCAAGTCAGAACGGCTATTTAAAGCACTCGAAGAACGTAACAGTCGCTGCATTAAAGAACGTGTCACGAAGCGGATGCGCCGGCCAGACCGCGCATCACACAGACGCGCCCTTCAACATCAAGCGCATCACACAGACGCGCCCTTCACCACCAAGCGCATCATAGGGGACGCGCCCCTATACGCCTAGTGGAACGCCGACCGACACACCCACTCAGCTGTCCATCGAATGTCAAAAACATTAAATGCTGAACTGACAGGGTTGGCAGCAGGCCTCCCGAAGCCTGAACAGTTGACAGCTTTTTCAGAAGACGAAGCATCGCCAACGTTAGCATCATCATTACTTTCCTTCGACGGCTACTGCCACGTGGCCGTCCAACCATCTCGTATGCGCCTCCGTAGCCATGCGCCCAAATCTGCATGTGCCACAAAAGCCATGCGCTCCAGACTTCTCTCTGATCCCGAAAGACAGGAGTAAAGTCACTATTGAAGCCTCACATGCACCTCAAAAGCCATGCGCCCAGAATGGTTCGTGACTCCTAAAGGTTACGAGCCAAAGCCTTCTCATGCGGCCAATCCTAGGCGTATCCTACCAGATCATTCTCTTATCAAATCCGAGAACTCCGAGCCATGAGTCGACAACACGTGTCCTTTGACTCAACTCACCCAAGATCACAGCAACAGAAAGATCCTCTTCTCTGCTCCATGCCGGCTCACAACAGCAGCATGAAGAAGTCAACCCCTCGATCAGGGCGCATCATCCATGCGCCACTATCAGCAATCACCACGTGGCGTCCCCGCGTACAGGCGCACCCTATATGCACGCATGAGCAGCCAGCCTGTAAAAACTATAAATAGAGGGATCATTTCCTTCTCACAGGCACACACAGAACGATCCTACGTACAAAAAACGAAGGAACACACCACCAGAGAGCCAGATACAGACACTTAACATCGTCCTCCTCTCAGCAAGCTCCAGCACCCAGAGCAATTCAGACCTTCAGAGAACCGATAACCGTCGTCAGATCGTCAACGGAGTCAACGCATTACCACTCACTCCATCGGTACAAGGGACCCAGATAAACAAAAGTGTACTCCTAGGACTACATCCACGTCCTATATTGTAACACTGTTCTGTTTGTATTAAAATTTGCAATAAAAAAATTTTAATGGCAAACATGCATGGTTGGTAGGTTTAGGTTTTCTTGTATAGAAGAAAGCATACCTGTAATCCTGTTTGGGCTTAACCTTTTGGGGTAAAGGTTTGATATGGTTAGGTCTGACAGTATTTGGTTTGGAAATGTTCCAATTTTTCGGTAAGTGACACGTGTTAGGGTAGGAAGCAACAGTCTCAAGCTGTTTTCGTAACCTAATTTCCAATCTTTTAGATGTGTCATACAACTTAGTATAATCAGAAGTGAGTGTTTCCATTCAGATTTGTGCACA
This sequence comes from Iris pallida, assembly GCA_029216955.1. Lineage (NCBI taxonomy): Eukaryota > Viridiplantae > Streptophyta > Magnoliopsida > Asparagales > Iridaceae > Iris > Iris pallida. Next base: position 2,848,396 of record JANAVB010044817.1, on the reverse strand, counting down.
TTGAAGACTTTTCTCCTCTTTAGAAAGTTCTTCTTTCAGTTGGTCAATAACTTGGTCTTTCTCTTCAGATGACTTGGTAGTCTCGTGTAACGAGAGCTTGATAGAGGAAAGCTCACCAGACCCACTAACATTATTTCTAACCTCAACTAATAGGTCGATAAGTCTTCCTATTTCTCTTTTGTACTCTTTGAGTACCTTCTTAGAGGTCTGATATTTGCTACGCAGTTTTTTGTAATCACTTATCAGTTCACTGAAGGCATCTTCTAGTTGCTCAAAGGTGAAGTCATCATATGTATCAACTACAGGTTCAGTAGGTACCTAATCGGATGCATAAAGCATACATTTGCAGCGTCTTCTGATTGTTCGTCTTCTGAGTCGCTGGCTTCACTTTTATGCCATATGCTGGTATTGGCATACTTCTGTGATGTTGATCTCTTCAGGTTTCCTTTCTCATACTTGTTGCTCTTCTTGCTTGATGATGAATTTATAGGACAATCCTTCTTCATGTGTCCCTTCTTCTTGCAGCCATAGCAGACAGCACCATCTTGATACTAGTTGTTGTTGCTGTTGTTTTCTTTGGCTCTCTTCTCATATCTCATGAATCTCTTGAATTTTCTTGCTAGGAGTGCTTGATCTTCAGCATCAGATTCACTACTATCTGAATCACCTTCAGCAGCTTTTCTGTGCTGAGCCTTGAAAGCGATCGTCTTCTTCTTTGGTACAGGCTCTTCAAAATCTTGTAGCTCCAATTCATGAGCGAGTAGCTTACCCATGAGTACTTCGAGGGACATAATTGTGAGGTCGTTCCCTTCAATGATTGCAGTAGCCTTTGGAATCCAGTTCTTGGTAAGTGCTCGTAGGAGTTTGCGAATCTTTTCATGGTTACTGTACTCTTTGCCTAGGGAGGACAAAGGATTTACAATATCTAGGAATCTTTCGAACATCTGAGTAACTATTTCGTTGGGCTTCATCTTGAATACCTCATACTCTTGAGTGAGTCTGCTGACCTTTAATTCTTTGACTTGAGTCGTGCCTTCATGTGTGACTTCAAGAAGCTTCCACACTTCATTAGCCGTTGTGCAGATAGACACCCTATTAAATTCAGTTCTGTCTAAAGCATAAAATAGAGCATTAATAGCACGTGCGTCAAGACTGGTCTTTTTCATTTCTTTCTCTGTATATCTATTATGGGATTTTTCAACTAGAACTCCATCAATATTTATACGAGGTGGCTTTTGATAGCCATCAATAACAATAGACCATAAATCAAAGTCAAGTGATTTCAAGAAGAAACTCATCCGTGTTTTCCAATAGGTATAATCCGTACCATCAAACAGTGGAGGTCTGTTTGTGGCCTGGCCTTCACTTGTGAATTTCACAGTTGCCATGTGTTGTGCTGTGATCTATATAGCAATTAGTTAAATGAATAAATAATTGCAATGTTACCTTGCTTTACCTGTAACACCCGCTCTGATACCAATTGTAGGAACAAAATCGTAAAGCACAATACTCTAGAGGGGGTGAATAGAGTTGGCAACAGAATAATGCTAATTAAAAAATGTTAGCAGCAAGATCACAGAATAATAATCACAACTAAATAATGTAAAGGCAGAGATAAGAAAGCAAACACAATGACAGCGATGTATACTGGTTTTTCTCTGTTGAGGACTAATCCAGTCGGTAGAACTCTTGCTACCAGTTGAATCCACTATTGGCAAAACCGCAAGTTTTCTTACGAATTCCTTGCAACTTCTACAATGCGAGCTTTGATACGAAGAACTCGTCCAACTTCAATTGTGAAGAGGTATTTTTCTAATCAAGCCTTCTGATTACAATCACTCAGAAACTTCTAGACCGTACCGTACTGGCAAATCGACTAGAGGATTGTAATTGGCTTGGGATCTGAAAATTTAAAGCTCAAAAAAACTCTTTGGAAGACTGAAAGCTTTAGATAGAGAGAAGATTGAAAGTGAATGAGTGAGTTAAAATGATCAAAATCCTTCTCTATTTATAGGAGTTCCAAAGATAGAATTCTGGCAGAATTCGGGCAGAATTCGGGCAGAACTTTATGAGAAAATCTTGGTCAAATCCGCAACTGCAGGAGGACCAAGTTCAGAAGAATTCAAAAATCAAAACGACCACTAACCGAACTCTGGCCGAACTCTGGCCGAGTTCTGTCAGGGTTAGGTTAGGTATTTAAAAATAGTTTTTGGGAATTTTTGAAAACCTTTTTGAAAACCTTTTTCAAGCTTTTGTTAATATGAATGTTTTTCAAAACTAAAGATATTTTAAAAACATTTTGAAATCATTTTGGAATAACCTATTTGCCAGTACGACTCGATGTACAACGTATTCCTAGACTCAATAAAATGAAAAATACATTGCTCAAAGAAATACAGACTCGAACAGGCAAACATTGCTTCGATCTTGAACTGTGTAGATAGCTGTTCTTGATCATGTCCAAGAGTCCGAAATATCCTGACTAGCTTCATATATCGAGACAGAGTTTGATCAATTATTAAAATGAGTTTGACCATATGACCAATGGGCCAACAATCATAGTAGGGAATTTGATAACTATGATTTTAAATCTTTTTGTGAATCAAATGGTTATCTCATAAATTCTCTCGTCCCAGAACACCTCAACAGAATAGCATTATGGAGAAAAAGAATAGTACTCTTGGCGATATGGCCTAAGTTATGCTTAACCAACATAATCTTACGAAATATTTTTGGACATAATCTGCTCATACAGCACGCCATGTATTAAATAAAGTTCTTATTAGACCAATTTTGAAAAAGATTTCCTATGAATTATGGTTTAATAGAACTCCTAATATCAGCTATTTCAAAATATTTTGGATGTAGATGCTTTATTTTAAATACTAAAGATAATTTAGGAAAATTTGATGAGAAAGCTGGTGAAGGAATATTTTTTGGATATACTGCAAAGAACAAATGATACAGAGTATTAAACAAAAGATCACCAGTAGTTGAAGAATCAATAAATGTTACTTTCGATGAGTTGAATAGTCAACGTGATAACGATAGTGATAATAAAGATGATATAATCCCCTCAAGCAAAACACCCGAAGATACACCAACCACATACCAGAAAAGTCTGCCGAAGAGATTTCGATTTACCACAAACCATCCAGAAAAACTAGTAATAGGTTATGTGTCTAAAGGTGTAAGCACTCGCTTAAGGACTAGAGATATCATTGCTAATGTAGCTTTTATTTCTAAGATAGAACCCAAGAATGTCGAAGAAGCTTTTGATGATAAATTTTGGATTTCTACAATGCAAGAGAAAGTTAGCCAATTTGAATGGAATCAAGTCTAGAAACTTGTTTCCAGACTTAGTGATCACCCGATCATTGGTACTAAAGAGGTTTTCTGAAATAATTTAGATGAGAATGGTTTGGTCATGCGCAAGAAAGCATGTCTAGTAGCTCAAGGCTATAATCAAGAAGAAGGCACTGACCACGATAAGACATATCCTCCAGTTGCTAGACTAGAATCTATTTAAATGTTATATGCTTTTGCTAGTTTTTATGGTTTTAACTTTTTCAAATAGATGTCAAAAGTGCTTTTCTAAATAGTTTTATAAAAAAAATTGTTAAATAACCTCCTGGATTTGTAGATTTTAAAAGACCATATCACGTACTCAAGCTTCGTAAGGCTCTCTATGGACTCAAACAAGCACCTCGTGCTTGGTATGAGCGCCTTAGTTCCTTCTTACTTGAACACGATTTTTCAAAAGGAAAGGTTGATTATACTATTTTTTTAAAATCTGTTGATAAAAACATTTTATTATTGTAGATCTTGTAGATGATATTATTTTTAGACCAGCAAATGAGATGTTTTAATGAGTTATGCAAAGTGAATTTGAAGTGATCATGATGGAAGAATTAACCTTCTTCCTTGAGCTATAAATCAAACAAATTCACAAGGGATTTTAATCAGTCAAGCCAAATATACAAAAGACCTGCTGAAGAAGTTTAATATAAACAATGTCAAACCAATTATAACTCCTTTGGCAATGTCTATAAAGCTTGATATGGATGAAAGTGGTAAACCAACTGAAGTGCGTTAGTATAGAGGTATTAATGGTAATATACTCTATTTAATTGCTAGTCGTCCATGTCATGCCCCGACCCAAAAAATTGTTCGTCCTCGTATTGATTTATCCGAATCATTATCCTCATGGGGACGTGATGTCGTATGAGTCTGGAGTTACACTTATACAAGGCAAGATGACAAGTTCTCAAATGGTTATCTTTGATATTGCTATTTAGCAGCGGAAGAAACAAAATATATGAAACAATTATCTTTATTCGATAAATGAACTGAGGTTACAAAGGCTTTCAATAGCCCAACTGAATTTGTCAGATTGGCTACAACACTCAGGTTCTCTCTTACCCATAAAGAATTTTATTATTCCATACATCATGTCTTCTATATCTCGACTGCATAATGCGATCGCATGCCTCAATACGCTACGGCATTCCATGCTTCAGAGCATTCAAGCAAAGCTTCATTGCGAGCAGACCATTCCCTAAACTTGCTAGCAAACTAGTAGGGGATTACTACTTCTGTCCTCACTGTACAGACCTAAGGCCCACTTTACCTAAACCGATATTAAGTAGATATATTGAATCATGCAACATACAATTTAGTGATCTTTCTATCCTTGCCTTAGGATTAGTTTATGGCATATTCGAAAGCAGTAAAATATGTTATCATGACAAGCATGTTATTTGATTTATATAAACAAACAGACAACCAATAGCAATCTTGTGTTGTTTCGTGACTTATTACCAACATCGACTCACTCGTCCTTGCACCGACGTAAGGTGAATATGCTTCATTCCTTCCCTGTCATGTTATAAGTGCTCTGTGTGCAGGATCTATTATTCCTGCACGTTCGGGGCATGGATGGGGTGAGTGCAGAAGGAGGCTGGATAGGTGCCTACTATGTGGAGCAGCGGACCACTAGCTGAGGGAGTGTTCCCAGTACATAGGCACAGCACCAGGAGGAGGAGCCAAGGCTCCGGTAGGTCAGCAGTAGGGACCGTTACCGATGCAGCAACAGAGATTTGTGCAGTATCAGCATCAGGCTGGAGAAGGCCAGCAGGGGCGAGCTTACGCCATGACAGTCGAAGATGCTCAGGCAGTTGGAGAGGTGCTGGCAGGTTCTGTTCTTTTCGATTCCATTCCCACCTTGCCTCATTATATCTATCTTGAAATTCAATCCCATCTGTTTTTATCTGCTTCCTTAATTGTTGATAAGTTTTGATCTGGCATTCTTTTCAATTTGGTTTTCTTCCGAGATGAGTCGTATGGGCTAGGTCGCCTAAGTTATGGAATGTAGAGTCTTCTATAGTCATGATAGCTGGCATTGTGAGGACATATAGTCAGATTTTGGATGTATTTCTCGGGTGTGGGAATTTAAGATTTTCGCTGCCAAGCATGCGGCAATGCAAAAATTTTAAATATCATAATTCTAGAGGTATGTACCTTAGTCGAGGACTCTGTGATTATCGTAGCCTTGCTCACTAGCATGATGAAGATTCGGAGTATCATGATTTTGGACAGACGCATATGATTATCTGACGGTATGTTTGAGACTTTGATTGTGGGGTGTTTGACCTAGAGACTACTACCATTTTAATTTCGAGGACAAAATTTTTCTAAGGTGGGTTGACTTGTAACACCCAGTTTCTATAATAAGGGTAATTTTGAAATTTTGTATTTTATTTTATTTAATTATGATATTTAAATGATAATATGATTTTGGTGATTTTTAATCATTTAAAACTATTTTAGTTCATGACTTATGATTTTGGTGTTTGACTAGTGTAACCTTAGAGCCTAGCCATGTGATTAGGATGTTTGACTAGTACATTATAGCCTAGAGGGTATTTTGGGCATTTTAGGATTTATTTGAATTTATTATGATTTATGGGAATTTGTGTGTTTTTAATATTAATTAAATATTGCTATGTGTTGTGTTAGTCATGACTAGTTGAGACTTGTAGACTAACCTAGAACTAACCCTAGTTGGTGACCCTAGTCTAACTCTAGTTAACCTACTTTTAGTCATTAGAGATTAGTCTTAAGGTAGGAAGGATTACTTAAGAGAAGTTAGTTCATGACTTATGGTTTAAGTCAATGACTTATGACTTAGCAATTTAAAGCTTAGTTTTTAAGCCATAGGCCCATGAATTAAGCCCAAGACCAATCCTAGCCCACCCATGGCAGCCAACTTAGGGTTTTCCACCCCTATTTAATGCCTCCTTCATTTAGGGTTAGCCTCTCTTGGAAATAGATCTCAAGTTTAAGAGGAGGTAAATCCCCAACCTTAGAAATTCCTATTTAATTCATTTTAATTCCTTTTTAACCCAAATAAATTGTATTGGGTTCTAAATTCTTCCTACCTTCTGTTGGTTATGAGTGTTCTCAGATTTGGGGAGCTTTGGAGGAGTTTCACTATTGTGAAGAACATCACTCATTGAGCTTTTTGGAGGGTTTTGATACATAGAGGTAACTCTCTATATTCACCATAGAATTCTGGTTTAATTGCATGTATAGGGAGCCCTAGACCTAACCTAACTATAGGAATAGGAATCCCAAGGTTTTTGTGTCGTTTCGTGTCCTAACAGGATACGTATCAGTGTTCTGTTCTTAGTGTTTGTGTAAATGCCACTGTGGATTAGTTTGTGATATTTTTGAAATATTTTTGAATGAAAATTTGTGTTTTGATGTCGCTTACTCATTTCCATTGCTCTGAGTTGATTTCGTGCTTGTGTCGTGTCGTTTAGACACTCGTGCACACGCACTCGGACACGTGCGCGCGCGGCTACAGTAATCCCCTGTCTATCGGGGTACCTGCTGGACACGACACGAACTTGTTGGACACGAGTTTTTGTCGATAGTTAGGGGCATCATCTGTCATCACTCTCCCCAAGTTTCACGAGATTTCGTGGTCGGGTTGGGGAGATATCAATCGTGCACGGGGAATACACTGCACCGTGCACACTGTGTGATTGGCCACTGATACGGCTTTGGTTCACGGACACGGCGACACGAGGACACGTTTCAGGCACTTAGACACGAGAACCTATACCTAGTCTAGTTGGGGACACGAGGACGAGGCCTGAGATGGCCTGTGTCGGGTGCACGACAAGCGTGCACCCCCGCACGAGACTGTCACAGTCTCTGTGTCAGTGCACACTGTTTTCGTATTTTACTCTATTGGACACGTTTGTGTCCCCTAGCAGGGACACAAACACTTCATGGGACACGTGCTCATGATGTTGGTTCATTACCAACCATTGTTTATGTATTTAAATTTGATTTTAATTATTATTCCCTCATTTCCTATTTTTCTAAATTCCTGTGTATCAATGGGATTTCTGATTTTTTTCCCAGTTTACAAATTGAGTTTTAGGAATCATTTTAACCCACTAATTACTGTTAATTGCATATAATTAGGACTCTAATATGTGCACATACATGATTCCTAACTGTGTGTTGAATTTTGGATCGAATTGGATGTGTTTTGGGGCTAAAATCTGGAATTTAGATTAGGGACTATTCTAACATAATTGTGTGTTATCATGAGCCAATTGAACTGTTCTTTACCCTTTAGAAAATTGGGTTATCATGACCTGAGATTTAGGGACTGCTGTGGCATATAAAATCTAATTTGTGTATTGAATGGGAATGACTGGTTTGGGGTTTATTAGTGAGGACTAAACCTGAGATATCAGTTACTCACAGTTTTGGTTCACGTTTACTCACTGTTTTGCCTCACCCCACTGACACACACCCACACAAGTCACCCACACACACACATGTAACTGAGAACACAAGTACCTCACTGTCCTACTCACCGTTTAGCTTTTGTTCACTGTTTTCCTCACTATTTTACACACTCATATGCCTATGTCTAATACACAACACTCATGCCTCTCTTGACACTAGACACACACACCCTTTTCTCTCTCTTTACTGTCCTATGTTGTTTCTTAGTTCACTCCCCTCATGGACACACACACACACACACACACAGTCACTCACACCACTGTACACCCTAACACACACACATTGCTTCCCTCTCTCTATATACATGTATGTATATGTATTATATGTGTATATCTATATAAGTAATGTATATATATAGGTATATGTATATATGTATTTAAGCCATATGTATGCATCATAATGCACATGCTTGTTGATGTATAGTAATACAATATAAAACATGAATGTGTGTACATAGGGTATATGTATATGCCTATATGTATGTAGGTAGCTATATAGTTGTATTGTAATATAGTAGTGTAATGGTTAGAATAGGCTAGTATAGACTTGATAGGCTTGCATAGCCTTGTAATGGTATGTGTTAGCTAGTTTAGCCTTGTTTAGACTTGTTTGACCTAGTTTAGTCTTGCTGGACCTAGTTTAACCATAGTTGACCTAGTTTGACTTCTAGGGTTGACCAGAGTTGACCAAGAGTTGACTTTGGCCTAGATTGATCTAGATTCATCTAGAATGCATTGAATTGCATATTTTTATCATTTTAGACTTGTTGTGACTTGTGCTGTTCTAATAGGAGCCAGACACCACTCCTCGGACAGTACTTTTCAGTTGGACATTCAGATAGCAGGCGAGTACATTCTCTGATCATTTCATATCCTGCTTAGAATTATTTTCCTGCTTTAAATTATTTTACTTGATACTGTCACGTTGGTCACACGGATTGGTACTATATGGATCTTTTCAAGAGATGTTATCCCCCTCGGGAGCATCGGATACTGCATGTTTTGTGTGTTTCATGAATCATCACGTATCTCTATGCTTTCTTTGATTCACGAATCGCTTATGACACATGTACTCTCATGTTCACAGAGCCATCATGAATCACCTTCACGTATCACTCATTTTATGAGCCATGTGAAGTTTCACGAACCTTAACATAACTTGAACAGATCTTTGTGTATCGATTGGGGATGGGGGAGTGGAAATAGACATATGAATATTATCCCAGTAGCTGTAGTCATGAATCACTCTCTTAGCTGTAGTCATGAATCTCCTATGCCATTCACATGTTTATATTTTACTCTAACTCACTAGTCACTATTAGCTCTCTATGTATAGTAGATATTTCTATTACAGTTCTCTCTCTGTTTATATACTGTTTTTCTTCAGTTCATGTATCTTACTTTACTGCATGATTATATTTTCTAACCTGCTATGATCTGTTGAGATGTACTGTACTCGCTCCTGTCCTGACTGGACCTGTTGAAAATATTACAGAGGATGAGGAGGAGGCCCTATGTACCACCTATTACGGAGCAGGCTTAGACGACACCTGCGACCTGGTTCCTCTGGAGGACCCAGCTGCAGTACAGGATGCTACTCCCAGAGTCTAGGCTAGATAGCTAGGCTTTAATTTTTCTTTCAGTATTGTGTTATTTGATTTTCAGTTGTTCTTCTGAGATGTTGTTATATTTAGAGACTTGTATTGAGCTAGATGTTCTTGAGTTGTTATCTTAGACACTTAGACTTTCTCCCTCTTATTTGTATTACATTATGCTTTTGATCTCTCTATCTACCTTTACTATTCTGTATCTGCCTTAGATGTGATTGAGACTGTTCTGTTATGTCACCTCCATTCGGAGTGTATATACTGTACAGGTACCTTTTTATTGTTAGATGATTGCGTAGGACAGCGTTCTACCGCCGATACTGCGACGTAGGCTGGACGTTGTTACGTTCTCGTACCCTCACAGTGGGTGCGGGTCGTGACACGTTTTTAGTGGTGGCCCATGCAGGTCGAGTTTATGTAGTGGTATTCGAACTAGAGTATCACTACAGCCTGCAGTAGGATTAGGATATTTTGAAGGTACTCAATCACAAATAGGAAAAACTCTTATTCAGATTCCGTATATCTACATTTTGCCGCTTATTGTCTTCCTTGAATTTAAACTGTCCTCCTTTGATATTTCGACTCATTCTCAGCAATTGTTTCCTTTTGATCTGTGCCTCCAGGATGGTTGAGACGCGATCGCATCGCCAGGGCCAGGGGGACGTCGATGAGAGGTCTGCCACCTCTCATGCTCAGCAGCCAGCCTCTGGTACCGCAGCCCCAGTCATGCCAGCTGGGGTAGGCGTTTCAGCAGCCTTTGGAGGAGCCCCACCAGCAGTGAGGCATGAGCCGAGTCCTGTGATCTCGGATGTACTTCAGCAGCAGCAGCAGCCACCTGCAGGGACAATTGATGCCGTTCAGCTGTTAGCATTCTTCCGGCAGTACATGGAGGGTCAGCAGACCCAGCAGTAGGGGCAGACAGCAGAGCTCGCACGAGGCATTGAGCTGGCAATAACTGCGGTAGAGAGAGTCGTAGCTCAGCCAGCGGCAGCCCCGCAGCCGTACCAGCCACGGGAGAAGGGCATCCAAGATTTCCAGAAGATGCACCCGAGAGACTTCCGAGGGACAGAGGGGATCTTGTATGCCGATGAGTGGATCGAGCATATGGAGGAGATTTTCAGGTTGGACGAGATTCCGACGAGGCTCCAGATAGAGACAGCGGCCAGCATAATGCAGGATCTGGCCCGTACATGGTACCAGACCGACCCGAGGGTCGGTACAGCAGGACAGACTTGAGCAGCATTCAAGAAGCTGTTCAAGGAGAAGTTTTTTCCACACGCAGCGCTGGGAGCCCTCGAGACCCAGTTCGAGGCCCTAGTCCAGGGGAACCGGTCCGTGGAGGAGTACGCAGGAGAGTTCTGCCGCCTGAGCAGATTTATGGAGGACTTGTCGGAGACGACGAAGGCCCGGAGGTTCCGGAAGGGCTTGGTAAAGGAGGTCAAGTCCTACACCAAGAATGCCCGCAACACTACATTTGAGGAGATCCTGGTGGACGCTTTAGCTGCAGAGGATGATCTTGAGCTTAGGCTCAAGAGGGGGCGAGACTCCCAGGAAGGCAGCAGTAGCGGAGGACCGGCCAAGAGGCCGCACGTTCAGCAGCAGTTTCAGCAGCAGTTCCAGGGTCACGGCCATCAATAGGGACAACAACAGCCCAGACAGCATCAGGCACCGAGACAGCAGGCAGTCAGTTGCCCCTACTGCAAGAAACCGGGGCATGGATGGGGTGAGTGCAGGAGGAGGCTGGGCAGGTGCCTACTATATGGAGCAGCGGACCACCAGCTGAGGGAGTGTTCCCAGTAATAGGCATAGCACCAGGAGGAGGAGCCAAGGCTCCGGTAGGTCAGCAGTGGGGACCGTTACCGATACAGCAGCAGAGATTTGTGCAGTATCAGCATCAGGCTGGAGGAGGCCAGCAGGGGCGAGCTTACGCCATGACAGTCGAAGATGCTCAGACAGTGGGAGAGGTGCTGGCAGGTTCTGTTCTTTTCGATTCCATTCCCACCTTGCCTCATTATATCTATCTTGAAGTTCAATCCCATCTGTTTTTATCTGCTTCCTTAATTATTGATAAGTTTTGATCTGGCATTATTTTCAATTTGGTTTTCTTCCGAGATGAGTCGTATGGGCTAGGTCGCCAAAGTTATGGAATGTAGAGTCTTCTATAGTCATGATAGCTGGCATTGTGAGGACATATAGTCAGATTTTGGATGTATTTCTCGGGTGTGGGAATTTAAGATTTTTGCTGCTAAGCATGCGGCAATCCAAAAATTTTAAATACCATAATTCTAGAGGTATGTACCTTAGTCGACGACTCTGTGATTATCGTAGCCTTGCTCACTAGTATGACGAAGATTCGGAGTATCATGATTTTGGACAGACGCATATGATTATCTGACGGTATGTTTGAGACTTTGATTGTGGGGTGTTTGACCTAGAGACTACTACCATTTTAATTTCGAGGACAAAAATTTTCTAAGGTGGGTAGACTTATAACACCCAGTTTCTAAAATGAGGGTAATTTTGAAATTTTGTATTTTAATTTATTTAATTATGATATTTAAATGATAATATGATTTTGGTGATTTTTAATCATTTAAAACTATTTTAGTTCATGACTTATGATTTTGGTGTTTGACTAGTGTAACCTTAGAGCCTAGCCATGTGATTAGGATGTTTGACTAGTACATTATAGCCTAGAGGGTATTTTGGGCATTTTAGGATTTAGTTGAATTTATTATAATTAATGGGAATTTGTGTGTTTTTAATATTAATTAAATATTGCTATGTGTTGTGTTAGTCATGACTAGTTGAGACTTGTAGACTAACCTAGAACTAACCCTAGTTGGTGACCCTAGTCTAACTCTAGTTAACCTACTTTTAGTCATTAGAGATTAGTCTTAAGGTAGGAAGGATTACTTAAGAGAAGTTAGTTCATGACTTATGGTTTAAGTCAATGACTTATGACTTAGCAATTTAAAGCCTAGTGTTTAAGCCATAGGCCCATGAATTAAGCCCAAGACCAATCCTAGCCCACCCATGGCAGCCAACTTAGGGTTTTCCAACCCTATTTAATGCCTCCTTCATTTAGGGTTAGCCTCTCTTGGTAATAGATCTCAAGTTTAAGAGGAGGTAAATCCCCAACCTTAGAAATTCCTATTTAATTCCTTTTTAACCGAAACAAATTGCATTGGGTTCTAAATTCTTCCTACCTTCTGTTGGTTATGAGTGTTCTCAGATTTGGGGAACTTTGGAGGAGTTTCACCATTGTGAAGAACATCACTCATTGAGCTTTTTGGAGGGTTTTCATACATAGAGGTAACTCTCTATTTTTACCATAGAATTCTGGTTTAATTGCATGTATAGGGAGCCCTAGACCTAACCTAACTATAGGAATAGGAATCCCCAGGTTTTTGTGTCGTTTCGTGTCCTAACAGGACACGTATCAGTGTCCTGTTCTTAGTGTTTGTGGAAATGCCACTGTAGATTAGTTTGTGATATTTTTGAAATATTTTTGAACGAAAATTTGTGTTTTGATGTCGCTTACTCATTTCCATTGCTCTGAGTTGATATCGTGCTTGTGTCGTGTCGTTTAGACACTTGTGTACACGCACTCGGGCACGCGCGCGTGCGGCTACAGTAATCCCCTGCCTATCGAGGTACCTACTGGACACGACACGAACTTGTTGGACACGAGTTTTTGTGGGTAGTTAGGGGCATCATCTGTCATCACTCTCCCCAAGTTTCACGAGATTTCGTGGTCGGGTTGGGGAGATATCAATCGTGCACGGGGAATACACTGCACCGTGCACACTGTGTGATTGGCCACTGATACGGCTTTGGTTCATGGACACGGCGACACAAGGACACGTTTCAGGCACTTAGACACGAGAACCTATACCTAGTCAAGTTGGGGACACGAGCACGAGGCCTGAGATGGCCTGTGTCGGGTGCACGACACGCGTGCACCCCCGCACAAGACTGTCACAGTCTCTGTGTCAGTGTACATTGTTTTCATGTTTTACTCTATTGGACACGTTTGTGTCCTCTAGCAGGGACACAAACACTTCATGGGACACGTGCTCATGATGTTGGTTCATTACCAACCATTGTTTATGTATTTAAATTCGATTTTAATTATTATTCCCTCATTTCCCATTTTTCTAAATTCCTGTGTATCTATGGGATTTCTGATTTTTTTCCCAGTTTACAAATTGAGTTTTAGGAATCATTTTAACCCACTAATTACTGTTAATTGCATATAATTAGGACTCTAATATGTGCACATACATGATTCCTAACTGTGTGTTGAATTTTGGATCGAATTGGATGTGTTTTGGGGCTAAAATCTAGAATTTAGATTAGGGTCTGTTCTAATATAATTGTGTGTTATCATGAGCCAATTGAACTGTCCTTTACCCTTTAGAAACCTGGGTTATCATGACCTGAGATTTAGGGACTGCTGTGGCATATAAAATCTAATTTGTGTAATGAATGGGAATGACTGGTTTGGGGTTTATTAGTGAGGACTAAACCTGAGATATCAGTTACTCACTGCTTTGCATCACGTTTACTCACTGTTTTGCCTCACCCCACTGACACACACCCACACAAGTCACCCACACACATATGTAACTGAGAACACAAGTACCTCACTGTCCTACTCACCGTTTAGCTTTTGTTCACTGTTTTCCTCACTATTTTACACACTCATATGCCTATGTCTAACACACAACACTCATGCCTCTCTTGACACTACACACACACACCCTTTCCTCTCTCTCTTTACTGTCCTATGTTGCTTCCTAGTTCACTCCCCTCATGGACACACACACACACACATTGCTTCCCTCTCTCTATATATACATGTATGTATATGTATTATATGTGTATATCTATATAAGTATTGTATATATATATATAGGTATATGTATATATGTATTTAAGCCATATGTATGCATCATAATGCACATGCTTGTTGATGTATAGGAATGCAATATAAAACATGAATGTGTGTACATAGGGTATATGTATATGCCTATATGTATGTAGGTAGCTATATAGTTGTATTGTAATATAGTAGTGTAATGGTTAGAATAGGCTAGTATAAACTTGATAGGCTTGCATAGCCTTGTAATGGTATGTGTTAGCTAGTTTAGCCTTGTTTAGACTTGTTTGACCTAGTTTAGACTTGTTGGACCTAGTTTGACCATAGTTGACCTAGTTTGACTTCTAGGGTTGACCAGAGTTGACCAAGAGTTGACTTTGGCCTAGATTGACCTAGATTCATCTAGAATGCTTGAATTGCATATTTTTATCATTTTGGACTTGTTGTGACTTCTGCTGTTCTAATAGGAGCCAGACACCACTCCTCGGACAGTACTTTTTAGTTAGACATTCAGATAGCAGGCGAGTACATTCTCTGATCATTTTATATCTTGCTTAGAATTATTTTCCTGCTTTAAATTATTTTACTTGATACTGTCACGTTGGTCACACGGATTGGTACTATATGGATCTTTTCATGAGATGTTATCCCCCTCGGGAGCATCGGATACTGCATGTTTTGTGCGTTTCACGAATCATCACGTATCTCTATGCTTCCTTTGATTCACGAATCGCTTGTAACACATGTACTCTCATGTTCACAGAGCCATCATGAATCACCTTCACGTATCACTCATTTTATGAGCCATGTGAAGTTTCACGAACCTTAACATAACTTGAACAGATCTTTGTGTATCGATTGGGGATGGGGGAGTGGAAATAGACATGCGAATATTATCCCAGTAGCTGTAGTCATGAATCACTCTCTTAGCTGTAGTCATGAATCTCCTATGCCATTCACATGTTTATATTTTACTCTGACTCACTAGTCACTATTAGCTCTCTATGTATAGTAGATATTTCTATTACAGTTTTCTCTCTGTTTACATACTATTTTTCTTCAGTTCATGTATCTTACTTTACTGCATGATTATATTTTCTAACCTGCTATGATCTGTTGAGATGTACTGTACTCGCTCCTGTCCTGACTGGACCTGTTGAAAATATTACAGAGGATGAGGAGGAGGCCCTATGTACCACCTATTACGGAGCAGGCTTAGACGGTACCTGCGACCTGGTTCATCTGGAGGACCCAGCTGCAGTACAGGATGCTACTCCCAGAGTCTAGGCTAGATAGCTAGGCTTTAATTTTTCTTTCAGTATTGTGTTATTTGATTTTCAGTTGTTCTTCTGAGATGTTGTTATATTTAGAGACTTGTATTGAGCTGGATGTTCTTGAGTTGTTATCTTAGACACTTAGACTTTCTCCCTCTTATTTGTATTACATTATGCTTTTGATCTCTCTATCTACCTTTACTATTCTGTATTTGCCTTAGATGTGATTGAGACTGTTCTGTTATGTCACCTCCATTCGGAGTGTATATACTGTACAGGTACCTTTTTATTGTTAGATGATTGACCTAGGACAGCGTTCTACCGCCGACACTACGGCGTAGGCTGGGCGTTGTTACGTTCTCGTACCCTCACGGTGGGTGCAGGTCATGACACCTTCCCTCTGACTCGTGCAATTGAGGCACGCCTTGCTAGGGTATTCAATGTTCTATATCTCGTGTACTGAGGCACTCGCGCCGATACAATCTTTCAATGTTCTAGCATACTAACTCGTGCACGGGGGCACATAATGACTCATGCGTTGAGGTACTTGTCGATACAGTTATCCTATGTTCTTATGGTTTACAGACCGAGGTGCTTACCTTTGCGATATTCAATGTTCCATAGCGACTCTTACATTTGATGTATGTTTTATTTTAATTATTCTATCTAGTGTTCAACTTGCACAATGTTAATCTTTTGATCGAGCCACGTCCATGGTCTCGATATGTTAACTCAGCATACAATGATATATTTTACTTAGGCATAAAGGAGTACGAAAGAGAAGTCAAAGTCTACCCACCTTAAGCCGATATGCTTTGTCTTTTCGCCAAGTTGATACGGCTTGATTTTATAACATTGTTGTACGGCCAACTCCTCTGACTTAGCCATTCGAGCACTTCGTGCTTCATTGAATTATATGACCAATTTGGCTTATCGTGCCTATGCCTCAGTCTGTTGCGAGGCGGTGATTTGGTTTTGCGGACCCCGTTGTAAATAAGGTAAAATGCTAACCTCTTATGTTTCAGCTTAAACATATAGCATGCACACGAAACTAACTAAAATCAATAATTGTTCGAATGTCTGCTGCATCAATCCGCAGGAGGAATCTATCGATCACCTTCTTGTGGGGAGTGAGATGGCTCAGTTTGTGTGGTCTCATTTCGCAGGGATATTCCAACTCCCAACTTCTCCTATCTCCATTGACCAACTTGTGGAGGTCTGGTTGCGCAATATTAATTTTGCTAATACTTTGGATGTGTGCAGGAACATTACTTTTGCCACGGGTCTTTGGGAGATTTGGAAACAACGGAACAACATAATCATCAACAAAGGAGTTATCAACAAACGGGACATCATTTTCAGTGTTACGTCAGCTGTGCAACATTCGGTTCAGGTCTTCAATCTGGCGTCGGACTGCGGGGCTTGCGACAACAGGGCGGAGGGCATTTGGCGGACAGGAACTGCTGGGGTGACGGATGCGGACAGGGCGGAATCTGCTGCTTCTGGCCGAGCGGGTGCAGCTGTGGCTGCTGTGGCTTCTGGCCGTCTGGGTACAGCGGGGGCTGTTGCCTCGTCTGGCCGTGTGGGCGCAGCGGTGGCTGCTGCTGCTTCTGGCAGCCTGGATGGAGCGGGGGCTGCTGCCTCTTCTGGCCGTGTGGGCGCAGCGGTGGCTGCTGCTACTTCTGGCCTTACGGCAGCAGCTGGGGGCTGGGCTCCTCCGAGTGAGGGTGTCAAGCTCAATGTTCGGGGGAGGCTGGCTATGGACCGGGGCCTCGCGGTTGGCGGGATTGCGCGAGATAGGCTCGGTCGCCTGCAATTGGCTTTCCAAAAATTCATCCCCCATGGGACGTCTTCCCTCCCGGATATGGATGCACTTATATGGGGTCTTAAAACTTGCAAACTGAGAAATATTGAGGTCAAACAGGTGGAGTTCTCTTCGGAGCAGCTTGGCAAAATTGTGAACGGCAAGGGTCGACATTATTGGGCTTTCGAATACAGACGAAGGACTATCTACTCCTATATGGCCCCCGATGCCGGCGTCGCGATTTGTCCGAAAGGAAACAATGGTGTGGCAAAAGCTCTTACGGCTCGGGCATTGGTTTCCACCAAATCCCAGATCTTCTCCCACACCACGGCGCTTCCTTCCGAGATCGGCGTTGCGGTTTCACGTGAACAGGTTGACCCTGACCCTTAGGATTTGGATGGGCGCTATCTTCTGCTTTGGTGGGGTGATGTTGTGTTTATAGGGGATGGGTGCTGTTTTCCCCACTCTACCTTTGCTTTGCTAGATTCTTTTGGACGTGGGGGTGCTCCCAACGTCATTAGCTGTGTAAGTATTTTGCTTGGGCTAGTAGGGCCCTATTTCTTTTGCTTGGGTCTCTTGGGTTAGTTCCCAAGGACCATTTTGCCGCTCCCTTGGAGCCTTGCTATTTTCTTCTTTGGGTTTATGTCCCCTCTTCTTGTAGGCATTTGGGATGTTCCCCACACCATTGGAGCTTTTGGCTCCCTTTTGCCTTTTATATATTTCCTTTCCCGAAAAAAAAAAAAAATTGTTCGAATCGGACTAATGCTTTGCATCGATTCAATTTCTTAGAATCTTCCAACCGACTCAATGCTTTCTCTTGGGCCAACTTAACACCTGCATCGTTCTTACTCAATGCATTCTTCGCGTCAACGTAACTCTTTGCATCGATCCGACTCGATGTGTTTTTCGGGACAAGGTAACTCTTGTATCGATTTGCATCGATACTTAATCGGGTCAATGTGACTCTTCGAGTCAATGATTCAACATAATGCATCGTACAGAATGGGGCATTACAGTCCAGATATTATGTTTTCAGTATGCCTATGTGTATGATATCAGACTTGCCCTAAGGAATCACATGTAAGCATCATTAAGCATATCCAATGATACCTTGATGGTACTTTAACAAACGGTCTATGGTATATGAAAATCGATTTGTTTGACCTGATAGGTTATTCAGACACAATTTTTGCTGGATACAAGGTCGATCGTAAAAGTACTAATGGCACAGGTCATTTTTTAGGAAAATCCTTAGTCTCCTGATTTTCTAAAATGCAAAACTCTGTTGCATTATCAACAACAAAGGCTGAATATATAGACGAAGGACGTTGTTGTGCCCAGATTTTGTGGATGAATTAAACCTTGGAAGACTATTAGTTATCTTACAACGACGTCCCTATTTACTGTGATAACACTAGTTTTATAAATCTCACAATGAATCTTATTTCTCACTCTCACACGAAGCATATAGAGACAAGACATTATTTTCTTAGAAACCATGTTTTACAAGGTGATATTTGTCTAGAATATGTGTACACAGAACAGCAGTAGCAGAAATCTTCACTAAACTCCTCGCTGAATATCATTTTAACTTTATATGAAGAGAATTAGAAATTTTGGACGTTGAATTGTTATAATTATATATTATTTGAACTAAATTTATAAAATCGTAAAAATTATTTTGGTTATAAGTCGAAAGGGCCCTTCTGACAAAAAGTCGTAAAAGCCTAAGCGATACGGTGCCAAGTGTCTTTGGACTAGCGCTAGGCGGGATTTGGTCCCTACAACTAACCCAAAATATTTAATACATTTTTTTTGTATTTTGGTTAATTAATATAAATTATTTTTCATCAACACCAATATTTCAAATTGCTACTTTGTATACATGTTAAAAACTGTATCAAAATTGTCCAATTCTGTTTAGAGTACCAATAGACCGAGCTCTGCAAAATCGGGTAGGCTATTTCCATAATAGAATTGGACAGTTCGGGACTCTTTTTAAAAACCCTACTATATCATCATCTTCCCCATCACAATAACAGCCTCCACCGAAAGCCTAACCCTAGAAACTCCATTCTCCTTCCTTCAAGCCTTCCAAAGCCTAGAAACTTGGATTCGAGGAGATTTTGAAGTTCTCTTCCATATTTTGTGCTCGATTTCGGTATATCTCTCTCTCTTTTCTCTACTCTCTATTCAATGGCACCAAATTTCTCTCACACTTCTAAAACGAAACAAAAAGTCGAGGAAGCTTCTTACTCTAATGTTCGAGAGGAAGGTTCTTTCTCACTTTTAGTCCATCTATGTCGGATGGTGAATACTTTGATGATTTTATCTTTGTTTTAATTGATGCTTCCAATGAATTGTTTGTCGACTTTGTCGAACGAACAATTTTTCCGGGATGTCTGATCAATTTTAATTTGTTTTTTGATCATATATCAGTGTTTCAACACTTTAATTTTGAAGAATTGGTGTAATATAGTTATCCAATTTATATGAATGCAATTCACATGTTCTATTGCAATCTCACGATCACAAACGACACTGTTAGATCTAAAGTGGGTGGGATAGACATCGAATTTGATACTGATGATTTACCTCTTATGTTTTATATTCCCAATGAAGGGGAAGCACTTGTGGACATCACAAAAGTTCGATTTCTAAATCATATGATATTAGATTCATTCCATGACTCGTTATGTGAACCCAATTCTCGTCCGGAATGTTACCTTCGACCAAAACCTATGAACGACTATTTCTATGATTTGCTTCGGACGGTATTTTCTGTAATCATTCCTAAACAAACATCCACCGATGAAATGACTTATCTTGAACTCTCTGTTATTTATCATCTCAACTTTGAGATTCCTTTTAGCCTACCGAAGACAATCATTTTTGCTATGGAATGGTGTCGCAAGAAACCATGGAACCTTCTATACGCGATGTATCTACCATATATCTTTGAGTATTTCAATATCATCTTAAATGACTGTCCTGGAGATGCTCTACTTGCTTATCTTTATATGCATCATCGAGTAGCTCCTACTCCAGTAGTACAGGCTTCTCCATATCATTCTCTTGTTGTTGACCCATCTGCTAGTTTTCATCCTTCCCATCCTCCCACAAGCATCACCCTTGAGTCTTTCCAGGCATTGGTTATGAATCAGTTTCGATCTATGGATTCTCGTACCATCCTGCAGTTCCAGGCTATGACAAACACTATGAGAGATTTTAGCTATAGCTTTGATCATAACCTTAGCGTTCCCATTATGATGGTTTGGGATCCCTCGGTGCTCAGTTATCATATTGATCATCTGGAGGCTCAATGCCACTTTGACCCTGCTGTTGCTCGTTACGATCCCCACCGTAATACCGAGTCCAGGAACCCTTCTCAGGCAACTGATGCTGATGATGATGAGGATGATGTTTAGAGGATGAAGTCTAGTGATACAGTATCACTACTATGTTCTAGCTGCTTTTTATTTTCATGTATTAGTGATAGTTGCTTCTACAAAGCATTTTACACATTTTGTATTTTGTGATAGTTTCGTATTATTTTAGCACTCTATGTATGATGTTTCCAGTTATATGTTTTCACAGCCTTACTAGTTTATTCATTATGTGTTTTCACCTCAGTTGAGTACTTTGAATTTACTGTCATTATTTATTATGTGACAAATGGGGGAGAATTATATTATTATACTTAAACAAATTGAATACTACATATACATGTTGCTTTGAAAACTTGGTTTGAAATTTTTTTTGCTATATTTCAAATATTCTGAGGACTTGGTCATTTATTACGGGGGAGTAAGCTAATGTACCAATCCTACTATACTACTGTACCAATCTACTTTTTTACCAGTTGAACGTTTGTTAAGTATCAATTGCAGTTTTGTCAAATTATCAAAATGGGAAAGATTGTTGGCTCACGTAGTTATGATCAACCTGATTTTGATAATTGACTTAAAACTTCGAATCTGATACGTAAAGTACGAAGTCTACAAAATATCCAGTTATTCTCGTCAAGCAATATTTTTGTCAATTTATTATGTATTTACTTTTCTTGAGTCTAGGTTATTTTATGAGTTAGATATCACTAGCATTTAGATGAACATACTCACACAAACAAAATCCACTCTTATCAAACTAAACAAATATCCAAAAAGCTATTCTGAATCCAAAAGAACCCTAAAACCCAATTAGCCGAACTCGGTGCGAGTTCGCCCTGAACTCGGTATCCTTGAATCACTCCTGGTCAGAATGAATACCTATTCTTTTAGATCTCAAACATTCAAAAATTTGAACGTTGCCGTAACCGAGTTCTGTCCGAACTCTGGTTAAAAAATACCTATAAATAGAGAAGAATTTTTTATCTTACTGACTCGTCTCATTCTTCATCTTCTATATGCATTATAAGCCTTCCTATTACAAAAGCTTTTTAATCTTCACATTTCCAAGACAACTCTCATTCTTCTAAGTGTTGGTGTATTCCGATTAGAAGTGTTCGAGTTGTACAAGCTTGGCGTATGAAAGCTTTTCAGACAGTGTTGAAGTTTATTCGTGGGCTTTGGATAAAAACACGACATTGTAAGCAGTTAGCGTGTCATTCGGAGTAAAGCACGCGGTGTACCTCTATTTCAAATAGTGGATTTAATATCGAGCAAGAGTACCCGAGGCTAGACTAATCCTCTCAGAGGAAAACCAGGATAAAATTTTGGTATTTGTGTATTGCTTCTATCTCACTATTTAATTACTGCTTTACATTATTGCATTGAGGTGGCATTGGTCCTACAGCTCTAACATTCAAATTTATGAATGTTAGGGGACTGAACATTGCCCAAACTCGGTCACTAGTAACATATAAATAGCCATGGGTTTTTGCTATTTAAATTCACTCATTTACTTTCATATGTTCTACTATCTGAGCTTTAACATTCTCCATTCCCAAGATCAACTCCTAGCCTTCTAGTGCAAACGCGGTTCCAATTTTAGAACTCTGATCGAGTCATAAAGCTTAGCTTTCCAAGTGCTGTCTCTACGCTTGTTATTATGAAGTCGCGTGTCCTTCGTATTAAAGCTTGTGGTTGATGTCGTCGTATCCTTTGGATCAAAGCACAAGGTATAGGAAGTCGACATGCCCTTCAGATTAAAGCACGAGGTGTAACTGCTATTTCAAATAGTGGATTAAACATCGAACTAGAGTTTTCGAGACTTGACTAGTCCTCTTAGAGAGAAACCAGTATAAACCTTGATGTTTGGGTTTGCTTTTCTCTACTCATTTAGTTTATAAATTTACTTATATACTGCTTGCTTCATATTTTAGTTTGATTACTGACATAAATATTTTTTAAGTAGTGGTTATCATTCTGCTACACATGCGCACTCTATTTACCCCTAGATGTGCTTAACGGTCCTATAATTGGCATCAAAGCAGTTTATATTAATATATAACACTCTATAAAGTATACATATGGCAGTCAAAAAATTTATATTCACCGGTGAAGGGCATTCCACAAATAGAACCCTGCTATTTGATGAAACAAACTATACTTATTAGAAGACACATATGAGCTTCTACCTGTAGTCTCTAGACTTTGACTTATGGTCATATTATTACTTTCACAACATCTCATGAAATTTGGAAATTCCTAGAAGCTACTCATGAGAACATGCATGACAGTGAACCTAGCAACTCCAAAGAAGAAGAAAATCCTTGCATGATGGTATTGGGATTTGAGGTACAACACAATTCCTTATACGAAGAAGAGCTTGTACGTTACAAGTGCAAGAAGACATGGCATATAAAGAAAGATTGTCCAATTGCTCAGAAGGGCAGTCGTTAAGACCAATCAAACAAGAATTCATCATCCCGAAAGTATGCTAACACGAGCATATGGTGTGAAAGTGAAGCAAGCGACTCAGAAGAAGACGAAAGCCCTCGTCAAGTTGCAAATTTATGCTTAATGTGCATTATCCAACGAGGTACAAAATAATCCTCCATTTGAAAAGAATAAATTTTCTTATGATGAATTATTTGATGCTTTCCATGATTTATTTACTGATTACAAGAATGTTCTAGATAAGTATAAGCAAGCTAGAAAGGATATTCTATCCTATAAGTGTGAGAATGAAAAAGCTTACTTGCTTACTGAATGATACTATAAACACTTCTACTTCTGATAATTCTACTGATATTTCCATACTTGAGTTTAGATTGCATGAGACACTTGAATGCATTGAGAAAAGCACTCAAAAAAATTCTAAACTCAAGGAAGAGTTAGAATCAAAAAAGAAAAAGTATTCTATCACTAGATGTAGAATTGATTCTCTTATATATTGCTAAAATGATGAGGCATGTGCATTCTCTAAAAATTTAGAGATTATGTTGGAAAAATAGGTAATACCTACTACCCTATCAAAGATCTGTCCTATGACACACCAAGCACGTGATAGGATACGATCAAAGAAAGCACGCAAACTAAATGTTACACATTATCAAGCTTTCTTCTACAAGTATCCACAAAAAATACAGAAGTCACATGTCTACACAGTGACACCTAGCACCAACACTAATGCTATCTACAATTATTGTTGTAAATATGGACACATCTCACAATATCGTAGAGTTAGAAAACTAGTAAGCATGAAAGTATATACTTGGATACCAAAGACTAACAAATATGAATCCAAGTTTTGGATATCAGAGTCTTCGCCTCTTTTTGCAGGTGAAGCTTCTTATTTCAAGTAGAACCACGGAATATGTTAGTGATTGCAAAGCTACAAAAGCTATCTTTCAAGCAATTGTACCAACATAAGTGTGGTCACTAGAACTACTTCGGTAACATGCTTTCTAAATAACTTTTAATATCTAGAATGTTTTAATGAATATCTATACGGGTTCTTATGTCACATAGACGTAAATAGCATGAAACGACACGGTGTCAAGTGTCTTTCGACTACCGCTAGCTGGAAACTAGCCCCTACAGCTAATCCAAAATTGATCAACGCTTATAAACTAAAGATTTATGAGTCTATTTGCAATTTTTATCTGATGGACTTTAGATATTAGCTTTGATGGATAATATTATCGTGAGACTTGTCTCACAGTATTTATATTTATATAGATATGTATTTTATACAGTATTCTGTATTTTTTTGGATTACGGAGAACCGGAAGAAAACTTAATTTTTGAAAAAAAATTGTGAACTGACATACCGCTGGCATACTGTTCTATACGGATGGTATACCATCCGGGCAGGTATTCCACTTTATAGATATTTTCGATTCATAATATTTTGTTTAGATATTTTGATGAATAGTATTTAGATATTTTGATGAATAGTGATGATACATTCTATTATCTATTGGTTTCTTGCTTCTCAACGGTTGAGATTGATTTGATCGAGTTACGGATCACGATCGAATGGTCACGATTAATTCACCTTTTCTATATATATGATTACGTTTCTTTTCGATTTCTCTTTTACTTTCTCTCTCCATTCTTTATTCCTTCTCTTTTCCACTCCATTTTTCTTGGGATCTTGGAGCTTGGTCTTGAGACCTCAGAATGTGGTTTATGAACTCCTCTTGGTGGTAGATTTGAAGAGTTTGGCTTGGAGCTTTATTAGGCAAGTACATCGTGCTGAACTACTAGACGTTTTATTGCCTTATTGTGGTTTTTATTTTCTTATTGCCTTAATAGTCCATTATTTACTACTATTTGCTTTACTAAATATGTTTCCCTCATGATTAAGGTCATTTTACCCATTTCAAAAATTTGGTATAAGATAGGATTTTGTTATCTTGTTATTCCTAATTATTTTCTAGTAGAAAACTCTGTATCGAAAATGATGTCGAGGTGATTTGCCATGGGACTTAGTATACATGCCATATACGATCTTCTCCTAGTATTATTTTCATGGTTATACTAATTTTAACAACTCTCTGGATGAATTTTGATTTTAGGTACTTGTTTCAAGCTTTTAGTATTATTTCTCAATCAAAATCGGCATACCGCTGGCGTACCAGTGTGTACTGACGGAATATCGATTTTATGAGCCCTTCTTTGGTTGAAAAGTTGCTGTGACACTTTTCGGCATACCGACGGTGTACCAGTCCATTCCGATGGAATACCGGTGTGGCACTTAGAATTTGACAGAACATTTTTGCCTATAGAAATCGAAAAACCAGCGGTGTACTGGTGTGTACCGTCAGAATACCGATCTAGTATCCAAGTTGTATATATTTTATTTCGATTTGATTTTCATATTTTTCTTCTTGCTTATTATTTTTCTGTATATGCTAATCAATTTATTGTCTTGCTCTATCATGCTTGGTTGGACTCGGTACATACTCATGTCTAGCTTCTTAATAATGGCCTGCCATGGCGCACTCCTGATTTTCTGTACATGTCTAGCTTCTTGATAGTGACCTGTTATGGTGCACTCTTGATCCAGTACATGTCTAACTTGATATAGTGGCTCGTCGTAGCGCACTCCTGTCTCGATACTTATCTTATCTTGTTGCGGCTTGTTATAGTGCACATTCTTGCTTGTCTTATCCAGTCTTGCATGTCTCATGTCTAGGATGGATTCTCCGGAATGCCACACCCGAAATCCTGAATGAAAATATTAAGGATTAACAACTAGTTTGATTATTTAGATCATTAAGAGGGAATATTTCCAGTTACCTGCAAAACCCTTTGTTTCAGCCCCAACCCGAGTAGACATGTAGCTATATGTCATGATGAGCATACTTCTAGCGCATCGTCGAGTGTTGCACCTTTTGTGTCTATAGGATTGTCTCCTGTGCGATGTATCCACCATTACTTTCTTTCATTGGCCTGGATAGGTTGGGTAGTCTATAGGGTAGGTAACTGGATTGGAATTGTGAAACCTGCATATGTTAGTAATTAGGATTGTGGTAACCCTAGCTAGCTAATGTATCAAGTCGTACTCTTTGTTTGGTCGTGATTGATGGATGGAGTCCATTCTTGTCTTGTTTGGTTTTGTCTTGTTCCCGTTTATCTTATTTTAGTATTTAGATTCCTGCTACTCATGCACATACTATTATTCCTGCTACATGCTTGGCTTCACTACTTACCCCACAAGCTCGGTTTCATTACATACTACATACCCAGTATATTCACATGTTCACAGGCTATTTCCTTACATGTTTCTAATTTTCTTTCATATAAACTGTGGTATAAATTTTACTACTTATATGTCTTGTTTACTGCTTTACTTCAGTATTGTTATGCTTTGTATTTGCTGGTTTTAGTTCATAGTTTGGCTTCCTTTGTGGTACTTGCTATTGGGGTCTGAATCTACTAGTTTTGTTTGACCAGATCTAGTTAAGGAGTCTAAGGATCTTCTACTTGATAGTGACCACCCGGAGCACCAGGGTGCTTGAGTGGGTATTCTTTCTCTTACCCACTCTTGTATGTATATTCTTTTGAGCCGTTTAGCTACCGAGCACGTGTTTAGCTCATGTTTTGCACTTGACATTTGGCCTAAGGGCTTAGACATGGTCTGTATATTTCCTAGACTACAACTAGAGATGATCATGTATTGCTTAGTCTTGCTAGTTCATCATTTTTTATTACTAGCTTTATGATCATCTATATATTATAGTTTGGGACGCTTTAATGTCTTATATGCCCGATGATCATACTTTTGTACTTTATTTTCTTACCTGTTATTAAGTTATCTAGGATTATTTGTCCAAGGATTGACTCTTGTCTTGTAGTAGTAACCCCCATCTCTATAGCTTATATGTTATTTCGGAGTACTGGGATACTTTGGTATATGTAGCTGGCCTGGTCCGTCCCTACTTGCCAGTATTCTGCTTCTAGGGCGTGACAATTATTTTCACAAAAGGTAATATACATTGGTCTACGAAATCTTCCATATGTTAATGTATGTCATCTTTTATTTTACATATGCTAAATTAATATTTTTTATGATTATACACTACAAAAAATAGGCTTTTAGCGACGGCGGTGTCCGTCGCTAAAAGTCATTTTTCTATCGCTGAAGCCAAATAACGACATATCAGCGACAGAAATAGTTTGTCGGGAAATTACGTGTCGCTAATTTAAATCAGTTGCTAGTTTGTCGAAAATAGCGACTGATTAGTGACGCATTTAGCGACACACTATTTATTGGAAAATGTAATATAATAGCGACGGAAACTCTGTCGCTATAGTTACCGACGAACTACTGACGTCGCAGCGGCGTAATTCAGCATGAGAGTAGCGACGGGCTAGTGACGAAAAATTACGTCACTAAGATGTTTCCGATACGCTTTTGGTGTTCGACAGGAACATAGCGACGGAATAGTAAGTAAAATTTACGTCGCTATTCAATCGCTATACTGGAATATAATATTTTCCAGAACCTTAGCAACGGAAAGTACAGTCGCTATTCCGTCGGTAGCCTGCAAAGTAAAATTTCCAAGAATGTAGCGACGGAAAAATCGTCGTTGTTCCGTCGCTAGCCTGTAATGTTCCAGGTTTTCTGTCGCTGTTCCGTTGCCATTCCGTCACTAAATACAATATTACATGTCAGTATTTGTGTTTCTTGCATTCCACATCCCTGTCGACAGTTACACACACAATATACAGTCATATAAACAGTTTCCAAATAAAATATCAGTATTCGTGTTTCCAGCAGTCCTTATCCCTGTCGACAGTTTTACAGTAGGCACACGTATCAGTATTTGTGTTTCCTACAAATTCTCAGTTTCATGCACACGTATCCCAAATGTTTTAATACAACACATACACATATATCCAAAATTAGCTTCATACACACATACGAATAATGTTTTAATATAAGAAATATTAATACACATATCCAAAATATTTTAATACAAGAAAGTACTGGTACAGTAAATCTAGGTCGTCGGGCGTGATGGAAACCTCTCGGCGGGCATGATGAAGACCTCTCGGCGGACTTAATGAAGATCCAAGTTGTAAACGTGAATGTTGACCTCTCGGCGCCATAGAAAAATCTGAAAGAAATAATAAGTGATGATGTGTTAAAAATAAAAACTATTGTCATGTCATTATACTAATGGAAGTCGTATATTAAATTAAAACATATGTACTAGTCTGATTCATCTTCCCAAGGGTCTTTTGAATCATCGCTTGATTCTGAAGTGTCTTCTTCTGCTTCTTCATTTTCACTATCACTATGATCTTCATCTTCATCTTCCAATACTTCTTCCTCACCATCTTCCAATTGTTCATCAACGTTAACCTCCATAACGTCATCTACCGCAACCTCCATATCTTCTAAATCCTCTTCCTCAACACCAACTAAACTTATATATTTTGGTTGAGGCTTGGCCACCTCTTCCTCTTGGTAGGCTACATCCCCAACATTATATCTATTTCTTGCTTTGGTTTTGCATACAGCCCACCAATCCAGAGTACTGCACCGTCGGCTAGGATAACTCGTATAGTACACTTGAACGGTTTGACTGCCAACACAAATGGTTCAAAACCTCCATATCTTTTTCCATGTTTTATATCAACAAAGCCAAATTGTTTGTTAATCTTCCATCATTGCTTGGGTGTTGTGTCGAACCAACGACATTTAAAAAGCACAATCTTTGTATCAACAAAATATTCAATCTCTACGGTATCTCTTAGAACACCGTAGTAGTCGAATTCGGGATCGGCATCGTAGACTGAGGCTCTCACACAAACACCCGAATTTTTGGTATAATTAGCCTCCTCATCGACAAATGAATGATTGATAGGCTTATCAGTAATTCTAAAGTTAAAGCCATTGATTGTATATCCGCTCCAACACTTCGCCTTCTTGCTCGGTCCAATAGCAATTGCTCTTAGCCCTTTGTTCTGCAACTGTGTACCAGGACGGAAGACCTAGTGTGGGTAGTATCAGAAAAGTCATTAGACAATGTGTGGGTAGTAACATATCGAATTTGGAATGGCTAATGATTATAATCCTTACGTTATTTCGGAACCACGACGAAAACTTCATATCGACCTCTCTAGCAAGATCATCATCATCAATATCAGGTCTTTCCATTCTAATCTCAGCTCTAAAAGTACTGTAATAATAGGGAGAAACGTTAGCACACTTCTAAATATTGAATTTAGAATGACTAAATGGTGTCGCTTACTTTTCAATATCTTCCATCTCTTGGATACCGCTATTGTGGCATATATACCGATGCGCGGCTTCAAACTCATCGTCATCCAACCACCGTAATTTAGTCGCACTTGTCGGTATGCCCCCCACATTGAAGATTGTACGGATCCCTTCGTTCGGTGCATTGATATCACATTCATCATTTTTTGGCGCTCTATTCCGATTTGTTCGGACATGAGTATCGAAGTAGATCGAGCAGAAGTTAGAAACCTCCTTAATGATGTACGCTTCGCATATTGAAGCTTCTAGATGAGCCTTGTTGCCCACATTCTTCTTCAGATGACCTAGATATCTATAAGAAATCTATTGAATATTAGAATTATTTAAATAAAAAAATTACAAATTAGTAGATTATTTTATACCTCTCAAATGGGTTCATCCATCGATAATAGACAGAAGCACCGACACGTGCTTCGTATGCAAGATGAATCGGCAAATGTTCCATACTATCAAAGAAGCCGGGAGGGAACACCCTTTCAAACTTGCACAACGTCACTACAACTTTTTCCTCAAGATCTAGCATATGTTGCACCGTCAACTTACTTGAACACAAATCTCTAAAGAAGATAGATAACTCGGCCAGCGGAGTCCACACATAAGAAGGTAGCATCTTTCTAAAAGCGATAGGAAGTAATCGCTCCATGAAAACGTGACAATCATGACTCTTCATCCCTATCAACCTGCGTTCGTTGAGATCGACACATCTCGCCAGATTCTATACGTAACGGTCAGAAAATCTCAACTTTGAAATCCATTTACATATTATCAGTTTATCATCTCTACTCAATGTAAATGGTGCTGGAGGCTTCACCCAGTTACCATTGGACCTTTACGACAGATGCAACTCTGGACGCTTGCAAATAATTTCTAAGTCCTTCCTTGCTTTAACATTGGCTTTCGTTTTTCCCTTAATATCCATCACAGTATTAAATATGTTGTCAAATATATTTTTTTCAATATACATGACATCAAGATTGTTTCTTATGAGATTGTCGGGCCAATAAGGCAAATCCCAAAAGATATTCCGTTTCATCCAATTGGGATTTGTCCGAAGCCTTCAATGTGATGGCCCAATCCCAGATTTTCCATGACAGTCGGTAAATCTCGAACCTCTTCCCAAACTACATCTCTCGTTAATCTCAATGGAGGAAGAGATACTTCCCGTTTACCAGCCCTGAAGTCATCTATGTTCCTTTTCCACGAATGTGACGAAGGAAGAAACTGGCGGTGGCAATAAAAAACACGCCTTTCCTCCATTCTGAAGGCAGAATGCCTTAATCTTTCCCATGCATATCGGACATGACATAATACCATGACTACTCCACCCCGATCCCGTAAACTAGAAAATCGTCGATGGTCCACATGAGCATCGCCCTCATTTGAAAGTTCTGCTCCATCGATATATCAAACGTCTGGACGCCAAACTGCCATAATTGTTTCAACTCGTCCACCAATGGTTGCAAGTAGATATCGATGTTCTTCTTTGGATTTCTTGGACCGGGTATGATAAGTGTGAGGAACATGTAAGGAGTTTTCAGGCACATCTACGATGGTAGATTGTACGGGGTTAAAAACACCAGCCAATAAGAGTATTGCGTCCCCGACTGTCCGAATAGAGTGAATCCATCAGAACATAAAGCCAATCGAACATTCCTAGGCTCTGCAGGAAAATCAGGATGACACCGATCAAAATGCTTCCATGCTTCTCCATCGGCAGGATGAGATAATTCTCCTTCATCCATCTTCCGTTCTTTGTTATGCCATGTCATGTGTTGTGCAGTATTTGCAGACATATACGTCCTCTGCAGCCTCTTTGTGATTGGCAAGAACTGTATGTACTTGTACGGGCCCATCTGCGTCCGGACAATTGATTTTTCTTTGCCCCGGATTGGCTTGTACCGATCCACGTCACATAAAATGCATTTATCTTTATCACTGTTCTCCTTGTAGTATAGCATGCAACCATATCGACAGCAGTCTATCTTCTGGTAGCCCAATCCG
Organism: Iris pallida; assembly: GCA_029216955.1. Classification (NCBI taxonomy): domain Eukaryota; kingdom Viridiplantae; phylum Streptophyta; class Magnoliopsida; order Asparagales; family Iridaceae; genus Iris; species Iris pallida. The sequence continues at coordinate 2,816,813 of JANAVB010044817.1, read as the reverse complement.
AGTTTCTGTATCTGTCACGCCCCAGAACCAGAATACTGGAGAGCGAGGGACTGACTCAGCCAGCTACGTATTACGGGTAGATGAATACCGTATAATACGATCAATGCTGTCTAAAAGACGAGGGGGTACGTACTACATGAAAGTCTTATTATGGTCACTTCACATCTATTGTCTCAATCATTCAAGCAAGAAACAGTAATAGAGAACATATGAGATAAAGCAATAAGGCATCCCATACGCTCAGTCAAAATATTCTTAAGATCTGGCTTTACAAAACATAGCCAGATGATGTAGTAAAGTATACACAATTGCTTATCAGCTGCAGCCTGACTTAGTTACAATTATGTAAAAGTAAGTACAAGACAATCCGACTAATATGTCGGTGCCAAATGGCAAAGTATAAAGTAATTCACAAAACGAGCGGGGAAGTAAGGAACCCACTCGAGTCCTCCTGCGATCATCCCTCTAGTATTTACCATTTTGGAGGTGGAAGTAAGCTGAGTCCTCGGGAACCGGCTCTAAATCTGGTCATTCAAAACCAGAGAAGTTAGACCTCTAATAGCAAGTACCGCAAGGAAGCACGATACGAGAAACTGGAAGCAGTAATAAGAAAATATGATAAGTAGATCTCTGCTTGCCACTGGATTCGCATAACATCACGACACATCGAACCAACCTCCTAACCAAACAAGGACAGAAGTTGGCCCGTCATGCCCTGACATTCTGATCATCTCAGTTAGTTAACATAGTAGATAAAGTACACAAACAAATCAATTTAAATGGCCATGCAACTACCATGGCTTTCTACTGTGAGTTCCACGTTATCTTGGAAATATGTAATAAGGATTCCTCAATTCTTTCTATGTACGAGCAAGGCTAGTCTACCCAATCAATCAATTGCGCCAATCATGAATTAGACGAGTCCCAGCGGGACGCCCGCCATCAATATACAATATATAATAAATAATATAGGCAAATACCGCTCCATGCCCGTGTGGCAGATTTACAGTATCTGTGGGAACCAGCCGACCAGTCGGGCACTTAATAGTCCCAAAGAGGGCTGCCATGTAAGAACTCGGGAATCCATTCTCTCCATGCAATCATTATTTTATTTAACTTAGTAGCCTCTATGTTGAGTGAAATCCTATGCCGTGGATCATGGTCATTCAGAATGAGTACTTTCGTACGGGGTACGATATGCACATCTCTACAACGATACCCGTGAGGTTATGTTGTAGGTCTTACATAGCGTAATGTAACAATCAAAACTAGCCACGGAATAATCATGCCTTGATAATAAAGTACACATGCTGCTTTTGTAAAAATAGATAAATAAATTAAATTAAAGCCTGCATGTGTCTGTATGCCAATATTCGGGATCAACCAGTCGATTTGTAATAGTTCATAGTTCTTATGAACGTGTCACATTCATTCATTTCAATAAGACGACTAGCCAGTCTCTTAGTTCCAACTAAGAACGCATGATTAATTATTAAATCAAGATAACAATCCCTGTTAATTAATGTCAAGATAACAATTAATGTTAATTAATGTCAAGAAACAGTAAAAAGGCATTATTGAATGGCAGTAGCTGGATATCTATTTTTGTGGCTAAATCATGCAACAAGGGCCAAGCGGCCATGAGTACACTACTAGAGGAAAACAGGGCTATACGGCAACCATCCGAGGGTCATGCGGCTGGATATACGAGGCTCATGCGGTTAAAGGGGCTGGGTCCCATGCGGCTGGGAAGCATCAAGCTTATGCGGCTAGGGTTGAAACAAGGCCCAGGCGGCTGAGGATAATACATGTCCATACGGTTAAAAAGTGGCATGCGGCTGAAAAGCACTATGCGGCTGAACAACGCAATGCAGACAGAGTTAAATCATATGCGGCCAGAAGGACTCGGGTCCTCATGCGGCCAGGATGTAATACTCATGCAGCTAAAATTGGACGAGACATATGCGACTGGAAATCATCGAGCTTATGCGACTCAGAATTAGATTCGGTCGGACACTATGCGGCCAGAACTCTTTGCGGCTGAAACTCTTCATTCGACCGAACTCTTCATGCGGCCGAAACTCTTCATGCGGCCAGCTACTCTTCATGCGACCGAACTCTTCATACGGCCGAAACTCTTCATGCGGCTCAAGAAGACTTGTCGCATTAAAACTCATGCGGTCAAGCATTGCTCTTCTTCTCCACTCTTCGGAGAAGGAGAACCATGGGGAGCCATTACTTTCGAGCTCCCTAATTCCTTCATTCCAAGCCCAAAATTGGACTTCCATAGGTCAAAATTGGGTAGAACGAAATTCTCTACAACATGGAACCGTCAAAACTTTAAAGAATAACAAAGTTACTAGATCAAACCTAAGAAATCTGAAAATGCATTAAACTTAGATCTACAAGAAATGAGCCATGGAAATTGAAAATGCTAAGTACTAAAGTATCTAAAAATCCTGAGAGGAAGACAATGGAACAACAAAAATGGAGATCCATCAAGAAGCAAGTTGGCACTTGCCTATGCCGCTAGGTAGGTGGAGAGGAGTAATGGAGGAAGAAGATGAGTAATGGTGAAGGAGAAGTAATGAATAAGGAGAGAAAGAGAGGGTTTTGGGGCTTTAAATGAAGCAGTGGTGGTAGTAGGTGGGGAGTTGGGTTCGGTTCATGATAAACCAAGAAAAATCGAAAACAAACCAATCTAGGCCGAACCGAAAAGCAAAGTAAAAAGCAGAAAGTAAAATGCAGAAAAATAATTAGCGTGAAATTAAAGGAATTTAAATACAGAACAATACATGATAAATGTTAAATAAATATACTCCAGCAGTGCATGTATTAAAATACGTATTCTGGGAACGGAAAGTGACATCTCTACCCTTCTTAGAAAAATTCCGTCCTCGGAATTTCAAATACAAGCAGGATAGGATCATCAAAGATAAACTAATCTAAGTATAAGTAATTTGAGTAAGCAATCATTCTATAATGCCAATAGCAAGTAACATATCTATGTTTAACTATCGACGACAGCAAGTAATTCTACTCATAAGGTGACGAGCATGAGGAGTTAAGAAAATCAAGGTATATAGAAATAGATATACCTTGTGAGTCAAACATGAGCGGATACCGTGATCGGATGTCATCCCCACGTTCCCACGTTGACTCCCCTAAAGAGTGATGACCTCAAGCAACCCGGACAAGGCTAATTGTTCGGTTCTTGAGTATCTTCTCTCTTCGGTCCAAAATGGACACCGGTTGCTCCTCGTAAGACAAGTTGGTACCAACAACCAGCTCAGAATGATCAAGGATATTGCTTGGGTCCGATACATACCTACGTAACTGAGATACATGAAACACGTCATGCACCTCTCGTAACGAAGGTGGAAGGGATAAACGATAAGCAACATCGCCTATCCTATCAAGGATAGCAAATGGGCCCACGTATCGCGGACTCAATTTTCTGCGAACGCCAAATCTAATGACCCCACGGGTAGGTGAGATCCGCAAGAACACGTGGTCCCCAACAGAAAACTTTAGCGGCCTACGATGTTGGTCCGCCCAATGATGATGCCGATCATGCGCAACTCGAAGTCGCTCTCTAATTCCCTTAACCACTTCAACTGTCTGAACAATCATTTCTGGGCCTAGCATCTTCCTCTCCCCGATATCATCCCATGCTAGTGGCGACCTACACTTCTTACCATATAGTGCTTCAAATGGTGCCATCTGGATACTGGCTTGATAACTGTTGTTGTATGAGAATTCGACTAAGTGCAGGTGGCTCTCCCAAGATCCTCCAAAATCCAGAGTGCAAGCTCGCAACATGTCTTCCAAAGTCTGAATTGTTCTTTCTGATTGCCGTATGTCTGTGGATGGTAAGCCGTACTAAATCTCAACTTGGTGCCCAGACTATGATGTAGACTTTTCCAAAAATGTGATATAAAACTCTGACAGGGACTCCATGCTGCCTGACTATCTGTTGCATATACAACTCTGCCAAATTTTTTGTAGATTTCCCAAATCTGAAAGGAAGAAAGTGTGCTACCTTTGTAGTCGGTCGACTATAACCCAAATAGCATCTTGACCACTTGGCGATCTCGATAAAACGGTCACAAAGTCCATTGTAATATGTTCCCATTTCCATTCCGAAATCGGAAACGGTTGTAATAACCCAGCTGGCCTCTGGTGTTCTGCCTTCACTTGCTGACATACCAAGCAACGGAAAACAAATCTAGCTATCTCCCTCTTCATCCTGTTCCACCAGAAGTGCTGCTTGATATCTTGGTATATCTTGGTCCCTCCTGGGTGTATAGAATACTGGGAACTGTGAGCTTCTGCCATAACCTCCTATCTGATATCTCCACTAGGCACACATAGACGTGATCCAAACCTAAGTGTACCATCTTCATGAATTCTCATCTCCTTTCTGAGTTCTGACTCACATTCTGCCCTAAGCTTCTGAATCCTTGGGTCCTGTGCCTGAGCTGCCTTGATCCTGTCTACCAAGTCGTATTAAACTGGTAGACTTGCCAGAATTCCTACATCACTAGGAAGTATAACCTCGATGCCCATCTCCTGAAGGTCTTCTAAAATGTGCTTCTGGGTTGTCAACATAAATGTGCCACCTCTCCTGCTAATAGCGTCTGCTACCATATTAGCCTTGCTTGGATGATACTGAAACTCCACGTCATAATCCTTGATCAACTCCAACCATCTTCTCTGTCTTATGTTCATCTCCTTCTGAGTAAAGATATACTTCAGACTTTTATGGTCTGTGTACATGTTCACTCGGTCACCATATAAGTAATGCCTCCTTAGCTTCAAAGCAAATACTACTGCTGCAAACTCCAAGTCATGAGTTGGATAATTCTTTCGTGGTCTCAAATTTGCCTAGATGCGTATGCTATCACCGTCCCATATTGCATGAGGACGCACCCAAGTCCTTTTCCTGACGCATCACAATTTACTCTAAAACCTTCGGGTCCAACTGGCAATGTCAGAATAGGTTCCGATATCAACTTCTACTTCAGATTCTCAAATGATGCCTAGCATTCTGCCGACCAGACGAATGGCACGTCCTTCCATGTCAAGCGGGTCATGGGTGCTGAAAGTCTTGTAAAGTCTGATACGAATCTTCTGTAATATCCTGCTAATCCCAAAAAACTCCACACATCAGCTACGGTCTTGGGTACTGGCCAACTCTCTACTGCTTCTACCTTCTTGGGATCCACTGCTACTCCAGCTCCTGATATGATATGACCCAAAAATAAAATGTGCTCCGTCCAGAACTCACACTTGCTGAGCTTGGCATATAACCGGTTCTCTCTCAAAACCTATAACACTTTCCTGAGGTGATCTTCATGCTCCTCTTCACTAGCAGAGTATATGAGAATGTCGTCAAGAAACACATAGACAAACTGATCTAAGTATGGTATAAAGATACGGTTCATCAAATCCATAAATATTGTTGGAGCATTGGTCAAACCAAACGGTATTACCAAGAACTCGTAATGCCCATACTTCGACCTGAATGTTGTCTTAGAAATATCCTCCTTCCGAACCCTTACTTGGTGATACCCTGAACGAAGATCTATCTTGGAGAAAACTCTATCTTTGCTCAACTGATCAAACAAGTCGTCGATCCTGGGTAGTGGGTAATTATTTTTTACTGTTGCCGTGTTAAGCTTCCTGTAATAGATGCACACTCTAGATGATCCATCCTTCTTTCCCACAAGTACTACTGGTACTGCCCATGGTGACATGCTAACTTGGATGAACTTCTTCTCCTTCAGTTCCTCTACGTGCTGATATACCTTGGCCTATTCTAAATTCGCCATTCTGTAAACTCGATTTGATATCGGTTTAGTTCCAGGTACCAATTCTATGCTGAACTCAATATCCCTAACAGGTGGTAGATCTAGAAGTTCTTCGAGAAATACGTCTATAAACTCTTCAACTACCTTCGGAACTTGAACTTTTTTTATTGTCGTCACTACTCCCCGCTCTTGTTGAGTTGCCACTGATCTGACTAAGGTGAATCGCTTCATGCCTGGAATATCAAAAGATACACTCCCTCTACGATAATCTATTGTTGTATGACTGTCTTTCAGCCAGTCCATGTCTAAGATAACGTCGAAATTTCCAACAAAAAATTCTATCAACTGGGCAGGTAAGGAATGCCCTCAAACTACAATGCTACATGCTAGAATAACTCTACTAACTCCTACGAGCCCACTACCAGTGAGTATATTTAACCTCCCTGGCAATGCCTCAAATTCCACTCCTAGCTGTGTTGCAAATTGTGCAGATATAAATGAGTGTGATGCTCCCGAATCAAATAATGCTACTGCGGGATATGAGGCGACGATAATGTTACCAAGCATAACATCTTCCGATGCTAATGCCTCCTCCAAGGACAGAGTGAATGCCTGTCCTCGACCTCCTTGTTGGTTCCCATGTTGCGGTCTAGCCTGGTGCTGCTGCTGGCCCTGCCTTGATGATGCTGGGGTGGTCTATGCTGGTATTGCTGCATCGGCGGTCCCTGCTGCCGAAACATCTGAGCTTGCGACATGAACGGGCGTTGTGCTAACGGTCTCACTGCCACCGCTGGTCCTCGATACTGGCCTGTCCCTGGTGCTAGCAGAGCAGAAAACTGTTGCACTGGTCTCCCTGACCTCGAATTCATGGGACAGGTGGTAACCCGATGATCTGGATTTCTACATATCAAGCACTATCCGTTCAATGTCCAACACACATCTCTAGTGTGCCCTACCTTTCCGTAATAAGTGCAACCCGCAGGGGGTTGCTGGTTCTTCCTCTGTTGCTGTTGCTGCTGCCTGGGTGGTGGTGCTGGTCCTCGTATTGCCACATCGTGAATACAAATGACAAGGGACTGTGCTGTTGTTCAGGGCGCTGCTCCCCCTCCTCCTTTAATCTGACTGTGGGATCTCTTCTGACCTCCAGTCCTTGCTGTAATCCTCTGAATGGTGATCTCATGCCTTCAAGTTGCCGTCAATACTTCATCGAAAGATTGGTAATTGTGCCCCTCTATCAATTGCAAGAGCTTAAGATGAAACCCTTGCTGTAACCTCATAGCCCTCTGGCTCTCCGTTGCTACCATCTCTAGGGCGAACATACTCAATCTGTAGAACTCCGCTGCATAAGCATCTACAGTCTTGCCAGCTTGTCTGAGGTTGATAAACTTCTGTTGTAGCTCAAACTGCGCCACAACTCTATAGTACTTCGTCTTGAATCTTGCAGTAAAATCGACCCAAGCAACAGGACGTCTGATGCCCACTTCCTCTGATTCCCACCAATCACGTGCGAGATCCTGAAGTAACAACTTTACTTGATCCACACGTTCTTCTGTCGGCACCTTAGCTGCTGTCATAATAGCATCAATTTCCTTAAGCAACGCATCTGCTGAGATGGCATCTTCCGTGCCCTCGAAACAGTGGGGGTTGTACTTACAAAATCTGGTTGATGCTCCTGAATCTGTCCTCGCCCCTCTTTCCAACGCCGTCTGCAATCCTTGGTTGAGTAGTACGTTCTGCTCTTGCAACTGAACGTGCATGCGCTGCTTGGCTAACATCTGATATTGCTGAGTAGCCATCATCCCTCTCATGATCTCCAGAAGGGCTGGTGTGTCCACTTCCACTGGGGTAGGTGGAACTATTGGCGGCGTCGGAACCTCCGGATACTGTGGTCCAGTTGCTTGTTCTACTATCACTTCTTCTTGGATAGTCTCTTGAGTTAGTACTGGTCCTTGTTGCTGACCAACATGGTTAGGTTGCCCATGTTGCCCTTATTGTTGCTTTCTAGTTCTGACAGGTACAGACGAAGTGCCCCTAAGGAAAGGGACAAGAGAGCAATCAAACGACCGGACATGAAGGATCAATGAAGCCGAAGGATACAGGAATGTCAACCTAGGATTGAGAACAACGAATCATGAGATCAAGGGGGAACATGTGTGATTGAGACATCCTATAAATCAAAACACACCACAAGTCTGAAATCAAACCTGCATGGGCCACCACTAAAACCTTGTCATGTCCCAGAACCAGAATACTGGAGAGCGGGAGAATGACTCAGCCAGCTACGTATTACGGGTAGATGAATACCGTATAATACGATCAATGCTGTCTAAAAGACGAGGGGGTGCATACTACATGAAAGTCTTATTATGGTCACTTCACATCTATTGTCTCAATCATTCAAGCAAGAAACAGTAATAGAGAACATGTGAGATAAAGCAGTAAGGCATCCCAAATGCTCAATCAAAATGTTCTTGAGATCTGGCTTTACAAAACATAGCCAGATGATGTAGTAAAGTATACACAATTGCTTATCAGCTGCAGCCTGACTTAGTTACAGTTATGTAAAAGTAAGTACAAGGCAATCCGACTAACATGTCGGTGCCAAACGGCAAAGTATAAAGTAATTCACAAAACGAGCGGGGAAGTAAGGAACCCACTTGAGTCCTCCTGCGATCATCCCTCTAGTATTGATCATCTTGGAGGTGGAAGTAAGCTGAGTCCTCGGGAACCGGCTCTAAATCTGGCCATGCAAAACTAGAGAGGTTAGACCTCTAATAGCAAGTACCGCAAGGAAGCACGATAAGAAAAACTGGAACCAGTAATAAGAAAATATGATAAGTAGATCTCTGCTTGCCACTGGGATTCGTATAACGTTACGACACTTCGAGCCAACCTCCCAACCAAACAAGGACAGAAGTTGGCCCGTCATGTCCTGACATTCTGATCATCTCAGTTAGTTAACAGAGTAGATACAGTACACAAACAAATCAATTTAAACGGCCATGCAACTACTACGGCTTGCTACTGTGAGTTTTATGTTATCCTGGAAATATACAATAAGGATTCCTCAGTTCTTACAATGTACGAGCAAGGCTAGTCTACCCAATCAATCAATTGTACCAATCATGAATTAGACGAGTCCCAGCGGGACGCCCGTCAGCAATATAGAGTATATAATAAATAATATAGCAGATACCGCTCCATGCTCGTATGGCAGATTTGCAGTATGTGTGGGAACTAGCCGGCCTGTCGGGCACTTAATAGTCCCAAAAAGGGCTGCCATGTAAGAACTCGATAATCCATTCTCTCCATGCAATCATTATTTTATTTGACTTAGTAGCCTCCATGTTTAGTGAAATCCCATGTCGTGGATCATGGTCATTCAGAAGGAGTACTTTCGTACGGGGTACGATATGCACATCTCTACAACGATACCCGTGCGGTTAGGTTGTAGGTCTTACATAGCGTAATGCAACAATCAAAACTAGCCACGAAATAATCATGCCTTGACCATAAAGTACACATACTGCTTTTGTAAAAATAGATAAATAAATTAAATTGAAGCATGCAGGTGTCTGTATGCCAATATTCGAGATCAACCAGTCGATTTGCAATAGTTCATAGTTCATATGAACGTGTCTCATTCATTCATTTCAATAAGACGACTAGCCAGTCTCTTAGTTCCAACCAGGAATGCATGATTAATTATTAAATCAAGATAACAATCCCTGTTAATTAACGTCAAGATAACAATTAATGTTAATTAATGTCAAGAAACATTAAAAAGGCACTATTGATTGGCAGTAGCTAGATATCTATTTATGCGGCTAAATCATGCAACAAGGGCCAAGCGGCCATGAGTACACTACTAGAGGAAAACAGGGCTATGCGACAACCAGCCGAGGGTCATGCGGCTGGATATACGAGGCTCATGCGATTAAAGGGGCTGGGTCCCATGCGGCTGGGAAGCATCAGCTAGGGTTGAAACAAGGCCCATGCGGCTGAGGATAATACATGTCCATGCGGTTAAAAAGTACCATGCGGCTGAAAAGCATTATGCGGCTGAACAGCATCATGCGAACAAAGTTAAGTCATATGCTGCCAGAAGGACTAGGGTCCTTATGCGGTCAGGATGTAATACTCATGCGGCTAAAATTGGATGGGACATATGCGGCTGGAAATCATCGAGCTTATGCGGCTCAAAATTAGATGCAGCCGGACACTATGCGGCCAGAACTCCATGCGGCTGAAACTCTTCATTCGGCCGAACTCTTTATGCGGCCGAAACTCTTCATGCGGCTAGCTACTCTTCATGCGGCAGAACTCTTCACGCGGTCGAAACTCTTCATGTGGCTCAAGAAGACTTGCCGCATTAAAACTCATGCGGTCAAGCATTGCTCTTCTTCTCCACTCTTCTGAGAAGGAAAACCATGGGGAGCCATTGCTTCCGAGCTCCCTAATTCCTTCATTCCAAGTCCAAAACTGGACTTCCATAGGTCAAAATAGGGTAGAACGAAATTCTCTACAACATGGAACTATCAAAACTTTAAAGAATAACAAAATTACTAGATCAAACCTAAGAAATTCGAAAATGCATTAAACTTAGATCTACAATAAATGAGCAATGGAAATTGAAAATGCTAAGTACTAAAGTATCTAAAAATCCTGAGAGAAAGACAATGGAACAACAAAAATGAAGATCCATCAAGAAGCAAGTTGGCACTTTCCTATGCCGCTAGGTAGGTGGGAAGGAGTAATGGAGGAAGAAGAGGAGTAATAGTGAAGGAGAAGTAATGAATGAAGAGAGAGAGAGGGTTTTGGGGCTTTAAATGAAGGAGTGGTGGTAGGTGGGGAGTTGGGTTCGGTTCATGATGAACCAAGAAAAGTCAAAAACAAACCAATCTAGGCCAAACCGAAAAGCAAAGTAAAAAGCAGAAAGTAAAATGTAGAAAAATAATTAGCGTAAAATTAAAGGAATTTAAATACAGAACAATACATGATAAATGTTAAATAAATATACTCCGGCAGTGCATGTATTAAAATACGTATTCTGGGAACGGGAAGTGACAGCATCATCATCTTCAACTTGTAGAAGCTTCCAGGCAAATCATTCGATCATGTTGGTAACAACTCTCTTACAAGTTGAATTATCCGGTTATAGCATTCTTGCGGTAAGTTAAAATCAAATTTAAGGTTCAATAACCGTATCACCATCAACAATACCGAATGAGAATCACAACCCGGATATAACGGAGTATCAGTATGCTTGAACATATCGTAGAACTCCTTTGCATCGGGATTCAGATCCTCATGTGCCACAGCAAAATCTAATACCATCTCACGTGCCAAGTTTGTTGGTTGCCGATATTCAAAATAATCTCCGAGAGTAGAATCTCTCACCTCGGTATTAAAAAAGGACTGAGATTGTGAAGCCGGAGATTCTCCTTGATTAATCCATACGTTATAGTTCGGTATGAAGCCCTTCTTGTAAAGGTGCTCTCTCACGAGTAATACCTCTCTAAATGGTATATTCTTACATTTGACACAAGGGTACTTTATGCGCCTTCCGTCCATAAAATCGGCATGGCTACTTGCATATATGAGAAATTCCTCGATGCCCGCCTTGAAATCGTCCGTCAAGCCAATCATACTCTCATGTTGCCGATTGTACATCCATGAACGGTCAAGTAATTGTTCTAATCTACGTGAATGATTCTGTACCAAGAATTAAGATGCTATATATCACTTGGTATCATAAAACAAACCTAGTATAACTTGGTATGACGTACCCCTCACGTACATTCACTCATAAAACAAACCTAGTATAATTAGGTATCACGTTGATACTCAAGTATCAAATTGATACTCAAGTATATATCGCATTGATCAATCAATTACCTTAGTAATCTAAAACTACTACACCTATTTATTTCGTGTCTGTATCCCGTCAAATTTCTAAAATTATTATACCAATAAATTTCTATTTATCTACTATACCCACTACTATACCGATATATTTTAAACACAAAATTGAAATTGAAACCCTAGAACATGTTGAGAAAACACAAACAAGGCATAAATAAAAATAAATACAAATTAGGGTTTTCGGACCTTGAATTGGTTGGTCACGGAGAGGATCTCGGAGAAGGGGGGCGTCGGAGGGGGGCGCCGGAGGGGGGACGCCGGAGGGGCGGTCGCCGGAGGGGGGACGCCGGAGGGGGGACGCCGGAGGGGGAGCAGAGGGAGGGTGTACGGGGTTTCGAAGGAGGAAAAGAGGAGAGGACGAAGTGGGGGAGCACGCCGGAGGGAGGTGGTCGTGGGAGGTGGGGGCTCAACGGAGGAGGAGAAGAGGGGGTGGTTAGGGGGTTCGATCGGAGGAGGAGAAGTGGGAGGGGGCCGGAGTGGGGGAGGGCGCGGAGGGGGCCGCCGGAGGTGGGGCACCGGAGGGGGCCGCCGGAGGGGGGTCACCGGAGGAGGCCCAGTCGAGGGGGGTGATTGCCGGTCGGGGGGGATGGGAGGAGAGAGAAGGATTTTGAGAGTAACACTACACTAAAATGATAAATTCGTAACACCGTGCCTTTTTTGATTTGGAACACTTATTTTTCGTATCTAGGTACTGGAACGAAAATAAATCATTCCAAATCAGATAAATGTTCCTAATATGCTTTATTTTAATATTTAGGAAAATTGTTTCTTTTGATACACTTTTTTGCAGTTCTAAATATTTCCAAACTGAAAATACACATATGTGCATCTCACATGCTTAAGAAGGAAAGTGTTCCAAGCCAATAAAAACCTTTCTATAAGCAAGTCCTTCATCTCCCACAAAAACCCAAACCCTTCCTCTCCCTTTCGTATCACCCTTTCAACTCCCACTACGACGAGATCGTGCCTTCCATCGCCTCCATCTTCTCCATCGTTGGTTCTCTTACAATCTTTGCCATCATCTTCACGATTTGGATCCAAGCCATTATCTCTTTCGTATACACCATTTCAACATAAGTTTCATCTTGGATGCTTATTTTGCTAAGTTTTCATTTCTTTCAGGGTTTGAAGAGTTCCTGCCATTCCCGTCGTTAATGGACATCAACCAGATCTGAGAGATCCTGTCGCACCGGTGAGGAATTTTGTGTTTTTTTGGGTGCAAAGATGTGACTTTTAGGTGTTTGGTTTGGGGCTTTGATGTGTTTCTTGGTTGTTGTTGGTGGTGGGTAGGGGTTTAGGTTTCAATTCCTGCTAGTGGACAGAGTGACCGAGTACGAGGCCAAGGTGACGGCAGTCGGGATCAAGAATGTAACCGTAAATGATATTTTTTTTCTCGGGGCATTTTCCGAAGAGGCCGATCATGCCAGGAGTTCTCATGGTTCAGGTTTGTAATTTTCTACAAATGCATGTAGCTGTAGACCAGACGAACCTTGTCAAAATGTACTTTTTCTCCCTTTTTAATTCATGGATATTTTACTATCATTAAAAAGGATTGACTTTTTGAAAAATTCCATAAAGTGGTACTTATTAATGACTTTTTTTTCTGGCATGTTCGGAAGAGGTTGATCATGCCTAATGTAGTTTTTTCGTTTTAATATGAATTTACAATCTTAATTGAAAATTTCCATAAAGACAGTACTTTTGAAATGTAGTACCAAGCTATTGTTCCTTTTGAAAGGCAGTTGTAGGGTGGACTAGAAATTGCTTTTTCCTGAAAGTAATTTGAAAAAAAAGATGTAATTTGGTTTAAGTATCAGGAGTACCTTCATATGAAATATGTTTGTAGAAGAGGAATTAAGGGGACTATGTTGGTAGGGGTATCTGAAAAAAAATGATGTCATAAATTGATTTTGCATTGTATTTATATGGGATTTTAAAAAGGGCTATCGACAAGTGTGTGTGTGTTGGAGCCAGAGGTTTGGGTATTTGGATGAAACATTGGTTTGATGCCGGTGGGAACATTGGCCATAATTGATTTGATGTAGAATGGCAGATCTTTTATAAGGTATAGTTAAGTGCATGGAAAGATCAACCACAATGATATAGTTTGTTTCCTTAATGTCAGTCTTGATTCTGTGCATCAAGTGATTTAAATTTTGACATAATAAACTATATTCAACATAAATGAAGATAAAGGGAAGAAAGCTAGATTTTGTAAATTGGTGAAAGGTTATAGGATAACAAAGCTACAAACTTTGTTGCATAGACACATACTATATCCATCTCTGCAGGTATCTTACATGGTACTTCCTCAACACATGTCGAGTATGGTTGGCCCATGCCTAGTTTTTTCAGGAGAAACTGAGCTGAAAACGATTTAGCTTGTTCAAGTTCAAGACGAACATACTGGAGACGTGCGATAGCTTCCTTTTTATATTACCTTTATGAAATAGAGAGATGACTTGTTGATGTGATTTCTTGCTAGATGCAATCTCCCAACTTTTCTTATATAAAGAAAATGTTTCTGAAAATAATCTCAAGGCACTATATTATAACTTTATGAAATCTCACTTATATGAAGTACATTGTATCATATTTCAACTAATGGTTTATATCTAATCCTTATTTCATCTCAAGTTTAGTATTTATAATTAAAAGTGTACTTGATGTTTCCTAGCCTTCTAGGTTTTACAGGACCTTTCTTACCAATAATTTCCTTGATATACTTCCACACAACCATAGAGGGCTCTTGTCAGGTTACAACATCCAAACAAAATTTCTTCATCCCCGGAGTTCTGGACTATCTAGCCTTAGTGGCCATCTTCAGTATACTTTCACTGCTTCCCCCGTAACCGCCTTCTAAATCTACTCCATACCCTTTTTTGTTTGCCTTGGGTGTTGTTATGGCGTTCTCCACTTGACTTGCTAACATCAGCTTATAGCATGACAGGTGAGTTATGGCAAAAAAAAAAACCAGTGCTTGTATTATGGCTATCTTTGCTTCTTTTATTTATATTGTGTTGTTGTCATTGCAGTCTTGGGTTTTATCATGTGGCAAAGATAGCTGATACTCCAACCATCACTCTAGATGAATTTGTTCTCTTCAAAAAAATAATTTCTTTCCATAAGCTTAGTTTGCTTTATTCTCCTTTTCCTTATGATAAATCACCCGACACATCAACACTTCTACACGAACACTTCAAAATTCATACTTCCATCACTTGATAGTTTGGATACTTCTCATATACTTTAAGGAATCACCGTCAATGAATATATGATCATAGTTCCATGTTTATGCTGAAAATTCAATATGGATGTGAAGGTGGATTTTGGCAAAACAAATACCTAAATATTTTAAGCAGTCTTTGATGCAATTGGTTAATCTGCAGCAAACTGGCAACTGGACTGCTCTTGCATAAGTTACTTATTATAATATATAAATATGGTTTCAACTTTATTAGGTCTAACTCCATACCTCCAATCAGGATAATGAAAAGGAATACCCCAATTGCTATATTCTTCTATATAGAATTAATGCTGCTAGTGGATCCACCTGGTGTCGTATCTTTCAATTGGAGTTTTTACAATATGGATGCTTATTTATATCAACTCAACTAGGATTTCTCCTTCAGGGGTCTGGAGCTCTGGCAGTCAGGTAAGGTTCAAAAAACCTTTATATTGAATTACTGATGCCAGAATGTTTCACTTTGAGTTTGACAAGTTTTTTATGGTTAAAGAAAATTTTCAACATATAGTCTTCCTTATTTTCCCTCCAAAAAACTGGGTTAAAATCTTTCTTGTTATTATTATTCCTCAATTTCTAAGTTGTTTGGTTCTTTGTGAAACTCGGGAGATTTTAGGTAATAGGATAGTACTAGGACCTTAAAAATCATTCCTTTAACACTATTTGGCGAAGGTACTTTATATATATATATATATATATATATATATATATATATATATATATATTGATAGTATATATATAAAAAAAATATATATATATATATATATATTGATATTGTATGAAAATTTGTAGTATTTTTTTTTGCGATTATTATGCAAAAATAAGACAACGGTTTGGTTACTCACAATCGTAACATACCATTTGCGTATAAACCAAACAAAAAAGAAGAATAAAAAAATTAGGAAGAAAGAAAAAAAAACCTTTCAATAAAAATGCCATCACTAAAAAAATACATGTTTTAGTTTGAATCATTCAACTGACAAAAAATTTATTTGTAGAGTATATGATGTATGCCAATACAATGGCTGACTTTGTTTTGTATATATGTCCCATAATGAACAAGCATATGGTGCTGTATAAAACATGCATTCTATTTTAGGATTACGTCGAGTCTGAAGAAATTGTAAACTACAAAGGTAGGATTATGGTACTGGGTCTGGTACAGTTTCTTAAACCTAGACTTAAGTCTAATGATTCCAAACACTCGACCTAGGGCTGTGGTAATTAAATAGGGATCATATAATTCAAATGGCATAAAATACAACATATAGTGTTACCTCGTATGGATATAAATATTTTTCATCTACGGATACCTGTGGCTTGAGGGTGGTGGATTCTTTTAATTTAGAACTACTATTCAGGTTAAGTTATTAACTGTAACTATTTGAGTAAATAAAACTTTTTACATGTTCATATGTAGGCCAACAGAAGCACAAGATACTTGCTGAGAACTAGCTACAAAAATGTTTCTCGCTATTTTGATGTTTTCTAGTGATTAACACAATAGATTTTTAGTGTATACATCATCTTTAGATCGTTATGCAAGCAAAATAAGCAAACATGCAAAATTTCAAAATCTTGGCAGAGTTTGCAAAATACAGTCCAAAAGTACCAGTGTATTGTGATATGGAAAATGCCTATGTGTATTAGAGTTTACAAAATCAGGTAAATTTCTTAGTGATTCCTAGTTCTTCAAGAAATGTTTTCACTTGCCTTAGCTTGAGTAAGAATTACAAGAATATAGGAAGCATGAATTGTCATTTAGCAAATAGACTAAGCCCTTAGAGAAACGTTAGTTAAATAAATGCATTTCTGTATCAAAGAGAAATTTAATAGTGATTACTACTTTTAACTTGTTTCATATGTTGCATGCAGGTGTTGCTAGTTGTCGTTATTCAAATCTCCATCAATCGGCTGGATTATAGCTTTGGGATCATGTTTCGAAGAACTAATTTTTGGTGAGACAGAGATCCAAGTAGGTGTACTACGGAAGTTGGGTCATCCATGAGTTCATCTAGGAGGGAGTTACATGGTTTATTGATTAAAGATTGTCCTAGTTTTACTTTGAATATTAGAGGAACTAGAGATGAATGTTATCATATCCTTTACTTAATCATTTTGAAGTATTTCAGTTTGTATGGAATAATTGTGACTTGTATTAAAGTGCTATCTGATTAACATTGTGGATCTCCGGATGTTTGGAAGAGTTGTTTTGCATGTTTAATAATTTGCTCAATTGTTCTCAATTGTTGTGTTTAATAAATGCCTTTTTGATGTAGTATAAGTTGACAGTTTTAGTTAATTTGATGGAGTTCTTGGATGTTGATTCATGGAATGTGTAAAAAATATTGTAGCGTTTATTACGTATTTCAATGGTCAATTTAGGAATCATCAGATTTGTGATTCAATTGAAAAATTAAATGTGAAATTGGAATTTGAAAAAAACATAGGAACATTAATAAAGTGTTTCAAAATTAGCTACATGAACAATGCAAAAGTGTTGCAAATTACATTTAGGAACGGGTGTAAAGTGTTTCAAAGTGACATTTAGAAACGTTTCAAGGGTGTTCCAAAAATAATTTAGGAACACATTATATATGTTCCAAAATTAATTTTAGGAACGTTTGATATCCGTTCCAAACTAAATTTAGGAACGTTTTATTATTGTTCCTAATATTGCAACGCCACTTTTAGGAACAATTATGATATGTTCCTAAAACTATTAGGAACATAACAAAACTGATCCTAAATGCCTTTTTTGGTGTAGTGTAAGAGAGAGATTGGGAAATTTTTGAAATTTAAGTAACTTTCGAATTTTTACAGCAAATTAGCGACAATAATTTTCCGTCGCTACGCCGTCGCTACATGGAAATGTCACTAAGTAGTCGCTCGTTAGTCGCTACCTTTATGAAAAAAATTTAGAATAAAAATTAATCGTTTCGTTACGACATTTACAGCAGCTTAGCGACGTATATATCTGTCGCTAATCAGTTGGTTGACATATTTCGTCGCTAAATGGTCGTTGATCCGTCGCTAAACTTATAAAAAATTTAATTAAAAAAATCCGTCGCCCGTAAGTTGCTTGTCGATCACTAATTAGCGACTGATTACGCCGTCGCTAATTTTTAGTCGCTATTTGTCTGTATTTTGGTAGTGATAAGTTAGAATTTTCTATATTATCTTGATAATTATTGAGCTTTTAATTATTTCTGTTTTGAGATTTTTATCCAAATTTTATGATTACCTTACTTAGATTGGTAATACTTTGCAGGAAAGCATTCAAGTCAACTTAATTTCTACTTCTTAAATATTCTCTCCTTTACCTTCATGATTATCTAATGGATATTCACATATCATGCTAAAGTAGTTGAGTTCAAATGCATGAACTTGGATAAGTGGATAGATTTTGTATATATGAAGATTTTTGTATATTTAGTTGACTTTTTTAAATGATTATACTCTTTGTGGAATTGATTCACTAATTTGTATGGACGAATTGTGAATCATATCAATTTTGGTGATCATTGTTAAATGTCTTATTATATCTTCTAAATGTACTATATTAGTGTATACTAGATCCTTGAATTTCTATTCCTCATGGATTATTTATGACTGATGATTGATTTATACTGTATTGGTATCTGCTTTTATTAAAATTAATTATTGGTCTATTTTTAAACTATAGTTTTATTTTTTTATCGAATTTTTGCTTCAACCATGATCGTTATTCATGATTATTTTTGCCTTGCTTCTGTTATGATTGATTTTATTTTATATCTTATTACGGGTGAGCTTATTTTTGACCATGTCAAAGGAGCAGAAGTAAGTTCAAGGTTAGCATATATGCTTATTTATATTTTATATGTTGCTTCATTCTATTACTTCTCTGTTTTGTTTCTTACTTCATCACTTATGGGGGAGCTAGTCATTTCGATGAAGTGACAAAGAGGAAGAAACCGATACCTCTATAGAAAGACAAGCTACGGTACAACAAGACAAGCCACATCTACTGAACTGTACAAGACAAATACTCATAAATCTGCGAGGAGCATTGGGTGCATTGTACTAACATGGTGTCGACATATCGTGTCACGTATAGGCTATGGTTTATCAATTATCAAAATTGGGGAGATTGTTGGCCCAAATAGTCATTGGTCATATCTGATTTTGATAATCGACTCCGTCTCTAATTACGATACAATAAATAATACATTGTTGTAGGTACAAACAATGATCATACTTTATGCTGAAAATCAATCAAGTCTTCGCAAAATTCAAAAGCTGCTATAATTTTTATCATTTATTTTGTATTTTCTATATTATTGAGTCTAGAAATAGGTGTATATCAGACGAGGTTGACACATGGCTTAGCTACCAAGTGCACATCAAATTAAGCCTACATAATCTATATCCAAATAGTCCACATATACAAAATTCTGCTCACTTATCTAAAAGAGCCCAAAACCAATCAAATTTTCCATTGACCCAACTTGATCAAATGCAAGCGAACTCAGGCCGAGTTTCGGCCGAACTCGGTCACCCTGACCAAGTTTTTGAGAGAGTTGGTCACCCTGAAGAATAGGCTCTTAGAGTTCAAATTTGTATAAACGTTGGATATCGAACTCTCACTACCAAAATACTGATAAATAACGATGGACTTTAGCGACGAAAGCTAAGCCATCGCTAAATAGCGACTAAATAGAGACTACATAGCGACCGATAGTTTATGCAAAATAAATTTTTAATATACGTCGCACTGGTCGTCACTAATCCGTCGCTAATATTATACCGACATCTTAGCGACGGATTTTTTTCGTCGCTGGCGTCGAATATAACCTATGAAGGCCACCTTTCATTTTCATTCCCAAAATTTTGTCCCAAAAATACTTCCCCCCAAAACCCAAAACCCCCTCTTCCCTACTCCTCCTCTCCCGATGCGACAACCCCCACTCCGGCGACCCCTCTCCGGCGTTGCCCCCTCCTCCTCCTCGGCCCCCACCTACTCCTTCGACCACTTCAGGTGCGCAACCCACTCCTCCTCCTCCCCTGACGTAGCAACCCCCCACTCCGGCGCGGCCCCCTCCTCCTCCCTGACCCCCTTATGCTCACGACACCCTCCTCCACCTTGGGTCCTTCTGTCTAGGTAATTATTTTAAATTTTGTGTTAATTTTTTTAAATTGTGTTAAAAAAACACAAATGCATCACCCCCATCGACGGGCACAGCCACCGCCGACAGTAGCATATGCCATTAACGGTGTGATTAGGGTTTAGAGGAAGAAGAATTTGAGGGGAGAATTTTTAGGGATTAAGCATTTGTGTTGTGGAATTTGTCGGGAAGAAGCTCAGGAATTTTCTAAACCCCTTCCCCAGGTTTGGATTATGTCTAAATATGGACAAATTGATATGGCATTTTGCACAAAATTCCCTCTTAATGTTGTAATTTACTTTGTGGAATTTCAATACTACTTAATACAAAATTCTCTAAATTGTTTATCTACGAATGTGATTCATATTTGACAATTGATAAGAAATTTAGGACATAGAAGCATGGACACAATGTGAGGACACGATATGAAGTAATGGACACAATAACTAGATTATGATGCTTTATCTTAACTATGTTACCTAGGAAGAGTTATTGTTGATTGTATACATTGCTACATATACATATGGCATGATATATGTACCGGTATGTAGTTAGTATAAATATTCACCTTCAATTGTATCGATCCCTACGTAAAGTAAGAAGCGTACTTTTGTGTGTCTTTTATTTTGAAATTTCTAAGTGGTTATAGTATAGACTTAACCCAATGTATTATATATTGAGGTAACCCCTGCCAGATACTAATTCGATAAGGCCGATACCAATTCGATACGGCCGATACGATCTGATACGGCCTATACCAATAAAAGATGATGAATGCAAAAATCAAAAAAGATCCCCCTCTACTTTTTCACTCTCCATACAATAACAAGAAGGACCAGTGCCTTCTATTTCCTTTCTGATCAAGCTTCTTCTTCTTCTCCACCACCATGGCTTTGGACCCATCTGCTTCTTCCTACTTTCCTTCTTTTTATTCGACTCTCAGCCTCCTATTCTGTATCATATGATATACACCTCAACCAAAGCCCAGCACATCCCAACATATACTATGCATGCACTCCACTTCTTTCTCAACGTTAGATACCTATCGGATACGGCCGATTCTAAACTGATATGGCCGATACCTATCGGATACGGACGATACCATTCAGATACAGCCGATACCTATCGAATATGGTCCACACCAATTCGATACGGCCAATACTAATCTGATATGGCTGATACCAATCCGATACGTCCCATACGGATACTCATAGGAACCGTCTGATACCAGTTATAATACCGATACAGTTAATGATAGTTATTACAATTAGGTACTTAATTAGAATATTATTTTTATTTATGTTTTTTTGATACTTGTATTTACCTAATATATGGTACATGGTGCAGAATTGGTTTGAATAATGAGTCGATACTTAGTTGACCGTTCGTGGATGTACAATCAACGACATAAGGGCAAGATTGGTTTGACGAATGATTTTAAGGTAGGCGTCAAGGAGTTTCTGAGATATATATGCCAGTAACCAACCTTATTTTATGGATAAATGGCTCATAAAGTACCCTTGTGTCAATTGTCATAATATACCATTCAAAGAGGTAGATATCGTGAGAGAGCACCTCTACAAGAAGGGTTTCATACTGAAATACAAAGATTGGATGGCTCAAGGAGAACCTTTGGTTCTGCAATATCAGTCGTCCTTCAATAAGGAGATGGGAGAGTCCACTCTCAGATATCACTTCTATTATCGGCATAGAAACTTGACACATGAGTTGGTATTTGATGCGGCTTGTGTCGGTCCAAGTTTTGATCCGGAGGATCCGAATCCTACTGCAAAGGAGTTATATGATATGTTCAACCATGCCGATACTCCGTTAAATCCGGGTTGTGATTCTCATTATGTTTTGTCGGTAGTGATGCGGCTGTTGAACCTCAAATATGATTTTAACTTGCTGCAGGAATGATACGACCGGATAATTTAGTTTGTTAGAGAGTTGCTGCCAAAAGAAGCGAAGTACTTGCCAGAAAACTTTTACAAGTCGAAGATGATGAGACAAAAACTTGGATTAGGTTATGAAAAGATAGATTGTTACTGAAATGGCTGCATGTTGTACTATAAGGAGAACAATGATAATGACAGATACATTTTCTGTCACGAGGACCGGTACAAGCCCATTCGGGGCAAAGGAAAATCAACTATACGAGAAAGGTTGTACCCCTACAAATATATATAGTTTTTGTCAATCACGAATAGGCTACAGAGGATGTGTTTGTCCTCGAATACTACAGAACACATGACATGGCATAGCAAAGAACGAAAGATGGATAAAGACGAATTATCTAATCCATCTGATGGAGAGGCATGGAAGCATTTTGATCGATGCCATCCTAGATTTACTCAGAGCCTAGAAATATTCGTTAGGCTTTATGTTTTGATAGATTCACTCCTTTCGGACAGTCGGGGGCTCACTACTCTTGTTGGTCGTTGATTTTGACCCCTTATAATTTACCACCATGGATGTGCATGAAGACTCCTTATATATTCTTGACACTTATCATACCCGGTACAAAAAATCCAAAGAAGACATCGATATATACTTACATCCATTGGTAGAAAAGTTAAAACAATTATGGCAGTTCCGCGTTCAAATGTATGATATATCGATGGAGCAGAACTTTCAGATGTGAGTGATATTGATGTGGACTATCAAAAAATTTCTAAGATACGGAATGTTATCTAGGTGGATTACTCGTACTATTATGTCTTGTCCGATATGTGTGGAAAAGAGTAAGGCATTTCGCCTTCAAAATGGAGGAAAAGCTTTTTTTTTAGTATCATCATCAATTCCTTCCTATGTCGCATCCATAGAGCATGAACATGGACGCCTTGGTAAACAAGAACTAACTTCTCCCTCGTTGAGATTAACTGGAGATATCGTTTGGAAAGAGGTAGAGGATTTGTCGACTGTAATGGAAGATCTGATATCGGGCCATCACTTAGAAGGATTCGGACATAGCCATAATTCGATGAAGCGGAGTATCTTTTGGGACTTATCTTATTAGAAGAACAATCTCATAAGACACAATCTTGATGTCATGCATATTGAGAAAAATGTATTCGACAACATCTTCAATAGGTGATGGATAACAAGAGAAAAACGAAAGATAATCCCAAAGTAAGAAAGGACTTGGGAAATTATTTGCAGGCGTCCAGAGTTGCATCTAACACGAAGATCCAATGGTAAACTGGGTCAAGCCCTTAGCACCATTTACATTGAGTAGAGATGATAAATTGATAATAAGCATTTGGATTACAAAGTTGAGATTCCCTTACGGTTATGTGTCGAATCTGGCAAGATGTGTCGATTTCAATGAACGCAAGCTAATATGGATGAAGAGTCATGATTGTTACATGTTCATGGAGCATTTACTTCCTATTATTCTGAGAGAGATGCTGTCTTCTCAAGTATGGGGTCCGCTGGCCGAGTTATCTATATTCTTTAGTTATTTTTGTTCAAGTAAGTTGATGGTGCAACATATGTTTGAGCTTGAGTAGAATATTGTATTGACATTGTGCAAGTTAGAAAAGGTGTTTTCCCCCGACTTTTTTGATAGTATGGAATATTTGTCGATTCATCTTGCCTACAAAGCATGTATCGGTGCTCTCATCCATTATCGATAGATGTATCCATTTGAGAGAAATAAAATAATTAATTATCTAGTACTAATTATTATTTTATTCAAATAGTTCTAATATTGAATATATTATTTATAGATATCTATATCACCTGAAGAAGAAGATGGGCAATAAGGCTCATGTAGAAGTTTCGTTATGCGAAGCATATATTATTGAGGAGGTTTTAAACTTCTGCTCAATCTATTTCGATACCCATGTCAGAACAAACTGGAATAGAGCACCAAAAATGATAAAGGTGAGGTGATACACCGAATAGTAGAATCTGTACTATCTTCAATGTTGGTGGCAAGCCTACAAGTGCTTCTAATTTATGATGGTTGGAGGAAGGTGAGTTTGAAGCCCCTCATCGGTATATATGCCTAAATAGTGGTATAGAGGAGATGTAAGATATGGAGAATTAGTAAGTGACATAATTTTGCTATATATTCCAATTTTGCTATAAACTTGTAAAAAGTTCTCTAACTTTTCTCGTTATTATCACAGTATTTTTAGAGCTGAGATAAAAATGGAGAGATCTAACATTGATGATGATGATCTTGCTATAGAGGTTAGCAAAAAAAATTCGTCGTTGTTCCATAATTATGTAAGGATTAAAATCATTTAACTAATCTAAATTTAATTGACCGATGAAAGAGCTTTGTCTAATGATGTTATGATACGTGATGTTTTAGGTTTTTCGTCTTGACACATAATTGACCGAGAAAGACTTCGAGCACTAGCTATCAGACAAGCAAGAGGGCAAAATATTGGGATAGATATACCATAAATGGCTTCAAATTTAGAACCACTGATAAGCATATCAATCATTCAATTGTCGATAAGGAGGCTAATTATACAAAGAATTCTGAAGTTTCTGTAAGGGGTTCAGTCTACGATGCCGATCCAAAATTTGACTATTATGGTATTCTAAGAGATATTGTAGAGCTGGATTACTCTTTTGGTAGAAAAATTGTGTTGTTTAAATGTGATTGGTTCGACGCAACAAAGGACGGAGAATTAACAAAAAGTTTGGATTTATTGATATAAAACACGAAAAAAGATATGTAGGTTTTTAACCATTTATATTGGCTAGTTAAATGGTCCAAGTGTACTACACGAGTTATCCTAGTTGACATCGTACTACTCATGATTGGTGGCTGTATGCAAAACTAAAACGAGAAATACATATAATATTGAAGATCAAGCATACCAGGAGGATGAGGTAGTCATGCTTCAACCAACATATATGAGTTTAGTCGATGTTGACGATATGGAGGTTAACGTTACTGTAGAAGTTGATATAGTTGACGAAGAGCTTGACTTAAAGGACTTATCTCATGTAGAAGGGGAGTCTAAAATGGATGTATCGGATGAGGAAGAAGAATTTGAAGATGAAGGTAAAAGTGAAAGTGATAGTGAAAATGAAGAAGATGAAGATGAAGATAATTCAAAATACGAAGAAGATGAAGAAGATTAGTACGTATTACCTACTTATAAGTATCACCACACCATTTTTTCTTTCTATTAGATTAGCATTGATTATTTGTATCAACACACCATTTTTTATTTTATTTTAGGTTTGCATTGATTATTTGTAACATCAGACCATTTTTCCTTCCTTTCAGATTTGCATATGGTGGTTCGAGGCCATACACAACGTCAAGGATCTTCATTCTGCCTTCCTGATCCTCCTAGTACTCCATCTATAAATCGCAGAGGAGTTAGCAAGGACAATTTGGTTGATAAGGAGGATAGCTTATCTCCGTCGATCACTCGTTCATCGGTCGACGGAGCTAGCCATGATATTCCATCAACATCTACTCCTACCGGTGTTGGTGCTCCATCTTCTACGTTTGAGACTACACCTGTCGCTCCTACTAAGGCGAATCCATATCCTGGCCTTTTGGTGGACCGTGGAGTGTACATACGTCGACCCAGATTTGCAAATCCTCCTACTCTACCAGAGCGGCCAACAAACATCACTCTTCCAGAGCTGTGGGCCGATGGAGAAACATAAGTATATAATTGTTATTATACACATTTATTCATACTCTCTTTATTTTCTAGTGGTACATTGTTTTGTTAATTTTAGGTTCTTTTCGCTCCAAGCCGGCAGAGATTTGGGCGACTTGATGCATCGTCAATTCTTTGGTCCCTATCTGATCTTTGGGACATCCCGCTTGATAGACGATTCATTTGGCTCAAGATGCTTGGGGTATGCCTAAATAATATCGTCTTTGTTTACAAAATTCCATAAATATTTTCTAATTTGTTTTTATTTGTTCTTATTTACTAAAGTTGTACTAGTGGCCGGCGTACAGAGATCAGTCGATCGAAAAGTGCTACAAGTCCGTCGCTAGCAAGAGTTTGAGGGATATGGTTAACGACCAGATCGGCATTGGCTACACTAAATAGTGCTCTTCGCAAGGAGTGGTTTAAGGAGGATTTTTGGGAGGCGATGAAGAAGAAGATGGACACTCTTGCCTATAAGACCAAGTGTGAGAAGGCAAAGACAGCCCGTACTAAGGGTAGTCACCACACAGGTGGATCCATCCCAATTTCAGAGCATTATCGACGGTTGGTGAGTATTCTTATATGTTATTTCTTCAATTGTTTAAATTTATTGTTCAGTTATAAATTGATGTTTAATTGTTATAGTACAAGAAGGTCGTCAGGGCAGAAGGAGATCCGAGCGTAATCGACTTTCCTAAACTTTTTAGCGTACCCATAAGCGAAAGAATGATGGAAAGCTCGTATATGATCGGGCAACCAAAGCCCATGTAATTACGCTTCTTCTTTGTCTTTACGTACTTAACTTTATTTAGTTTGCCTAAATAGTGAGTCCTAACTCTAATATGAATATTAACTCTAAATCATAACCCTAAGTAGCATTATAAATCAAAAATATATTAGGAGACGTATGAGACCCTAACTATAATAATATTTAATAGTAACTAAAATATGAATATTAACTCTAAATTTATTCACCTATGTCAGGACCCGCACCCGCTTTCCGGATACGAAGCGTGTCCAAGCCCAGCCTACGCCGCAGTATCGGCGGTAGTACGCTGTCTATACACAAGTCACGGCAAACTAGAATCTCATGGTAAACTATATCTCATCCACAGAATAATCATGTCATAATCAAGATCAATGAAAAAGGCATAAGCTGGACAATAATAAATATAATTGAATATCAAGAATCAATGTCTCGTCTGGTGGACACAACTCCACTACCAATAGACGAAAAAATAGAGAAATACATAGAGTAACTAACAGGATAAAACTGCTAATCTAGACCACCTCAACTGCAAGCACTGCGATCTGATGCTGGCTCAAACCCTCTCGTCTGCTCCTGAATCAAGCTCGGCTAGCCTAAAGAGATCATCAGGTCCTCAGAGGACATAGCAAGATACATAATATACATGCCTATCCAGCAGTTTTATCATGCGCAAGAAATAAACAAGAAAGAACAAGAACATGACAAGTGACTACGAATACAAACACGAACACATGAACACTAGAACAACTACGCATAAATGAATTGCCGGATGAACGATAATCACGAGATCAATGGAAGAACCAAACCCTCATCCCGAGTGTGGACTCACGGGTTTGAACTAAGCACTAACCTTCGTCCCGAGTGTGAACTCTCTGGTTAGCTTACGGCAAGATACCTTCATCCCGTGTGTGGGCTCTCTCGTGTAATTGGTCAACCCTCGTCCCGAGTGTGGACTCTCTGGTGCCCATGATCACGACAAACACTCTCGTCCCATGTGTGGACTCTCTAGTGCACCAAACAACCCTCGTCCCGAGGGTGGACTCTCTGGTTGTGTAAAACGGTAATCAAGGCTATGGCAGTTCACTACACGTACTCGTTCTATGACACGACTCAAGCAAGGTACTGGTGAGAAAATCCAAGCATGAAATACAAGGCCAAACATGAACACGGCTATATGCAATGAAAACAACTCAAAAGAATATAATACGAAAAGCACATGTCCATAGACAACCAAAATTGGGAAATGAAATACAATGCATGTAAATAAAACTGTAGAGGGAGACAAGGTATACTTGCCTTAGGTCCTGAGTGGCTGGTATGGGTCGATGCACTGAGTCAGCCCAATTAACCTGTTTTATACATTTACAATGTCAATACAACAATCTATAAAAGCAAGAGCAATTTATACTTTTACTTTCTGGGTCCTTGGTCATTTCTACTTCTATTTACAACTAGCAGGTTAGGCATTGAACCCATGGTTACCCAATTGGTAGGTCAACCCATTAACTTATATTTATATCTCTCTACATGTATTCACATTCCTGAGTATACCTTAACTGATCCCAATCACTCATGTACTTCTAATGGCCCTATATGGCTAGTAATGGTGACCTCTACTCCTAATCTGTCTCGAGTACTAACCAGCCTAAATTTTGTTTATCCTTCTAGGTGTGGGTATACACTAGTTTAAGTGTATCCCTTTGGAGCCTGATACTTAAAAAAAACTCTTAATATCTCTAACTGGTATAAAACTTATTCCTGGACACCCTCTACTTCCTATGAGTTGGACTGAAACTTGCTAACCATCTCAGATGCCCACATTCACATGTATTGGATACTTATTATTCCTAAAACCATGACTCCATGATGATACTTATGCACCCCTGCTACCATGTTCTGCTACTGAAATATGGAATAGAGGATGGACAATGTACATGAGTCTCACATGTGACCAGTGGTACACCTTCCCATTTGTAGCAGTCACCCCCACCTAGAGTTACTGAAGACACTCAAAGTCTGCATATAACTGAACCTGCAAGTCCATGAGCCATGCATCCTATATTAGCCTTTTGTGTACAGTAGACTAAGGTTGCAGTTTAGGTGTCAACATGCTGTGGGCTAAGGAAAGGTAAGCCAAAGAGTGTATCTAGTATACGACATACTTAAATATCTGACATCAATTCTCTGTATCCTATATCCCCTACTGTATATGCAGGAACCCAATACTTGTTCCCACATACAGGTACACCCTAGCACATTAGGATATTCTCCATATATTGGCTACAGGATTCTTAAGAAATTCGAATAGGACTTTCAGTCTTTCCCTTATATCTCCCTGTACTAGTTGGATACATAGGACAGTCCCTAAAACAAAAACACACACTACATTCTACTATATCCTGTTAACCTGGCACATGTCCTTCATATGTTACCCTCAATGTCCAGTGCAATCAGTCATATTGACATGGCTACATCATCACCATGTGAACCGAAATGTCAAGTCACAATGCAATAATAATGACTAATATGACAAGTTTGCTGTTCCTCAAGCAATCGAATAGAGGACTGGTGGCTTTATACTCAACTCCTAAGTACCAATCTGATACCCAAACCCATGGCTTGATACCAATAATCAAATATGATTCCCAAGTCAAAACTGATACAAGAGAAATGAAACATTACTAAGGATATGAACCATGTACACCAAAAAGAACACAATGATAATGTTAGGTAATAGATAGGTATTGCATAGCATTACAAGTATGCAGGGCAATTTACTATAAAACCCACAACTATCTGATACTCTCTCTCTCCTTATGGGACCTTGAATACTCTGAGTTTTATCTGTGCATTGATACACTTGCCTGCAATTTTGTTTATAGATTAATAACATTAAAAACTTAGGTATTCATGTGAAAGGGAAAATGATATTATTCATTGTTCCAGGATGACCACCATCCTGAATTCCAACCTACTCATATATAAAACCCTTCATTCCTAATACCCAGATATCAAGGACCTGTAGGTACCAAGCCTCTATAGGTTTTCTAAGCCTGGGAGTACTGCCCTGTCAAGCCTGCTCCATGTAGACAACCTGGACACTTGGATATACTAAAATTGTAAGCTCTGATACTATAGGGGTCTGATACACTTGCGTATAGGGTATACCAAGTTCTGGATGGTACTTAGGAATCAGTTAGCCACTAAGACCTACCCTTGATTTAAGGTACCAGTCAACTACCCATTGCATAATTGCTACTCTCCCCATCCTCCTCCTATCAGATTGAATAGGTCCTAGGTTCCTATATTCTGAGTTACTGTCCCAGGTCCTAAAGTTGACCCCTGCATTTAAAACTTGACACCCTTCTAGGTTCCTGGGTCACCCATGGTGCTCAAGTGGTATACCACTACTACCAAGCCATGTACACAAGAGCTTAAGCACATGGAAAATAGGGACAGGACAAGATATTGGCTCGACTTATATAAGAGGTTAAGCCTACAAAACAGGATATGGGCTTGAAAAAATACACATATGTAGAGACTGATCAATATAGGTAAGTAAAGGATTCAGGATACAAACACTTTTTATCCTGATACATGAAGCTCCAGTGTCGTACCTCCATGTAGGTTCTTTTCAGAAATTCGATCGAACACATCATCTTACCATTGGAATTAATCGAGTATGTTCGAGTTTAACTTAATAGCAGACGAAGAACAAATGCTAATGCAAGGGATTCGGAATTACCTGTTGATTGTTCTTGTTTGCCGACTGTCCCTGGCTTGGAGAAGAACTTCCGGCAGGGCTAGGGTTTCGAAGGATCGGAGGCTGGAGAGTTTTGGGTGGAAGAAATCGAGAGGTCAGAATATATATACCCCTGTATACAATCTGAAGGAGATTAGAAGAGAGGATTCAAATCGAGTTTGAATTGGATTTGCTCCTTCCTGAGAGTAATTCAAATTCAATTCGAATTTAAATCAGTGTGAGTTCGGTTTAAAAGAAGTTTGAATAAGGATATTTTGCATTATGGTCCCTGTAGAATCCTTTGTTACCTATTGGTCCTCCCTGGTAGTTTAAATAAAGAAAATCAAGTATAATACATATTAATAAATGAGACAAAGGATGGGTTTTAATTTAATAAATAAGAAAAAGAAAAAAATTGGTCAAGGGGTTGACAACTCTACCCCCCTTAAACAAATTTCGTCCTCGAAATTTAAGAGGCCGTGATCCTCTAGAATGAATAGTCTAGAAAAAACAGCTACAAGAGAAATTAAATTTTTCTAAAATAATTCAAAGTCTAATACTGCCAATCTCTACTGGAAATTCTCGCCAGCTGCTCCATGTGGTGTTGTCGTATCCACCGTGTTCATGGCATAGGCTTGTCCTCCGTGTGCGGCTGGAAATGGTGGAGCAGTCGCATTTTTCTTTGGGCAATATCGAGATAGGTGCTGGTCGAATCTGCAAGTATAGCACAACCTTAACCATCTTCGACAGCTTTCTTGGACGTGGCCTCTCTTCTTGCAGTACTGGAAGGTGGGAGCATCTTGAACTTGTTGTGGGGCTGCTCGTGGTTGCTGTTGATGCTGTTGTGCTGAGGTCTTCTCGGAAATATTGGGGCATTTTGCAGGTGCTGATTGGTCGCTGCCTCCTCCGAATGCGTCTCTATTCCTCTTCAGTTTGTGACTCAGCTCTTCCTCTAAAGCTTGGGCGACCTCTAGAATCTCCTCGTAAGTGGTGGCTTGACTGGTGGTGATGGCTAGGCGAATCTCGTGAGATAGTCCCTTCCTAAATTGTCGTGCCTTGTCTTCACGGGTATTGACCAAGTTCTTCGTAAAGCGGCTGAGGCGAGAAAACTCCGATGTGTACTCATCGACGGTATGGTTGCCCTGCTCTAGGTGCTCGAACTGTTTAATCAACGCCTCTCGCGCTACGTATGGATAGAATTTCCTCTTGAACAGCCGCTTGAACTCCTCCCAAGTCACGTCTGGAGCAGCGAATCGGGGCTCGCCTTGGTACCTCGTTCGCGCGATGTCGAAAAGTTGTCCACCGGCTGACTCGATCTTTAGATCTTCTGGAACTCGGGCCATTTTCAAGTATCATTCAACGTTCTCCAACCACTCGTCAGCATAGATAATCCCCTCTGTCCCATAAAATTCTCTGGGCCCAAGGTCCATGAAGTGCTTGGACGTCCCAGGGCGCTGTCGTGGAGCATCTCTAATCTGAAGTGCCTCCCTCAAGGCGTCGCGAAACATGTTGGCCTGCTGCTGGAAGATCCCCAAGAATGTGACATTCCAGTGTTGGTGGCGGAGGCAGAACATGTGTTGGATACATCGTCGGAGCTGGATACATCACCGGCGGTGGGTGCATTGGAAAAGCTGGATACATTACTGGTGCGGGGTGCATGGCTGGTACTGGATGGAGAACACATGCTGGATGCGGGGCTGGTGCTGGTGGTGGAATAGATGCTGGTGGTAGACCGGGTGCTGGTGGTGGAGGCTACTAAGGTAACTGTGGAGGTGGTGGAATATCGCCTCTGTGAAATCTCGAGAGTTGTGGTTGACTGCCCGTATGAGTGAGCTGGCCTCCTTGTGTTGGTGGGGTAGTGTACGTAAAAAAACTCCTGTAGCCGAGAGAGTGTTCAGTGCAGCGTTGTTCCTGTCTTGAGAGTTCATCTTAACTGTAACAAGAGCAAACACTTTAGCCGTGAAGAATTCCAAGCAGGATGCAAATCAAGGATTCAATGAATTCAAGGTCTAGAGGCCAATAATGAGTCAAGACATATGGATGAGATCCTAAGTGTCTAATCCTATTCTAAGGCTCACGACGGCACAGTGACGTAACCGAAGTGATTAACGTCGACCTGCACGGGCCACCAAAAAAACTTGTCACGACCCGTACCCGCTTTCCGAATACGAAGCGTGTCGAAGCCTAGCCTACGCCGCAGTATCAGCGGTAGTACGTTGTCTATACACAAGTCACGGCAAACTAGAATCTCATGGTAAACTATATCTCATCCACAGAATAATTATGTCATAATCAAGATCAATGAAAAAGACATGAGCTGGACAATAATGAATATAACTGAATTTCAAGAATCAATGTCTCGTCCGGTGGACATAAATCTACTACCAATAGACGAAAAAATAGAGAAATACATGGAGTAACTAACTGGATAAAACTGCTAATCTAGACCCCCTTAACTGCAAGCACTGCGATCTGATGTTGGATCAAATCCGCTCGTCTGCTCCTAACTCAAACTCGGCTAACCTGAACAGATCATCAGGTCCTCAGAGGACATAGCAAGATACATAATATGCAAGCCTATCTAACAGTTTTATCATGCACAAGAAATAAACAAGAAAGAACAAGAACGAGACAAATAACTACGAACACGAACACAAATACGAACATGAACACACGAACACTAGAACAACTACGCATAAATGAACTGCCGGATGAACGATAATCACAATATCAATGGAAGAACCAAACCCTCATCCCGAGTGTGGACTCACGGGTTTGAACTAAGCACTAACCCTCGTCCCGAGTGTGGACTCTCTGGTTAGCTCACGGCAAGACACCCTCGTCCCGTGTGTGGACTCTCTGGTGTAACTGGTCAACCCTCATCCTGGGTGTGGACATTCTGGTACCAATGATCATGACAAACACCTTCGTCCCGTGTGTGGACTCTCTGGTTCACCAAACATCTCTCGTCCCGAGTGTGGACTCTCCGGTTATGTAAAATGGTAATCAAGGCTATGGCAGTTTACTACACGCACTCGTTCTATGATACGACTCAAGCAAGGTACTGGTGAGAAACTCCAAGCATAAAATTCAAGGCCAAACATGAACACGGCTATATGCAATGAAAACAACTCAAAAGAATATAATACGAAAAGCACATGTCCATAAACAACCAAAACTGGGAAATGAAATACAATGCATGTAAATAAAACTGTAGAGGGAGGCAAGGTATACTTGCCTTAGGTCCTGAGCGGCTGGTACGGGTCGATGCACTGAGTCAGCCCAATTAACCTGTTTTGTACATTTATATTGTCAATACAACAATCTATAAAAGCAAGAGCAATTTATACTTTTACTTGCTGGGTCCTTCGTCATTTCTACTTCTATTTACAACTAGCATGTTGGGCATTGGTCCCATGGTTACCCAATTGGTAGGTCAACCCATTAACTGGTATTTATATCTCTCTATATGTATTCACATTCCTGAGTATACCTTAACTGATCCCAATCACTCATGTACTTCTAATGGCCCTATGTGGCTAGTAATGGTGACCTCTACTCCTAATCTGTCTCGAGTAATAACCAGCCTAAATTTTGTTTATCCCTCTAGGTATGGGTATACACTAGTTTAAGAGTATCTCTTTGGAGCCTGATACTTAAAAAAACTCTTAATATCTCAAACTGGTATACAACTTATTCCTAGACACCCTCTACTTCCTATGAGTTGGACTGAAACTTGCTAACCATCTCAGATGCCCACATTCACATGTATTGGATACTTATTATTCCTAAAACCATGACAACATGATGATACTTATGCACCTCTGCTACCATGTTCTGCTACTGAAATATGGAATAGAGGATGGACAATGTACATGAGTCTCACATGTGACCAGTGGTACACCTCCCCATTTGTAGCAGTCACCCCCACCTAGAGTTACTGAAGACACTCAAAGTCTGTATATAACTGAACCTGCAAGTCCATGAGCCATGCATCCTATATTAGCCTTTTGTGTACAGCAGACTAAGGTAGCAGTTTGGGTGTCAACATGCTGTGGACTAAGGAAAGGTAAGCCAAAGAGTGTATCTAGTGAAGAACAGTTTGGCAACTCTAGAGGGGGGTGAATAGAGTTTATATAGAAAATAACCAATTAAAAATAACTCTTTCACGAATAATAAATAATCAGAGCAAAGTGCGAAAAATAAATGGAGAGCAAAAGAGCATACGCAAACACAGCGATTTTAACCTGGTTTCCCTCGTGGAGGACTAGTCCAGACCTGAGAACTCTAGCTCAGGATTAAATCCACTATTTGTGAAATAGCAGTTTATAACCCGTGCCTTTACTTCAGAAGAGCACGTCAACTTCTAACAGAGGATCGCAGTGGCGATTTGCTTGGATTTGTCCAAGCGACTTCTTCGACTCTTGCACAAGAATCCTAACTGAGAGATGCTGAGCACTCGAGACTTAGGAGGCTTGTTGCTAGTAGATGGGAAGGGTATGGCTTATTTGAGCTTATAAGAGAGAAGAGAAGAGAAGATTGGATGATTTGAAATGAGAGAATTCATGCCCTATTTATAGTGTTTTTATAGGCAGAATTTGGCCAAAATTCGGGTAGGAAAATTCAAATATTTGGCCGTTGGACAACTAGCAACCAGCTAACCCTAAAATTAGGGTTCCTGATTTCTTGGGGACAGAGTTCAGCCCGAACTCTGTGTGGAGGCAGAGTTCGGCCCCAACTCTGTCTCCAGAGCACAGAGTGGTTCTAAGGGGACCATTGGGCTATTTCTGGTTTGGTGGAGCTTGGGATTATTGGGTAGGCTATAGTCTAAGTTTCAAGAGCTCAGCATGACTCAGATTACATTAGTCTAGACTCAAAGAAAGTGTAAAATACAGACTCGAATTCAACTGAGAAGCGGAGGCTGAGCTGTCGTCTGTCTTGAGCTTTAATGCAGACGTCGTGTGTCGTATTGAATTATTACAGATATTATTTAGTCAATGTTGTCAATATTTGGTTGACTGTGACTTTGTGTCAACAATCTCCCCCATATTGATAATTGGCAAAATAATATATGTATATTCAACATTCATACCTGGACACAGTTGATTATAGCAACATAGCTCTCCCATAATCGATGCCGAGCCAGAATTAATAGCTCCCCCGTAATCAGTGAACGGTGCTGAGCTAGAAGCAATAGCTCCCCCGTAAATAATGCATTGAACCTGTATAATATCTCCAAAAAGCACAAACAAGCACAGATATACGAACAAATATACGAAAGATATGAAATCAAACAAATATACCCAGCCAGAATATACATAGTTCTCCCCTTTTTGGCATTTAGCAATATAGACTGCAGATGAAGAAATAACATAGAAACTGCAGTATAGACAATAATAGTGATGCAACCACACCAAGCAGAGAAGAAGCAGTATATGAATAATCAAAATGAGTCACTAGCACAAAATAAAAAAATGCGTAACCAAATGTCAAACACACAACCAAAGTTTTAGACCATCCAAGTACATAAAAACTAAATAACTAGAAATCAAAATGCATCAACTAAGATCATCATCAGCAGCAGCAGCAGATAGTAGCCAATCTCCATCACGGAGCACGAGATGGTCCAGGAGTGTCTGAAGGACCGGAAAAGGAGCGACTGGGGTCCACAAAAGCAGAATCCGGATCCATGTAACGCATGACCCACGGATCATCAATGCGATGGCCCGCGCGCGCTGGATCCCGCTCCATGGGAATGTGCAGATGATGAGACAGGGAGTACCGTATATCATGCAGGGAGTTGCCGAGGGCACTCATCTGCAGAGTAGTACGATAGTCCAGCTGAGTCCAGCGATCGTCCTCAAGGGAAAAACGATCCCGGAGCATAGTCTGAATAGACTCAAGAGTGGCAGGTGGAGGTGGTGCATCCTGACCGAGTGGAGGGGCGTCAGGCTCCTCATCATCAGACTGCTCAGAAGTCTCAGGAGAGGCGACGACTGCCTGAAGACGTCGTGCCTTGGACAGGAAAGCAGGAGCAGGCAAGAACTGACAGTCATGAATAGGAATGATGAACGCACGAAAAACCATAGGAAGGTATAAAGGATAAACCAAGGCTCTTAGTTTCTTCCTACAATTTATCATCCAGTCCATCATTGTCCTAGGAAGATTGAAGGGGATACGATAATGAAGGTGATACAAAGCAGAGATCTCAAAGTAGGTAACTTCATTAGTGGAGCCAGCTTTTGGCAAGATAGTGTTAAAAATGATTCGATGAAGTTCATAGAAATATGGGTTGAGGTGCTTGGCCATAAGTTTACGAGGACTTATGTTAGGGGCACATAATTCCTCCTTGAAACCTTCAAGAGAAGTATCGCCAACAAATTGAAATTGACGAGCTTCCACAAGTTTATCCCAAGCATCGAGATTAAGAAGATCAAGAAAATCTCCCAACTCAGAATCATTGAAAGCAATGTCAATACCGGCAACCCGGGAATAGATGTGGGTCACATCGTAAGTCAAATTGCAATAAAACATTTGGATGGCGCTACGGTAAATGACAAAGTTTGATGCAACTAACTCATCCAAACATAGATCACGAAACAATGATTCATATTGAGAAAAGATTGTAAAATTTATAGGATGTCCCCCGAACACCGGACGAGTCCGAAAGTCGCTAAACCACGCATTAGACGCATCTAGTGACACAAACAATCGGTCGTCATATGTATTCGGATCGTGGGGACGAGGCGGGTTGAACAACGGATGAATGGGTTGTTGTTCAACTACTTGCTCAATGGGAGGAGGAGGATTCGAAGAGGAAGCTCCCTCAGTTCGAGTCCTTTTTCCACGATTGGGCAAGCGAGGAGCCATTTGCAAGAAAAATAGAGAACTTGAAATGGAGAGAAAGAAGGAGATATACCTGAAATCAACAACAAACAGTGGAAGAGAATGATGAGAAACCCCTTTCCCTTGATTTTGAGGAATAATGGAGCACTCTAGATAGAAAACTAGGGTTAGGGTTTGTAAGAAAAAGTTTGGAGAGGTGGAGAAGAAGGAAAGAATGAAGGAGAGAGATGAAAACCCGAAAATAAAGAGAGGGTTTTCTTTGGTCGGAGGGAATCTGAACCGTACGATCTAAAATGATCAAACGGTGGAGGCTGTCCCCGACGCTGGAATAATGGGACCGAACTCGGCCCGAACTCTGTTAGGGGCAGAGTTCGGCCCGAGTTCTGGGTTTATGTCCTAGAACTGAAATCAGGCAAAAAAAATAAGAAAATGGTTAAGTGTTGAGGATAAAAGCTTGATGAAATCAATCAGATAGATAGAGAGGTAAACTAATATCAGAATGAACTTAGAAAATGTCAAGTAGGCAATAATAAATCAAAACAAACCATATAATAAACAAGGAAATATAGTATAATTCAATAGTTTGAATTTGCCATGGGTTAGCTGCAGGGGCCGGATCCCAGCTAGCGGTAGTCCTGA
This sequence comes from Iris pallida, assembly GCA_029216955.1. Classification (NCBI taxonomy): domain Eukaryota; kingdom Viridiplantae; phylum Streptophyta; class Magnoliopsida; order Asparagales; family Iridaceae; genus Iris; species Iris pallida. The sequence continues at coordinate 2,779,043 of JANAVB010044817.1, read as the reverse complement.
GGACTAGTGCACCGTGTCGCTTAGGCTTTTACGCCTTGTTGTCAGAAGGACCCTTTCGGCTTGTACCCATACCAAATTTATCGTAAAAGAATCATACTATACTCGATATTTACGTAGGTGAGTTTTAATTTATGACCGCTTCATCTAAAATTCCAAGTTCACGACAAAGGAAATTGAAGCGCTATTCGGATAAAGGCTTAGTAGAGAAGTCTGCTAGCTGATGATTAGTGTCAATAAATTCTAAGTTAATCGTGCCGTTTTGCTGATGATCACGCAAAAAGTGGTGTCTAATCTCAATGTGTTTAGTGCGTGAGTGACAGACAGGGTTCTTAGTCAAATTAATGGCACTAGTGTTGTCACAGAATATAGGAATATGCATGAAAGATAACTTATAGTCTTTAAGGGTTTGCTTCATCCACAGAATCTGTGCACAACAACGCCCAGCTGCTATGTATTCAGCTTCTGTTGTGGATAGTGCGACAGAGTTCTGCTTCTTGCTAAACCAGGAGACTAAAGCCTTTCCTAATAAATGACACGTGCCGCTTGTACTTTTACGGTCGACCTTGTACCCAGCGAAATCAGCATCAGAGTAACCAATAAGGTCAAATGATGTTGACTTGGGATACCATAGGCCCACTGTAACCGTACCCTTAAGGTATCGAAAGATACTCTTAACAGCGGTCATGTGTGATTCCTTAGGATTTGCTTGATATCTAGCACATAGGCAAACACTAAACATGATATCGGGACGACTAGCAGTTAAATAAAGTATGCTGCCTATCATACCTCGATACTTACGTTGATCAACGGGTTTGCCGCTCTCATCTGGTTCAAGTTTGGTTGAAGTAGCCATTGGAGTGCTGATTGGTTTGACGTTGTCAAGATCGAACTTCTTCAGCATGTCCTTGGTATACTTCGATTGACAGATGAAAGTTCCATTAGCCATTTGTTTTACTTGCAGACCAAGAAAGTAGTTGAGCTCTCCCATCATGCTCATCTCAAATTCCGTCTGCATACACTTGGCAAATTCTTGACAGAGGGTTTCATCAGTAGAACCAAAAATGATATCATCAACATAAATTTGAATTAATAGAATAGTGTCTTTAAAACATTTTATAAACAGTGTAGTGTCAATTTTCCCTTTTGAAAAACCTTTCTCAAGCAAGAAGCTGCTTAGCCTTTCATACCAAGCTCTGGGGGCTTGTTTGAGGCCATAAAGCGCTTTTTTCAGCTTGAACACGTGGTCGGGAAATTTGTGATTTTCAAAGCCAGGAGGTTGTTTGACATAAACTTCCTCCTTAATAAAACCATTCAAGAAAGCACTTTTCATATCCATTTGAAATAATTTAAAATTTTGATGATTAGCAAAAGCACAAAGCATCCGAATAGATTCTAGTCTAGCAACAGGAGCATACGTCTCATCGTAGTCGATACCTTTCTCTTGGTTGTATCCTTGAGCTACTAGACGAGCTTTGTTACGTGTGACTGAACCATCTTCATTTACTTTGTTTCTAAAAACCCATTTAGTACCAATTATCGAGTGATTAACCGGTCTAGGAACGAGTTCCCATACTTGGCTCCTCTCGAATTGGTTGAGTTCTTCTTGCATAGCAGAAATCCAAAATTCATCATTAAAAGCTTCAGAAATGTTTTTAGGCTCTACTTGTGAAATGAAGGCAGTGCTAGCAACGGAGTCTCTTAGTGATGATCTAGTAGTTACTTCGCGTGAAACTTCACCTATAACTAAATTTTCTGGATGAGAAGGTTTGAAAGAAAATTTCTTAGGCAAACCCACCAGAGAATCAGTTTCGGTTGAAGTATTCATTGGAGTAGAAGTTGATGGCTCAACGTCATCATCAAGAGTACTTACTGCACTGTTATCTTCATCAAAAGTCACATTTGTTGACTCTTCCACAATAAGTGAACGTTTATTAAAAACTCTATATCCCTTACTCTTGGCGGCATAACCAAGAAAGATACCATCGTCAGCTTTGGCATCAAATTTGCCTAAGTTGTCTTTGGTGTTAAGGATAAAACATCTACAACCAAAAACTTTGAAATAAGAAACATTGGGGGTTCTCCCAAACCAAAGCTCATAGGGTGTTTTCTTCGTAATGGGACGAATCAGCACCCTATTCAAAATGTGGCATGCTGTACTGACAGCTTCTGCCCAAAAGTATTTCGGAAGTGAAAATTTATTCAACATGACTCTGGCCATATCGCCGAGAGTTCTATTCTTCCGCTCCACAACACCATTTTGTTGTGGAGTTCTAGGACAAGAAAATTCATGATCAAAACCATTTGCATTACAAAAATTTTCAAAATCATAATTTACGAATTCGCCTCCATGATCACTTCGGATTCGAGTAATCATGTAGCCTTTTTCGTTTTGAACTTTCTTTACAAAAACTTTGAAAACAGAAATAGCATCGCTCTTATTTGCGAGAAAGAAAACCCAAGTAAATCTCGAAAAATCATCAACAATAACAAATGTATAAAGTTTGCCACCAAGGCTAGCTATTCTACTAGGACCAAATAAATCCATATGAAGTAGTTGCAGGGGTCTAGTAGTACTTACAGAGTTGATGGAAATGAAATGAGGATTTAGCTGCCTTGTTTAGTTCACATTCGGCACATACCGTGTCCTTTTTGAATATGATGTCAGGCAATCCTCTCACTAGCTTCTTGGTAGAAAGCCTGGATATGGCATCCATGTTGGCATGACCAAGACGCTGGTGCCAAAGTAGTCGTTCGTCTTTGTGGGCATATAGACATCTACCTGCATTATTAGTATTTATAGAAAGATAGAAAATATAGATGTTGTCCTCTCTTTTCCCTTCAAAAGCAATGTCTTCTGTTGACCTATCATAGATGTAGCAACTGTTTTGTCCAAAGTTAATATCATATCCATGATCAGCAAGATGACTAATGCTGAGCAGGTTATGCTTTAACTCGGTCACTAGGCAGACATCCTTTATTACAGGAGAAGGAGGATGACCAATGATACCATTACCTATTATGTGCCCTTTGAGATTGTTACCGAAGGATACGTATCCTTCTCTCTTCATCGATAGTGATGCAAAAAGATTTGCGTCTCCCGTCATATGTCGCGAGCATCCACTATCGAGAATCCACTTACTTTCAGTTGAGGAGGGAAGGTCTACCTACATCAAGAGTAGATGTGACCTTTGGTACCCGAGTTCTTGAGGGTCCTGAAAAGTTAGTCTTTGGGAACCATGCATATACCTTTTTATCTACTAGTCTTCTAACTCTACACTGTGATGAGATGTGTCCATGTGATCCACAGTAAGTACAGATAGCATTTTTATTTATACTAGGAGCATGAGAATAATATCTATAAGCAACAGGATGTGGATGGACATGATGTGAAGAGTTAGCATGGTGATGATGATTATGCATAGAATGAGTGGCATGGTGATGGTGTCTATGTGACATAGCTTGATGATATTGTCTATGATGTGTGACATGCTGATATGGTCTATATGGCATGGTATGATGATCTTGTCTATATGGCATGTCATTGTGATAGTGTCTATGTGGCATAGCATGATGATATTGTCTATGATGTGTGACATGTTGATATTGCCTATATGGCATGGCATGGTGATGATTTCTATGTGTGGAGTGATGTTGATTGTGTCTTTGTGCAACATGATGATTGTGTACTGAATGCGAATTATTCTTACGTGCACGTGGTTTATGAAAGTTAGTTTACATGAAAGCATGGTTACGTGCAGCATGAGAGTGACGTGGTTGACTATCATGAGTGGTGTTGTGTCCATGTGATTGGCTTTGAGGTTGAACAACCTGTTTACCCAATTTGGTTTCTAATCTTTTAGAAACAGCTTGCAGTTCATCAACCTTAATATTTAAGCCATATATCTTAGTCATGGAAGTCTTGTGTCTACTCTTTTCTTCAGCAAGCAACGTGTTGAGTGTAGTGATTTCTTGAGTTTGTTGCTCAATACGTGCTTCAGCATCATGTAAGCTTAATTTAAGCTTGGATACTTCATCAGTGTCATTAGTGGGTGTCGTATTTCTAACATTATCAAGAAGTAAAGAAATTCTTTGTATCTCATCTTCAAGACTTTTGATTTTGTCCTTGGCATGTTTGTATTTACCGATGACCTTTTTGTGATCATCAAGTAAATCAGTGAAAGCATCGCCAAGTTCATCAAAAGAGAAGTCATCTAGAGTTTCGTTAGATACCGTGTTGGAGGTTGCCATTAGGCACACATTTGCTGTATCTTGAGGAGAGTCCTTTTCTTCCTCGGAGTCACTCGCTTCACTTTCATGCCAAATACCTGTGTTGGCATATTTCTTTGATGATTTCTTTTTGTATGGCTTCTCATAGCGGTTGCTCTTCTTCAAGAATGGGCAGTCTTTTCGGACATGTCCAGTCTTCTTGCAACCGTAACAAGTTGGCTCTTCTTCATCGTCTTCTTGTGATTCCTTCTTCCTTCAATTGAAGCGAAAGAATTTCCTGAAGTTGCGAACCATGAGAGCTTGGTCTTCATCATCCGAGTTATGGTCTTCGGTCTCATCGTGATTAGCCCTTCGTTGATGAGCTTTGAGTGCGATCTCCCTGGTCTTCGTAGCAGGCTCTTCGAAGTCCTTGAGGTCAAGCTCGTGAGTCATGAGCTTACCCATCAAGGTCTCCATTGACATTGTTGTGAGATCGTTTCCTTCTATGATTGCTGTCACCTTAGGTTTCCAAATCTTTGGTAGCCCTCTGAGCAACTTATGAATCTTCTCGTGGTTTGAGTACTGCTTTCCAAGCGAGGATAGAGGATTGATGATGTCGAGGAATCTTGTAAACATTTGAGTGATCGTCTCATTTGGCTTCATCTTGAAAGCTTCATATTCTTGAGTGAGACGGCTTATTTTGGATTCCTTGACTTGTGTGGTTCCTTCATGCGTCACTTCTAGAAGTCTCCATACTTCATGAGCAGTGGTGCATGTAGAGACCCTGTTGAACTCATTCCTGTCTATAGCACAGAATAAAGCATTAATAGCCCTAGCATCTAGACTTGCCTGTTTCTTCTCTTCGACAGAATATTTGTCGTATGGTTTCTCAATGAGGTCACCATCGACAACTATCCTGGTGGGCTTTTTGTAACCGTCAGTGACGACAATCCACAGGTCAAAGTCTAGAGACTTAAGATAGAAGCTCATCCTTGTTTTCCAATATGTGTAGTTAGTTCCATCAAATAGGGGAGGCCTATGAGTGGACTGACCCTCACCATGATTGGAAATCAAGGATTGTGTGGTTGCCATGGATCAGCTCTTAGGATGTTAGTCCTTGTAAAGAGAACAGAGCTCTGATACCAATTGAAGAACAGTTTGGCAACTCTAGAGGGGGGTGAATAGAGTTTATATAGAAAATAACCAATTAAAAATAACTCTTTCACGAATAATAAATAATCAGAGCAAAGTGCGGAAAATAAATGGAGAGCAAAAGAGCATACGCAAACACAGCAATTTTAACCTGGTTTCCCTCGTGGAGGACTAGTCCAGGCCTAAGAACTCTAGCTCAGGATTAAATCCACTATTTGTGAAATAGCAGTTTACAACCCGTGCCTTTACTTCAGAAGAGCACGTCAACTTCTAACAGAGGATCGCAGTGGCGATTTGCTTGGATTTGTCCAAGCGACTTCTTCGACTCTTGCACAAGAATCCTAACTGAGAGATGCTGAGCACTCGAGACTTTGGAGGCTTGTTGCTAGTAGATGGGAAGGGTATGGCTTATTTGAGATTATAAGAGAGAAGAGAAGAGAAGATTGGATAATTTGAAATGAGAGAATTCATGCCCTATTTATAGTGTTTTTATAGGCAGAATTCGGCTAGAATTCGGGTAGGAAAATTCAAATATTTGGCCGTTGGACAACTAGCAACCAGCTAACCCTAAAATTAGGGTTCCAGATTTCTAGGGGACAGAGTTTGGCCCGAACTCTGTGTGGAGGCAGAGTTCGGCCCGAACTCTGTCTCCAGAGCACAGAGTGGTTCTAAGGGGACCATTGGGCTATTTCTGGTTTGGTGGAGCTTGGGATTATTGGGTAGGCTATAGTCTAAGTTTCAAGAGCTCAGCATGACTCAGATTACATTAGTTTAGACTCAAAGAAAGTGTAAAATACAGACTCGAATTCAACTGAGAAGCAGAGGCTGAGCTGTCGTCTGTCTTGAGCTTTAATGCAGACGTCGTGTGTCGTATTGAATTATTACAGATATTATTTAGTCAATGTTGTCAATATTTGGTTGACTGTGACTTTGTGTCAACATCTAGTATACGACATACTTAAGTATCTTACATCATTTCTCTGTATCCTATATCCCCTATTGTATATGCAGGAACCCAATACTTGTTCCCACATACTGGTACACCCTAGCACATTAGGATATTCTCCATCTATTGGCTATAGAATTCTTAAGAAATTCGAATAGGACTTTCAGTCTTTCCCTTATATCTCCCTGTACTAGTTAGATACATAGGACAGTCCCTAGAACAGAAACACACACTGCATGCTACTATATCCTATTAACCTGGCACATGTCCTTCATATATATGCCTCAATGTCCTGTGCAATCAGTCCTATTGACATGGCTACATCATCACCATGTGAACAGAAATGTCAAGTCACAATGCAACAATAATGACTAATATGACAAGTTTGTTGTTCCTCCAGCAATCGAATAGAGGACTGGTGGCTTTATACTCAACTCCTAGGTACCAATCTGATACCCAAACCCATGGCTTGATACCAATAATCAAATATGATTCCCAAGTCAAAACTGATACAAGAAATGAAACATTACTAAGGATATGAACCATGTACACCAAAAAGAACACAATGATAATGTTGGGTAATAGATAGGTATTGCATAGCATTACAAGGATGCAGGGCAATTTACTACAAAACCCACAACTATCTGATACTCTCTGTCTCTCCTTATGGGACCTTGAATACTCTGAGATTTATCTGTACATTGATACACTTGCCTGCAATTTGGTTTATAGATTAAAACCAATAAAAACTTGGATATTCATGTGAAAGGGAAAATGATATTATTCATTGTTCCAGGATGACTACCATTCTGAATTCCAACCTACTCATACATGAAACCCTTCATTCCTAATACCCAGATATCAAGGACCTGTAGGTACCTAGCCTCTATAGGTTTTCTGAGCTTGGGAGTACTGCCCTGTCAAGCCTGCCCCATGTAGACAACCTGGACACATGGATATAATAAAATTGGAAGCTCTGATACTATAGGGGCCTGATACACTTGCGTGTAGGGTATACCAAGCTCTGGATGGTACTTAGGAATCAGTTAGCTACTAAGACCTACCCTTGATTTAAGGTACCAGTCAACTACCTATTGCATAATTGCTACTCTCCCTATCCTCCTCCTATTAAATTGAACAGGTCCTAGGTTCCTATATTTTGAGTTACTGTCCCAGGTCCTAAAGTTGACCCCTGTATTTAAAACTTGACACCCTTCCTAGGTTCCTGGGTCACCCAGGGTGCTCAAGTGGTATACCACCACTACCAAGCCATGTACGCAAGAGCTTAAGCACATGGAAAATAGGGACAGGACATGATATTGGCTCGATTGATATAAGAGGTTAAGCCTACAGAACATGATATGGGCTTGAAAATATACACATATGTGGAGACTAATCAATATAGGTAAGTAATGGATTCAGGATACAGACACTTTGTATCCTGATACATGAAGCTCCTGTGTCATACCTCCATGTAGGTTCTTCTCAGAAATTCGATCGAACACATCATCTTACCAATGGAATTAATCGATTATGTTCGAGTTTAACTTAATAGCAGACGAAGAACAAATGCTAATGCAAGGGATTCGGAATTACCTGTTGATTGTTCTTGTTTGCCGACTGTCCCTGGCTTGGAGAAGAACTTCCGGCGGGGCTAGGGTTTCGAAGGATCGGAGGCTGAAGAGTTTTGGGTGGAAGAAATCGAGAGGTCAGAATTTATATACCCCTGTATACAATCTGAATGAGATTAGAAGAGAGGATTCAAATCGAGTTTGAATTAGATTTGCTCCTTCCTGAGAGTAATTCGAATTCAATTCGAATTTAAATCAGTGTGAGTTCGATTTAAAAGAAGTTTGAATAAGGATATTTTGCATTATGGTCCCTGTAGAATCCTTTATTACCTATTGGTCCTCCCTGGTAGTTTAAATAAAGAAAATCAAGTATAATACATATTAATAAATGAGACAAAGGATGGGTTTTAATTTAATAAATAAGAAAAAGAAAAAAAAATTGGTCAAGGGGTTGACAACCTATATAAATATAGGCGGCGTATGAGACTTTAAAGAGTTGAGTCAGTGAGGGAGGGACTGCTGCTGGAGGGGGCTGTCGAGGAGGGAGCTGGGGACTAGTCAGTCACCGACGCCAGTTGTAAGGAACTACTTGTGGATATAAGCTATTGGTAGAGGAAAAGGGGGCAATGTGTACGGTACCGGATCGTTGGCATCCCAATCGTCCGTTTATTTCATAGCTCCTCTATCTCCACCTCTACTTCCACCTGTAGATACACAGAACGACGTTAATGTCGGAATCTACACTTTGTAGCAGATTATACAAATTTTGGTGACCCTACAAGGTCAGATGACCCAGGTGACCGGAGTTCTAAACATAATAGGTCTGATTCCTGCCATGTACCACTACACCGGCTCCAGCTTCGACATCAGCGTCTCCGACAATGACTCCTCCAGCCACAACGCCTACTATACTGGCTCCTCCTCCGACTACAACGCCTACTGTACCAGCTCCGACTTCGACCACGGTGCCTTTTGTTATGCCGCCGACTCTTGCAAGCGTTTCTGCCCAAGATATACAACGGATCATCACTTTGGTCCTGGGGCATATATATGCAAGCGGACAGCCGACTCTGCCTCCGCCACCTCCTCCACCATCAGCTTAATTTTTTTATGATGTTGTTGTATTTGATCGATGAGTTTGATTGAACTTTAGGGAGTTTATGTATTATTGAAATTTTTTGTGCATATGTACTATATTGCGACTGTTGGACGAGTTTGTATGGATTGAGCAGGTTTGGATATTTATTGGAGTTCATTCTCATGTATATATTGGTGCTGGTTAATTTGTGTATATATTGGAGTTTATTTTACTGTATATCATTTGACTGTAATTGTATATATATATTGACAGGTTTGAGCAAAGCTGGAACCATTAAGTCTGGCAATAACAAGAAGCTTAACGACTGACCAGCGACGGAATAGCGATAAATCTCTGAAAAAAATAGCCGACTAGCGTCGGACTACCGTCGGAATAGCGACGAATCGTTGTACGTTAGAGACAAACTAGCGACGAAAATATCAGCCACTAACATTCTGTCTGATACCAAAAGTGTATCAGTCGAGTCAGCGACGGAAATTTCCGTCGCTGAGCTTCTGAAAATTTTATTTTTTCTCACAAAAATATGTCGGTATTCCGTCGCTAATTAGTCGCAGAGTTTGCCGATGGTTTATATTCGTTGCTAATTTGTCGCTATTTCTGGTCAGCATTTTCGTCGGTAATCCGTTGCAACGGATTTGTCATAGCGACGTTAAAGCTATCGACATACCACTTCCGTCAGAAAATCTGTCGGTAAATAATTTTAGCGAAGGAAATATCGTATTTAGAGACGGATAATTCCGTCGCTAAATACCAATATTTTAGTAGTGTCTGTCCGAGTTCTATCCCAGAGAATCCTATAAATAGAGAAGAATTCTTTATTCAATTCACTTAATCATCTATTCTCTTCTCTATTCCTTCAAGAGTTTCTCAGAGCATTTTACTTTCATATCAAAGCCCTTTACTACTCCTAGCCAAAGCGATGACAATTTATTCTAAACTTATTTACCTTACGTATTTATTTGATATTGTCTGCTTCATATTAGTTTGATTACTGCCATATAAATTTTTATTGGTTATTTTTATTCCGCAACACATATGCACTCTATTCCCCTTCCCCCCTCTCGAGGTGCTCAATGGTCCCATAGAGAGGAGATTATGAGCGTCTAACTATTAAAGTGACAGAAGGGAAGAAGATTTGACAACAATTGCACTTTTTTTTTTCTTTTAGTCTGAGTAACTTATTTGGCTTTTGGTATTCTAGTATATGCTCTTTAGATATCCTATAACAAAAAAATTTCTTACGCGGCCTAAAATAATTAGAATGGTCCTGATAGGTTTTTGTTCAGATTTATGCTTACATATATTAAGAATAATGCAATTTGTCCATCCAAATTATCCCTCCAAGTCAATCTTCCTTACGTAACAGCTGACGTGACATGTTGATGTAGCAGCTGACATGGCATATTTTAAAATTAACATTAAAATTAAAATTAAAATTAACATTAAAATTAACATTAAATTAATGTTAATATTAACATTTATATTAATATTAACATTAACATTAACATGAAAATAATTGGATAATTAATTTTTTGGTTAACATTTGTCAGTCAGCTGCCATCTTTGATGACACATAATATTATTTAACATGTCACGTCAATTGTCACATAAGGAGGAATGGTTTGGTGGAACAATTTGGAAGTATGAATAGCATTGCTCATATACTAAATAGTATAATAAAATAAAATGGTGACCACTAAAATTTTGGATCGAGTAAACCAGTCTCATGGCCTCATATCAGGTCCAGACCATGGGATACCTTCTATCCTTGGATCAGAATTGTTAGGGAATGAAACTTTGATGAGAACTTCTACTTCTGTTTATGGTCTACATTGTGTTCAGACTTGTCCCCTAGTTTTCTCTTTAAAGGTATTAAACATAAAGGAAAAAAAAATTGAATTGCTTTTGTGATTCTTTTATATTTTCGTTTTCGTTTGTTGGTGAGTGGTTTCAATCATGAATTAAAACCACAGGTATAAAAGAAACATGAAGTGTTGTTTGCATTTCAGAAAGTCTTCCCAAACCCACAAGCAAGTAGAAAAGAAATAGAAAAGTGTGATGGTGTGGAAGTTTTTGGGGTGATTTCAGAAAGTCTTCCCAACTTTTTTTCCTTCTTCATGGCACGTTCTACATAAAATCAATTTGTTTGCAACTGTTTGATATAAACTTCCCCAACTCCCCTGACCCCACCATACATGTCTTTGTAATTCTCTCTCCTATATATCTGTGTATAAGTAGCTCTTGAGCCTCTCGTCTCTGGTACAATCCCTTTGACATGGATGCTCCAAGAAGCTCCTCCATGAACAAGGCCCTGAGCTCCACAGAAACCCTGGCCTCTGCCGAGGAGAGCGGCTGGACGACCTACTTCGAGGACTTCTTCGAGTCGCAGAAGAGGGAGGAGGAGGAGGAGGCAGGTGGGAATTGCCCTATATATTCCAGCTGCAGTACTGAGAAATTAGGTCAGGGTGGCTCCTCCATGATCTCCGATGCCTCCTCCGGCGCTGCATGGAAGCCCCGTGCCGCGACGGCGGCCTCGGGGATCAACAAGAAGCTGAGCTTCAAGAAGAGGAAGTCGCAGCAGGCCGTCGGTGATGACCCTTTGGAAGATACAGCCAGTTCTCCTGTCAATAGCCCTAAGGTTAGAAATATAAACACAAGTAGCTAGAAACATCAAGTAGCAAAGCCAACATAAAAATAACACAAAATAAAACAAACTGTAAAAAAAAGTAGAAGTTGAAATTATTCTTTCTTTTTCCTTTTTTTTTGGTTTAAGTTGTTTAATTAGGCTGTTAGTTTTTCTTGATAGGTTTGTTTTTCTTTGTATATAAGGTTTTGCAGGAAAAGGGAGCTGGATGTGAGAAGTTCAAAGAAGAAGAACTTAGGAGGGAGGAGATGGAGGAGTTGGGTCTTATTGATCAGAATGTAAATGAATGTATAGACCTCAAGAAAAAGGGACTCTGTTTGGTTCCTTTGTCTATGTTTGTAGACTATCATGAATGAATCTTTCAAATGAAAATATATGAGGATTACTTCTCCCTCTCTTGTATGTGTGTAGTTTTAATCTGTCAAAGAAATCATTAGTTTGTATATATATATGTTTATTATCCTTTCAAGATATTATATTATCTTGAAAGGATAATAAACAATTATCTTTATATATATATTAAATATTATATGTTAAATATTATATTATATTATCTTGAAAGGATAATAACTTTCAAGATAATATAATATAAATATATTACATAATTCAAAATAAAGAATTTCCCAAGAAAAAAAAAAGTTCAAAACAAGGAGCTTTCTTTCAGTGGTGGGGAACAGAAAGGGAAGTATGCTGAGCAGTTAGACAATATCTATCCAATTATTGCTGGTATACCAAATGCTAGCTCTACTGAAGAAAAAGTCTTTCAAACTATGATGTAAACATATAAGGCCCGTAAATTGGGCTCTCTCCCCCTCTCTTACAAGGTTGGTTGTTTACAAGTAACACATTCTCTCCATCATCATCATGATCATCATCGTGACTTCATATTTGACATCGACAAATTTAGTTTGCTATAACTCAAGTTCCGTAAGTTAATTGATGATCTTTGTTTCGATTTCCTATCAATTGGGAATGTTCACTTGCAATACACGTACAATATATTTTTTAATATTATTAAAAATTACGTAAAAATTTAAATTATATTAAAATAGTCTAAATATAATTATAGTATATTTTTAAAATTTTGTTATAGATATATTTTTATAACTTTGGATATATGTATAGATAATACCATGTAGCTAGTTTAAATATCATTTGAATATTTAATATATTTCAATTTGGTTTTGTTATTGATATATTTATAGGATTTTACATATGTTTAGCTAGTTTGAAGGAGTTTTTTTTTTTTGTGAGGGATATACAAATGGTAGTAGGTAGAAGGATTTTATGAAAAATTCTTAATTACTTGAGGATATACATACGGATTAGATAACTCATTTGAGCCATTTTCAAGTCTCCTTATAATAGTAAAGATATAGTCAAAGTATACTGAATGAATGATAGGAGTGGAAAGTGATGGGCCTCCTAGGTGGCAGATGTTGGAATGCCCCGCTCCACATGGTACATTGAGTTGGTTAGTTGGCTCGTAGGGTCGTTTGGACTTGGATTCATGCAAATGATGATTCAGATATATGTTCGGTCAAGACAGATCAACATTTCTTCAGGTTGATGATTTTGATGATGCTTCACTTCTTTACTTTCACATAAAACAAAATGATGCTACATGTTTAATTCTTTGTTCTATGAGTCGTTAGATGCTAATAAAAGAGAAGAACCAAGATAGATAAAAAGAGACTAATCTCATTTATGTTAACTTGCTGTATAGAACATATAGACTTGGAGTTCGTACTATTGTAGTATGTATATATCATATGGAATATAGTTCTTTTATTTCGTTATCTATGGAATATATATAGTTATGTATTTTGTTGAGCATAGTGATGTAGTTTTGTAAGAATTGTAACATGGATTGGAAGGTTTGGGACCCTTCAGCCACCAAGGTAAAATCTCAGGATTGGGAAGATTGATGTGAGTGATGGTTTGAGGAAATATGCTACATGATGAGTAGAGATGTGTTCTATTTTTTTTTTCAAATTTTACCATGCATTATATTTTAGAATTTAATTGTTCAAGTATTTGCATGGACATGGACAACTTGTGCACAAGATTTTTGTTCCTCGAATGGTTACTGGACACAAAAATCAGGTCGGCCTAGGGGAAAATGTGCTGTCATACTAGCACGGGATGATTCAGAGCTTTCAATGGGGCTGGACTGGAAGGATCCTCGTCTCACTAAAAGTCCAGGATGGCTTGTGGTTCCAGTAACCTTTATATAGTTAGGCTACATGTTAACGTCATCTGCTTGTAGTTCTAGTACTTGATGCAAAATGGGCACTTAACATATTTATGTATTTGTGAAGGCTAACGAAAGTCTTTTGCATGGACACGTATTATGACATATTGTTTATGTATTATGAATGCTATCATTGTTGAAGAACATATGGCAACTCTTGAGGGGGGTGAATAGAGTTTATAGCGATAATAGCCAATTAAAAATTCAACTCTTTCACAATCTAAAATTAATCAGAGTAAATGCGAAAATAAATAAGGAGCAAGAAAGCATACGCAAACACAGCCGATTTTAACCTGGTTTCTCTCGTGGAGGACTAGTCCAGGCCTGAGAACTCTAGCTCAGGACTAAATCCACTATTTGTGAAATAGTAGTTACACCCCGTGCCTTTTCTTCAGAAGAGCACGTCAACTTCTTATAAAGGATCGCAGTGGCGATGCTTGGAATTTTCCAAGCGACTTCTTGAACTCTTGCACAAACTCCTAGCTGAGAGATGCTGAGCACTTGAGGCTTAGGGAGCTTGTGGCTAGTAGATGAAGAAGGGTACGGCTTATATTGAGCTTTAGAGAGAAGAGAAGAGAAGATTGGATGAATGAAAATGAGAGAATTCGGCCAGAATTCTGGTAGAAATTTTCAAATATTTGGCCGTTGGACAACTAGCAACCAGCCAACCCTAAAAATTAGGGTGCTGATTTTTAGGGGACAGAGTTCGGCCCGAACTCTGTGTGGAGGCAGAGTTCGTCCCGAACTCTGTCTCCAGAGCACAGAATGGGCCTTAGGGTCCAATGGGCTTATTTTGATGTATGGAGCTTATGGATTTTGGGTAGGTTATAGGTTTAGTCTCAAGAGCTCAGCACAACTTAGCTTACAACAGTCTACACTCAATAAATATAAAAATACAGACTCAAAAATGACTTGTATTTGCAAAACTGAGCTGTCGTCTGTCTTGAGCTGGATGTAGTCGTCGTGTGTCGTATTGAATTATCACAAGTATTATTTAGTCAATGTTATCAATATTTGGTTGACTGTGACTTTGTGTCAACAATCTTCCCCATATTGATAATTGACAAAATAATAATTGTATATTCAATATTCATACCTGGACACATGTAACGACATAGCTCTCCCATAATTAGTGCCGAGCTTAAGAAAGCTCCCCTGTAAACAATGCTGTGAATCTTGTTGGCCTGTTAATAACATTCTTCCAAAAGCACATATAAAAAGAATATAGAATATACATATCTCCCCCTTTTGGCATTTAGCAATTGAAGATACAAACACACCAAAAGATAAGAGAAGAAACTGCATATAGACTAATATAACGACCAAATGTCTCAAGAGTCATAATAGAAGAAATGACAAATAAACTGATAGAACTACCAAAGTCTCAAGAGTCATAACTCATAATAAGACTAATACAGACCAAGTACATAAAAGCAACTAAAAGCAAAAAGCATAAACCATAATCTATGATCCTCAGTAGCAGCAGCAAATAGCAGTCCATATCCATCATTGATCTCGTGAAGGCCCAGCATCGTCGGATGGATCAGTAAAGGAGCGACATGGGTCCACGAATGCCACGTCCGGATCCATGTAGCGACGAACCTAGGGGTCATCGATACGAAATCCCTCACGACCAGGGTCTCGCTCCATAGGAATGCACATGGAAGGATGGCGAGACATGGAATACCGAATATCGTGCAGCGAGTTGCTGATGGCACTCGTCTGCAAGGTAGTCCGGTAATCCATCTAAGTCCAACGATCGTCCTCCAAGGTGAAGCGATCTCGAAGCATAGTCTAAAGAGACTCGAGAGTGGCAGGAGGAGGAGGAGGATCCTGTCCAAGAGGAGGGGCATCTGGCTCATCATCAGAATGCTCAGACACGAATGGTGAGCCAACGGCCGCATGAAGCCTCCTTGCCTTAGAGAGGAAGGCAGGGGTAGGTAAGAATAGACACTCATCAAGGGGTACATGAAACGCACGAAAGATCATAGGAAGGTATAATACATAAACCAAAGATCTTGGTTTCTTCCTACAATTAATCATCCAATCCATCATGGTACGTGGAAGATTAAAGGGAACATAAAAGTGGAGATGATATAAGGCCGAGATTTCAAAATAAGTGACTTCATCGGTGGAACCCGCTTTGGGTTGAATGGGTGTTGAAAATGATCCGATGAAGTTCATAGAAATAGGGATTGAG
This sequence comes from Iris pallida, assembly GCA_029216955.1. NCBI lineage: Eukaryota > Viridiplantae > Streptophyta > Magnoliopsida > Asparagales > Iridaceae > Iris > Iris pallida. The sequence goes on along the minus strand of JANAVB010044817.1, from coordinate 2,762,971 downwards.
AAATTTGGCCAAAAGCTTACGAGGACGTGTGTTAGGGCTACACAAGTCGTCCTTGAAGCTTTCAAGTGAAATCCCTTCGGGAAATTGAAATGATCTAGCTTCAACAAGCTTTTCCCATGAATTAGGCTCTTGGAGTTTAAGATATTCGGCCAATTCGAAATCGTCAAAAGAGATGTCAATACCCGCAACTCGTGAGAAAATATGTGTCTTATCATGGGTTAAGTTGCAGTAGAACATTTGAATAGCACTACGATAAATGACCGAATTTGTGGTGACAAGTTCATCAAGACAAAGGTCATAAAAAAGTGCATCATATTGTGAGAATATAGTAAAGTTTATAGGGTGTCCCGCAAACACCGGACGTGTCCGAAAATTACTAAACCAATCATTTGATGCGTCTAGTGATACAAAAATTCGGTCGTCAAAAGTGTTTGGATCATGTGGACGTGGAGTTTTGAACAACGGATGGATTGGTGGTTGTTGTTCAATGGCCGGTGCAACGGGTGGTGCAACGGGCAGTTCAACGGGAGGAGGAGCATTCGACGAGGATGCTCCCTCGGTCCGAAGTCTCTTCCCGCGGTTGAGCAAACGTGGAGCCATAACACAATCGATAATGAAAGAAATTGGGATATAAAAAAGTATGGAATAATACCTCAAACTAGTGATGAACAGTGAAGAATAATTGAAAAAGAAGCCTTCTCCTTGAGTTTGGGGAAGAAAAGAGCTCTAGAAGGTAGAAATTAGGTTTAGGGTTTTGAGAAAAAGATGTTTGAGAAGTGGAAAAGGTGGTAATAAGGAAGAAAGAGGAGGGGAACCCAAAAATATGTGAGGGTTTCCAACTGGTCGGAGCAAATAATGGCCATTGGATCTAAATTTTGATCAACGGCTGAGACTGTTCCCGGTTCTGGAACAGTCAGGCCGAATTCGGCCCGAACTCTGGTAAGGGCAGAGTTCGGCCCGAATTCTGGATTCTGGTCACAGAATAGGAATCAGGCTGATATGATAAAAAAAATGGTTAAGTTAGAAAGACCAAAAAGAACATGAGTATAGAGAAAAGATCCAATGAATAACAGATAGTGAACACGAAGTATCAAGGTGAAGCTGAAAATTTTAGTATTTTAGCAAGTTATAAATAAAAATAAACCGTGTAATAAACAAGGAATTATATCATAATTCAATATTTTGAAGCTGCCATGGGTTAGCTGCAGGGGCCGGATCCCAGCTAGCGATAGTCCTGAGGACTAGTGCACCGTGTCGCGTAGGCTTTTACGCCTTGTTGTTAGAAGGTCCCTTTCGGCTTATACCCATAGCAAGTTCATCATAAGAGAATCACGATATACTCGATATTTATGCAGGTTGATTTTAATTTATAACAGCTTCATCTAAAATTCTAAGTTCACGACAAAGAAAATTGAAGCACTCTTCAGATAATGGTTTTGCAAAGAAATCTGCTAACTGATGATCAGTGTCAATAAATTCTAAGTTAATCGTGCCATTTTACTGATGATCACGCAAAAAGTGATGACGAATTTCAATGTGCTTCGTGCGTGAGTGACAAATGGGGTTCTTAGTCAGATTTATAGCACTAGTGTTATCACAAAAGATTGGAATGTGCATGAAAGATAAGTTGTAGTCTTCAAGGGTTTGCTTCATCCACAGAATTTGTACACAACAACGCCCAGCTGCGATATATTCAGCTTCTGTTGTGGTAGTGCGACAGAATTCTGTTTCTTGCTAAACCAAGAGACTAAAGCCTTTCCTAATAAATAACACGTACCGTTTGTACTTTTACGGTCGACCTTGCACCCAGCGAAATCAGCATCAGAGTAACCAATAAGGTCAAATAATGTTGACTTGGGATACCATAGGCCCACTGTAACCGTACCTTTAAGGTATCGAATGATACGCTTAACAGCGGTCATGTGTAATTCCTTAGGATTTGCTTGATATCTAGCACACAGGCAAACGCTAAACATAATATCAAGACGACTAGCAGTAAGATAGAGTAGACTGCCTATCATACCTCGATACTTATGTTGATCTACGGGTTTGTCGCTATCATCTGGTTCAAGTTTGGTTGAAGTAGCCATTGGAGTGCTGACCGGTTTGACGTTGTCAATGTCGAATTTCTTTAGCATGTCCTTTGTATACTTCGACTGACAGATGAAGGTTCAATTTGACATTTGTTTGACTTACAGCCCGAGAAAATAGTTGAGCTCCCCCATCATGCTCATCTCAAACTCGGTCTGCATACACTTGGCAAAATCTTGACAAAGGGTTTCATTAGTAGAACCAAATATAATATCATCTACGTATATTTGTACTAAGAGAATAGTGTCTTTGAAATTTTTTATAAAAAGTGTAGTGTCAATTTTTCCTTTTGAAAAATCTTTCTCAAGCAAGAAGTTGCTTAGCCGTTCATACCAAGCTCTAGGGGCTTGTTTGAGGCCATACAGCACTTTCTTTAGCTTGAACACGTGGTCGGGAAATTTGTGATTTTTAAAACAAGGGGGTTATTTTACATAAACTTCCTCCTTAATAAATCCATTCAAGAAAGCACTTTTAACATCCATTTGAAATAATTTGAAGTTTTGAAAATTTGCAAATGTACAAAGCATCCGAATGGATTCTAATCTAGCAACAGGAGCATACGTTTCATCGTAGTCGATACCTTCCTCTTGGTTGTATCCTTGAGCTACTAGACGTGCTTTATTGCGTGTGACTGAATCATCTTTATTCACTTTGTTTCTAAAAACCCATTTAGTACCAATAATCGAGTGATTAGCCGGTCTAGGAACGAGTTCCTATACTTGGCTCCTCTCGAATTGGTTGAGTTCCTCTTGCATAGCAGAAATCCAAAATTCATCATTGAAAGCTTCCAAAATGTTTTTCGGCTCAATTTGTGAAATAAAGGCAGTGCTAGCAATAGAGTCTCTTAATGATGATCTAGTAGTTACTACACGTGAAACCTCACCTATTACCAAATTTTCTGGATGTGAAGGCTTTAAAAAGAATTTTTTTGGCAAGCCCTCCAGAGAATTGGTCTCGGTTGTGGTATTCATTGGAGTAGAAGTTGATGGCTCAACGTCATCATCAAGAGTAGCTGTTGCACTGTTATCTTCATCAAAAGTCACATTTGTAGACTCTTCCATAATTAATGAGTGTTTGTTAAAAACTCTATATCCCTTGCTCTTGGCAGCATAGCCAAAGAAAATACCATCGTCAGCTTTGGCATCAAATTTGCCTAAGTTGTCTTTGGTGTTAAGGATAAAGCATCTACAACCAAAAACTCTAAAATAAGAAATATTTGGGGTTCTCCCAAACCAAAGTTCATAGGGAGTTTTCTTCGTAATAGGACGAATAAGTACCCTATTTAAAATGTGGCATGCTGTACTGACAGCTTCAGCCCAAAAGTATTTCAGAAGTGAAAACTTATTCAACATGACTCTAGCCATATCGCCGAGAGTCCTATTCTTCCGCTCCACAACACCATTTTGTTGAGGAGTTCTTGGACAAGAAAACTCATGATCAAAACCATTGGAATCACAAAACTTTTCAAAATTAGAATTTTTGAATTCGCCTCCATGATCACTTCAGATTCGAGTAATCATGTAGCCTTTTTCGTTTTGAACTTTTTTAACAAAAATCTTGAAAACCGAAATAGCATCACTTTTATTTGTAAGAAAGAAAATCCAAGTAAATCTTAAAAAGTCATCAACAATAACAAAGGCATAGAGTTTTCCACCAAGACTGGCTACTCTACTAGGGCCAAATAAATCCATATGGAGTAGTTACAAGGGTTTAGTAGTACTTACAGAGTTAATGGAATGAAAAGAGGACTTGGTTGCTTTATTCAATTCACATTCGGCACATATTGTGTCCTTTTTGAATGTGATATTGGGCAAGCCTCTAACTAGCTTCTTGGTCGATAGCCTGGATATAGTATCCATATTGGCATGACCAAGACGCTGGTGCCATAGTAATTTTTCATCTTTATGAGCATATAGGCATCTACCTGCATTGTTAGAATCTCTAGACAAATAGAAAATATAAATGTTATCCTCTCTTATCCCTTCGAAAGCGATGTCTCATGTTGACCTATCATAAATAAAACATTTATTTTGTCCAAAGTTAATGTCATATCCGTGGTCAGCAAGATGACTAATGCTGAGCAGGTTATGCTTTAACTCGGTCACTAGGCAGACATCCTTTATTACGGGAGAGGGAGGATGACCAATAATACCATTACCTATAATATAACCTTTTAGGTTGTTGCCGAAGGATACATATCCTTCTCTCTTCATCGATAGTGATGCGAAAAGATTTGCGTCTCCCGTCATATGCCGCGAGCATCCACTATCGAGAATCCACTTACTCTTAGTTGAGGAGGAAAGGTCCACCTACATCAAGAGTAGATGTGACCTTTGGTACCCAAGTTCTTGAGGGTCCTGAGAAGTTAGTTTTTGGAAACCATGCATATATCTTTCTATCTACCAATCTTCTAATTCTACATTGTGGTGAAATGTGTCCATGCAAACCACAATAAGTATATGTAGCATTCCTATTTATATTAGGAGCATGCTGATGATGTCTATAAGTAGAGTGATGAGGAAAAGTATGATGATATATAAAATTAGCATGGTGATGATGACTATGTGTAGAGTAATGTGGAGTGGCATGGTGATATTGTATATATGGAGTAGCATGGTGATGATGTCTATATGTAGAGTGATGGTGATGTTGTTTTTGTGCAACATGATGATGATTGTATCTATGTGTAGCATGATGATTTTGTGACATATAATAGTTATTTCTACGTGCATGTGGTTTGTGTGCTTTGTGAAAGTGTGTGTATATGTATGCATGATTACGTGTTGTAGGTGAATGACGTGGGTGACTAGTATGAGAAGTGTCATGCTTTGTGTGTGTCTCATGTGATTGGGTTTGAGGTTGAGCAACCTGTTTTCCCAATTTAGTCGCTAATTTCTTAGAGACAGCCTGCAGTTCAGTAATCTTAGCATTTAAACCATATATCTTAGTAATAGAAATCTTGTGTCTACTCTTTTCTTCTGCAAGCTCCGTGTTGAGTGCTGTGATTTCTTGTGTTTGTTGTTCAATGCGTGCTTCGGCATCATGCAAGCTTATTTTAAGCTTAGCTACTTCATTTGTGACATCCGTGGTTGGTGTGTCTCTAATGTTATCAAGCAGTAAAGAAAGTCTTTGAATTTCGACTTCATGACTTTTGATCTTTTTCTTGGCATGTTTATATTTACCAATGACCTTTTTATGATCATCAAGTAAATCGGTGAAAGCATAGCCAAGTTCATCAAAAGAGAAGTCATCAAGAGTTTCGTTTGATACCTTGTCGGACGTTGCCATTAGGCACACATTTTCCGTGTCTTAAGGAGAGTCCTTTTCTTTCTCGGAGTTACTAGCTTCGCTTTCATGCCAAATGCTTGTGTTGGCATATTTCGTTGAGGAAGTCTTCTTGTATGACTTCTCATAACGGTTGATTTTCTTCAAATATGGACAATCTTTTCGGACATGCCCCGTCTTCTTGCAACCGTAGCAGGTTGGCTCTACTTCGTCGTCTTCTTGTGGTTCCTTCTTTCTTCGGTTGAAGTGAAGGAATTTCTTGAAGTTGCGGACGAGGAGAGCTTGGTCATCACCATCCGAGTTGTCGTCATCCGTCTCTTCGGGGTCAGCTCTCCGTCGGTGAGCTTTGAGTGCGATCTCCTTAGCTTTAGGAGCAGGCTCTTCGAAGTCCTTGAGGTCAAGCTCATGAGTCATCAGCTTTCCCATCAAGGTCTCCATAGACATGGTTGTGAGATCATTTCCTTCTATGATGGCTGTCACCTTAGGGTTCCAAATCTTTGGTAGCCCCCTAAGTAGCTTGCGAATCTTCTCATGATTTGAATATTGCTTGCTGAGCGAAGATAGGGGGTTGATGATGTCGAGGAATCTTGTGAACATTTGCGTGATCGTCTCATTTCGCTTCATCTTGAAAGCCTCATATTCTTGAGTGAGACGGCTTATCTTTGATTCCTTGACTTGGGTGGTTCCTTCATGCGTCACTTCTAGAAGTCTCCATATTTCGTGGGAGGTGGTGCATGTAGAGACCCTGTTGAACTCATTCCTGTCTATAGCACAGAATAAAGCATTAATAGCTCTCACGTCTAGACTTGCCTGTTTTTTCTCCTCATCAGAATATTTGTCATGTGATTTCTCAACGAGATCACCGTTGACAACTATTCTGGCCGACTTTTTGTAACCGTCAGTGACGATAGTCCACAGGTCAAAGTCTAGCGACTTGAGATAAAAGCTCATCCTTGTTTTCCAATATGTGTAGTTAGTTCCATCAAATAAGGGAGGCCTATGAGTGGACTGCCCTTCACCGTGATTGGAAATCAAGGATTGTGTGGTTGCCATGGATCAGCTCTAGGATGTAAGTCCTTGTTGAGAGAACAGAGCTCTGATACCAATTGAAGAACAGATGGCAACTCTAGAGGGGGGTAAATAGAGTTTATAGCGATAATAGCCAATTAAAAATTCAACTCTTTTACAATCTAAAATTAATCAGAGTAAATGCGGAAACAAATAAGGAGCAAGAAAGCATATGCAAACACAGCCGATTTTAACCTGGTTTCCCTCGTGAAGGACTAGTCCAGGCCTGAGAACTCTAGCTCAGGATTAAATCCACTATTTGTAAAATAGTGTTACACCCCGTGCCTTTTTTCAGAAGAGCACGTCAACTTCATACAAAGGATCGCAGTGGCGATGCTTGGAATTTTTCAAGCAACTTCTTGAACACTTGCACATACTCCTAGCTGAGAGATGCTGAGCACTTGAGGCTTAGGGAGCTTGTGGCTAGTAGATGAAGAAGGGTATGGCTTATATTGAGCTTTAGAGAGAAGAGAAGAGAAGATTGGATGAATAAAAATGAGAGAATTCATGGCCTATTTATAGGATATTAGCAGGCAGAATTCGGCCAGAATTCTGGTAGGAATTTTCAAATATTTGGCCGTTGGACAACTAGCAACCAGCCAACCCTAAAAATTAGGGTGCTGATTTTTAGGGGACAGAGTTCGGCCCGAACTCTGTGTGGAGGCAGAGTTCGGCCCGAACTCTGTCTCCAGAGCACAGAATGGGTCTTAGGGTCCAATGGGCTTATTTTTATGTGTGAAGCTTATGGATTTTGGGTAGGTTATAGGTTTAGTCTCAAGAGCTTAGCACAACTCAGCTTACAACAGTCTAGACTCAATAAATATAAAAATACAGACTCAAAAACGACTTATATTTACAAAACTGAGCTGTCGTCTGTCTTGAGCTAGATGTAGTCGTCGTGTGTCGTATTGAATTATCACAAGTATTATTTAGTCAATGTTATCAATATTTGGTTAACTGTGACTTTGTGTCAACAGTTGTATGAACATAAATGGTTGGTATGTATTGGGTAAGATCAACTCCATTATGTAACACGTTTATACTTTGGACACATGTGTGATATGTCATATAACTGATCCTAAGACAAGATTAGAAAGACCACATAATATTGCTTGCACTCATTAATTCAATGTGTTGGTTTTGATGGTGATGCCTAGAAGCCACCACTAGTACTCATGTGTTTACCCCCCCCCCCCCCACCAGATATTCTTCTCAGCTGCAATGTTTGCTTGGACGTGTTGAGGTATTGGAGCTTGCTTTGCATCTTGTAGCTGATCGATTGAAGATGATTTTTTTGTATGTAAAGGGAATAATGTATGGAAGAAAGAGAGAGAGAGAGAGAGAGAGAGAGAGAGAGAGAGAGAGAGAGAGAGAGAGAGAGATAGAGAGTGTTTGTAATTTTGTTGTTCTTTGGCTTCGAGCTGCTGTAATTCTGATTTAATATTATCAATAAAGATTTATTTTTGTATATCTTGTGTATATCGACTTTTTATTTATTTATGCTGTAATGACTTTGATTTTTAGATTCCTTCCATTGTTAGTATTTTTTGTGCTTGTGTTATACAAGTGTAATTTAGGCTTGTACGATAACTCGTCCAGTGGCGACGTTCGGTCCAACGGGATCAGAACGTAACATAATGGTATTAGAGCACGAATTTACGTCATTGAATCCTCATTAATTATTTTCAACTTTGAGTGTTTCTATAATCGATTATCCTTTGGCGTCTCGATGTTCTGCTGGATATTCCATACAATAAGTCTAGATATATTATAAATCTCATGTGGGTATCCTGTTAACCAGGAATAGCATCAAATGGTTTGAGTTGAGTGTGTAGAAGAATATTTGGTTTGAGCAAGTAGTGAGTCATATGATTGGAATGAGGATAAGTTGTATGTTGGATGATCGATTCGATATTAATGAAGGTGTTGCATTAAGTAATGAGTAATCGAATGAATTAAGTTATTCAAGTGGAATGCATTTAGTTGGATATCAGTATTTCCTGAATGGCTGAAAATGAATGTTATATTGTAATGACCCGCTTTGCACAAGCGGAATGCCGATTCAAACGACGCAAGTGCAAAGACTCAAATCCCGCCTTGCTCGACGAAACGACTTGCTTCAGGCAAAGGCAATGGACTTGGCCCTTTAGAAGAATCCAAACTTAGACTTTCAAAGGTGCACTCGGATTCTCACTCGGCCGATGCGATCATCGCTAAGGTGGGTGGCTCCGATAAACCTGTCTTTGTCTAGCCTGGACACATAATAATATTGATAATATTGCTAGATCGCTAGGCGTTAATCCCCTGCATGCTAATAAAAGAACTTAACGCACATAGCTAAGGGAATAATCCCATCTTCTATCGCTTGTGTAGAATATAAAAATAAACTTGGAATTTTACTTGAACCTTCGGACCGCACTCCACGCTCGTGCCAAGGCAAAGCTTACGTTTCGAGTAGATTTACTTATTCGCTCAATTATGTCTGAATTGCTTGTCATTTAGATCATACCACAACTTGAGGCATGAAATAATGAATGGTTCACAGAATTAAGACAAGAAGTCTATCAAATAGTCATTTCGAGCCGAGCAATGCAAACATAGAAAGGCTTCAGACCGTTGGGTCGCCAATACAGTCCTCATACCGGGAGCTGCATAATGATAACAAAAGAATGAATGAATAAATGAATGAATGAATGAACGAACGAACGAACGAACAAACGAACGAAAGAACGAATGAACAGACGAACGAACGAATGAATGAAGGAATAAACGAACGAATAAGTGAATGAATGAAAGAAAGAAGAAATGAATGAATGAGTAAAAGAAAGAAAGAAAATAGAAAAGTATGATTAGCGACAGGTTTGTCGGGGACATGCAACGGCACTCACTACCAGCGCTGCATGGATGTCGCCGCCAACCTAGTCGATAATCTGTTATGGCTCAGAGAGCCCGTTAAGTTAAAATAAAAAGAGAGTACGAAATGGTCGCAGACAACTCGTGCACGAGAGATATAGAGGAAGGAATCCTTGGACGATCAGAAGCTGGGTTACTAGGGATCGTACCGACCTAGGAGAAATTCATGGCTTATGGGTGACTTGGGAACGGGTCTGACAACACAAGCGACATAATACCGATATTGCATAGCCAATTAGGTTATCCCGACCATCATGCCTGGTAGGTAATATCACTACGAATATCCTGTATGTATAGTCCAAATGGCTTGTGATACCAGCGACCGGTGTATATAGATTAAGTTGGCTTGTGAGTGGCAATCCACGTGCGAGTTACTGCATTGAAACAAGTAATCTGAGTAAACTAAACAAAAGAGTAACTGAATGAAGTACATCAAAAGAAAGCTTGAGTATCATCTTGACAAAAACTTGAGTATCTCGTTATGAGGCAGAAACACGCTCATGACCCTCGTATTTTCTTATACAAATCCATCAAGTCATTATGTATAAAATGTTGGATAACTTGGTTTACCTTGGACAAGAAAGATCATATGGTAAGTCGCACTTGTTATCCCTATGCGACACTTGATATCGGTAACACGAGATAGTTTTTATATTATATGCCATAAAACTGATCCTAAGACAAGATTAGAACGACAATAAGCTAATAGATGGTGAAAAAACTAAATGAACATGTTTAGTAATGATAGCGAGCGGGCGAGCTAGCCTCCCCACCAGTACATTTAATGTACTGAAAACTACCTAGATTGCTTGCATGGTGCGAAAGAATCTCGTCTGGTGCAGAGTCTTCCCTCGAACGTACTAAGGCATGGAGCTAACTCTAGAGCCTTGGAGCATTACAAAGGATCTGAAGCATCATTTACAGGACATAATATATTAGAATATCGCCATGTATCATTCCATATTGTAAGCCGCTTGGCATGCCTTTTATGTTTTGTGAGAGATAGCTTGAGCGATTTGTAATCTCGACCTAGTATCGCTTGTAATACTTCTTGCATATAAATAAAGAGGTTGAATTTATTTCAACTTGTGTTCATTTACTTTCTGCTGCAATGGGGACACTCTGTGCGACTCTGTGTCTTAGCTTCAATCGGTCATTTCAGGACCTGGTCTTGCACGAGTGTAATTTATGCCCGTGCGGTATCACGCCCAAGCACGGACGATCGCTCCTCCGGGATTGGGACGTGACAGATTGGTATCAGAGCACGGCTTTATGTCCTTGGACTTCATATCGATTCTCTCAGTTTTGAGAGCTCGATAGTGGGTAAAAGAAATGTATGTCCTCTCACGTTGTTCTTTGGAAAGTTCCATACAATAAGCTTAATATTTTTAAAAGCTCGTAAGTGTATTCGGTTGAACGGGATAGATATGCGAAGGCTTTTGTGCCAAACTGTGTCGGACTTGAGTTGAAAGGAACCCATGCTAAAGTTAGCAAGTGGTATGCGTACCTGAATAATCTTATGCTGACACAAGCGAATAAGTGTGCGAGACCAGAGTATAGTTCGAACAAGATGTCTATGCATACAGCCTTTTGGCTAAGTTGTGGTCGCACCTAGACCTTCTGGTGCGAGCGAGTTTGCGAACGAGATTGAATATTGCTTGGACGAGAATACGTTACACTTAGAGTTTATATCGATAAAGACGCTATTGGAAAAACGCTAAGACGAACACAGAAAATGGTGTTTGGGTTTTGAGGAATAGTTCGAAAGGTTAATTATGTCGAGGAGTATAAATCAAAAATATGATTGCATGATGGACTATCGATAGAGGTATACGAGACCTAGATATCGAGGTAATGCAAGGGATCGCACTGGAGTTTTGAGGATCAGATTAGAGAAATATATGTGCGAATGATGTGAACGTGATTGAAGACTAAATCGGATGACTTGATTTTTGAGTAGTGTATGCGATAGCCTCAAAGAGGAATAAGAGTGGGTTTCGACGATTGGTCGAGTGGCTCGAACCCTGAGTGGTGTTTGGATTGTCTCAAAAATTGTTTGAGAAAAATTATGGATTTAGGGGTAGCAGCGAGTTTATCATCAAGCGATGTTATCGTGCAAAGCCTTAGAACAGTAACACTTAGTTGGTCATAATTTCGAGGGTCTCGAACAAGAAGTCGTTCGGACAATTTGTGAATATGTAGTGCAAGTTACAAAACTGTATTGAATAAGGATTCGGAATGATGAAATAAATGGATATCTTGGTTAAGGAATCCTAGTAGATCATACCTGCGATTTTGGATTTAGTCGAATAGATTGAAACTTGAGTTTAGGTGAAATACTCTTAGATGAGATCAAAAATAACAAAATCGATCTATAGCACGATCGAAGGAAAGCGTGCATAGAAACTGGATTGAGTAGGATATCGCTCAGTAGAATTTTGCTTGAATATAAATATTGTGATTCGAATGAGTTAATACGACATTAACGCTTAACATTAACGCTTAGAAGATATCACGATTGATACAAATTAAAGAATTTTGCGGTTTAATAATTTGAATTGTGCAATAAGGAATGGAACTTGTATTTTGGGCAAGTGATCTTGAATCTAGTTCAGAAAATAGTACTCGTCTAAAACACAAAACGAGTTATACATGGTAATTTTTATGTAAATATACATTAGGATATTGAAAGCGGGTCGAGGAGTCTGAGAATAGATTGATGTATTACTCGGATGAAAACGAAAGTATCTTGATCGCTTCGATGATAACCATAACGTTAACATTCTTGTCTTGTCCGAACACAACTCCAGTCTCACATATACATCACATCGGATTAGGACGATCATTCTACGAGAGCACTGGCATGGTGGTTCATATCCAACGGAGATAATCGAACTTACAGAAGATCAGGACATAACAATTAGATGATTTTGACTTACAGTTTGATGCGAAGGTGAATTTGAAGATTGTTTGGACTTGTGATTGACGATAAAGTAAGATTGAGGATTTAGTAGATCCAATGTGCATATCGAGAATGAATTAGTCTAGACTCAAAGCAAGAGTTATGCCCCAATGAGGACGATTATCCTGCGGGAGCATTGGTATAGTTATTTCATGTCCACCATGGACAATCGAACTTGTAGGAGATTGGGACATGACATATTATTATGCTAGACGACCTTATGATCGAATACGTGAATTATGTGAAATGACTTAGGGAATATGGTATAAGAATTATGGTTTAGTGACAAATCGTGTCATCGTATACTTGACTTGGATAGGATGGATAGGTGGATTCTAACGAACATGTTTGAAGAGGTAGACTATGCGAATTTCTAGTTTGGCCGTACGATATTGATATATCGAGGATTTGCTTGAGAAGAACTTACCGTAGGATGGCTTTGTTGAACAGATTCGAACATCGTACGAAGAATGTCTTAATGCAAATAGGATATACACTACTCGATGTTTAAAAATATGAGTGAAGCGAGCTTGGGTAGAGTATCCCGTACGAACGAACAATAGTTTGGCCTTAGGATTGGGGCAAGCGTCGTGCAATGAGTTTGCTCGATGAACCGTGAACTTAAGTTGTACCTATGACCTTGTAAGATGACCTAGCGGATAGGCAGACAATCCTGTGCTGAGAGATTGAACCTATATGACCGACTTTAGAGTATCGTTCGGATGGACCATAAATCTGGAGAAACAAGACTTAGAGTTAGAACGTAGGACTGTGAGTGTGCGCTACGACGTTGATATCAGACCCGAATGAAGTGAATGATAGGAATCGGTGATGCACAAGTAAAGTTGGGATAATGAATTGAATCAGTGCTTGGTAGACATACTTAATGGTAGTACAATACTTGGTCTTGAATCGAGCTAGAATTACTTAAATTTTGGTCAAATTTGCTAGAAGTATTGTATTGATTTCATAAGATGAGAACGCTTGAGAAATAAATTGTGTCATCTCAAGGATCGAGATAGATGATAGCGAAACGAACTAGAGTTCGGTTTTAATCGAGTTAGTAAAACGATCGGCAATTTGAAACTATCACGAGTAGCTTGTTTGACTTTGCTATCTCTAATCTTGGTTGAAATGTATATATTCGATGGATGCCTTGAATATGTTGATGATCCAGACCCGGCAATATGCTGAACTCGAATGCAGCTATAAGTGGATATGTTGAAATGTGCATAGATGAGTAAATTAGCCTCAGCCTAAGACCCTCGTGTATGATAAATTATAACATACCTCGTGTGACCATTATAGTCCCGTGCCAGGGTGCAATAGTGACCAAGTCATAGAATACAACGATTAAGCTACATCAACTCAAATTGAATGGTTGGGTCATTTAATGAGATTGACCAAGCACATGGGATACAGAACATAAACGATACTTGAGCATAATTTGATTCCATCAAATGATAGAATCGTTCGAGGGAAATTATCTAATACACGAACACTATATGGATTAAGGAATGGTAGGATGACTCGCACCCAGAAAGTCTCGAGGACGAGACTTATTCTGAGTGGTGTATTATGTAACGACCCGCTCCGCACAAGTGGAATGCCAATTCAAATGGCGCAAGTGCAACGACTGAAATCCTACCTAGCTCGACGAAATGACTCGCTTGATGCAAAGGCAATGGACTTGGCCCTTCAGAAGAATCCATACTTCAACTTTCAAAGGTGCGCTCGGAGTCTCATTCGGCCGATACGATCATCGCTAAGGTGAGTGGCTCCGATGAACCTGTCTTTACTTAGAATGGACAAACAATAACATGGACGGTATTGCTAGCTCGCTAGGCGTTAACCCCCTGCAAGCTAATAAAAGAACTTAACACACCTAGCTAAGAGAATAATCCTATCTTTTATCGCTTCTGTACACTACCAAAATAAGTCATATTGACGTCGAGATTAGCGACGCCGGTTAAAAATATCACTAACTTTGTTGTATTTAGCGACCACTAAAGAGGACGTTGCTGAATTTCTCTATTAGCGACTTTTAGTGACAATCCGTGACATGCATTATGGTTTGGAAAGCAAACGTCGCGGTTTAGTCGACGAACGTCGTTGTTTTGTTTTCGACGACAACGTTTGGCGACTCCTCCACTAGAATGTCAGTAGTATATTAGTGGACAGCGATGTTTAGCGACGTCTTTTGCGGATGTCGCTAAATTATTTCATATAGGGTTGCTAGCCGATCGACTTTTCATTATTTTCACCTAAAATTTTCATTCACCTGCTCTCCCCAAAATTTCTTTCCTCCTCCCCTCTCGTCTCCTGCGACCCCCTCCCCCTGGCGACCCCTTTCCTCCGGCAACTACCCTCACCTTCGACGCTACTCCAGTCCTCTACCGCTGACCTTTCACCGATGCTGCTCCAGTCCTCCACCTCCGACCCCCCTCGCCCCCTGCCCCGGCGACCCCGACCCGACTTCGACCATGGCAAGTAATCCTAACCCAATCTCCATTTTCCTAACATGACACAAACACACTGACACTGACATATAAACATGACACACACATGCTGACATAAACACACACACATGCTGACACAAACACGACACACACGCTGATACGACACACGCACGTTAATACAAACATGACACACACACGCTGACACAGGTACTGACACGAATATGACACATAAAATAATAACACAGACACAGACACGACACACACGTTATGTAATGTGTGTGTGAATTCTTTGATTGGGAAATTTAGAAATGAAATTAGGTATATGAATTCATTTATAGGAAATTTAGAATAGACATTTTTAGGGAATTTAGATGGACTATATTAAGTCTAGATTTCTAGTATCGTTAGAATTTTCCCAGATATTACCCTATTAATAACCAGGTATTATAGCTTTTGGACTAGAAATCGTTAGACCATTACTTGAAAGATTTTAAAAGGGGATCAGAATACAGTTAAGTGTATGAGAGTTTCCAAGTGAGTGGTATGTATATGTATAGTTAGAGTGTATAGAGTGAGTATTCTAGTAGTATATCATAGTACCTAGAGTGTATAGAGTGAGTATCCTAGTAGTATATAAGATGAGCATGTGTATAGTTAGTGTCATGGGTATTTGCAACTGTATTCTAGTATTAAGATACAAGAGAGTATCAATATGATATTGTGTACCATGGTCAGCCCGAAGTCAAGTGTCCATGTCAGCCCTTCTCCAACAAGTAAATTTATATCTGTAAGCCTTTTGAGGCTGTTAGAGTTCTACAGATTTCAAAAAAATAGGAGAAAAGATAAAGAATGAAAGGAGTAAAAAATCAAAAAAAAAATAACAAAGAAAGAAAAATCCTAGAATTTTTTTTATAATATTTGGCCTTTTCAAGTATTTTTCTGAAATCATGTATAACTCTAATAGCCTCAAAAGGCTTCAGAAGTAAATTTTCTTTGAAGAGAAAGGCTGACATTGAACACATGACGACACTCATGTAATACCCACGGATCTATGCATCCATTTGGACAATATAATCTAATAATGTGTATCTATCTTTTCAGAATTATCTTCAAATGGATATAAATTACTATCTGTAATATCGTTCATGGATGTACAATCGTTATTCTGATGACGTGTGCGGTGTGCGAAATAAATTTATATAGGGGGTAGAGCAGTTCCTTTAGTTCACCAAGGCGTTCCCTCAGTACATGGACCGTATCAAAATTAAGTATCCATGTGTGAGATGTTACAACTTGAAATATCATCCAAAAGTAGATGTGACAAATCATTTATACTCTAGAGGTTTCATGCTGAATTACTATCAGTGGATCTTACACGGAGAACTTGTGCCTTTACCATTGGAGCCAGAGCCTAATTTGGAGCGGTATATGGATGTCCATGAACATGCTGATTACGATAAAGGGTGGGTGAATATGGTTTTTGATGCTATGGGACCTAGTTTCGATCCGGACAATCATGATGCGACTAAGGAGGTACCGAATGCCGATGCTGTGAAGTTCATAGAGTTGCTGGAGAATGCAAGGACTTCTTTGTATCCTGGTTGTGATGATCATTCACCGTTGGAGGTGGTTACAAGACTGCTAAGCATCAAGTTCGATTTTAACATGTCTCAAGAATGCTACAACCGAATCATCAAGTTGATTATAGAGATCTTGCCGGATGGTGAAAAGTTACCTACAGACTTCTATCGATCTAAGAGAATGGTGAGATAGCTCTGGATGGGATATGATAAAATTGATGCATGTCACAACAGATGCATCTTGTACTACAAGGACGACAAGGATGAGGACGTATACAGATTTTGTCGTGCTGATCGCTACAAGACAACAAGTTCAAGTAGGACTCCCGGTGCAAGAAAGCTGACCGATTCGATACAGTAATTGCATTTGACATCGCGATTGTAGAGGTTGTTTATGCTGAAGGTGTCATGACCCGCACCCGCTTTTACGGATACGAGACGTGTCCAAGCCAGACTACGCTGCAGAGTCGGCGGTAGAACGCTGTCAAGCCCGCAAGAAATAAATGCTCAAAAATCACAAAATATAATATTTGCTGCTCATTCATATTTCTAAGTTTATTACAACATTTACAAGATTTATATTTAAAGGAAAATATAAAGATCTCACAATTAATGAAAATGACAACTAGTTCCACTATCTAGGTCGGCCTCAGCATACCCATGTCTTTCCAGTGCTAAGAGTGATCGCGGCTAAACCTGAAAAATATTGGTTTCCAATCAGGAATGGAACAAGTACACAAACCGACGGTAATACAAAAACACAATAGAATTAACAAGACATGAAAATAACATATGAGATATGAAAACTGGAAGATAACTGATGACATAGCACGATAGAGAAGTAAAGAAAAAAATAAAAGACATCTACATATGTGGTGTAAAATATCCGTTTCGACATGTGAACAGCTAGGAGGTAAATTTGGCACCTGCACGTGTCGTGTACAAGTGCTATTGTTCACGAATAGACATCATGGGGATAGTTCTGGGTAGTCCACATGTCTATTAAAATATTTTCCCTCCCGACTACTCCGTGTGACGAGCGTGTCAACAAGCAGCAAAATATATGTATAAACATGAAATGAGAATACTACTATGAATCGAAAACAATCAGAAAGTGCACTTGCCTGAGGTCCTTAGATGGTGAAACCAATAATAATATACCACTCAATAAGCCACAATCAGTCAACACATGCACAAGTCTCCAGATGCTAAATTAAACAGTACCAACATTCTCAGAATAGTCAAATTAGTTAGGAATGCTTATCCTTAAGTCCAGTTCTGGACACAGGGGCAAAACGGTAGTTTCGAGCAAAAACGATGTCCGCCGTTGGACTCGCTTTGTACCGAAATGCGTGCCAGAGTCAACGGTCTCTAAAGTTATCAAACTATATGTCTACGGATCCAATTTTTCGATATGAACCCAACCGTATGTCCAAAGTTGGATTTCGGCGGGCCGTGCACAAAATCGCCTGTTGAGTGGGACCGTAGGGCCCGCAAAATGACGTACGATTCAACTGTCTCAGAATTGGACCAAACTTGGCATACAGGACCAGAAAAATGATACGGTCGTGTTGGCGTAAGTTTCGTCTCGATCTGACGAGCGTACACAAAGTAATTAAGGAATTTGCACAGTGGTCGATATGGTAAATTTCGACGGATACGCATCAAATTCGTCGCGCACACGCGACCAATTTGAATTCTGCCAAAGTCTACACGACCACGAAGCCGTTACGCACCTTTCGATACCTTAGGTTCGCGACCACGTCGCCTGGATTGGCGGGACGCACGTCGTATCGGAGGTTTTTCTAAAAATAATTCTGTTTTAAAAACATATTTTTCTTAATTTTTAACAATAGATAATTCTCTGTACAAAGCAAATCTTTACAAACCTCCTACTGGACTTTTCTAGCCCTATATATTGTGGTTAACTTCTGTTCAGGAAGTTTGTGGATTCGAAAAATAGGTTGGTGGGAAACTCGACGCCAAGTTGGGTGTTTGAATCAAATACTAGATTCAACTTAACAGGTTTTTTCGTGATCTTCGACTTGATTTCCGGAACAATCCAATCGAGTATCTTCGAATCTATTTGAAGGATCTCTTAGGTGGTTATATAGGCTACACATATGAATTTACGGGATCGAATATCATGGAGTACAGAGGACGAACTCTTACCTTGAAGTGGACGTCGCCACTGCCGAACTGCAGCAGCTGTCGACTGTTGGTCCATCGCGTGTGCGTTCGGCCGGCCTTGCCGTGCCGGCGGCGGCCTCGCGGTGGCGCTGGGACCGCCCTCGAGGTCGGGATTGGGGGTGTGGCGGTGTTGGCGAGTTTAGGGTTTGATGCTTCTCGATCTCATATATATATATATATATATATATATATATATATATATATATATATATATATATATATATATGTCGATGCATCTCGGCTGGCTGAGAAGGTTTGCGCGGGTTGGGCCTGAGAGCTCGGGTTCAATTTAGCAACTGTAGCACCTCCCTTTTGTTTTTTTTCTTTTCTTATTTCCCTTTTCCTTTTTCTTTTTATTTGGTAATACATATATATATTTATATGTATTCACATAAATACTTATGAATACAAATATACCATAATGTTTATTTGTATATGAATACACATATACCCATATATAATATATATTTATATATATATACACAATATATATATGTACACATGTCACTACCACATTTCTAGTTTGAGGGTATTTTTGTCATTTTTGGGGTTATTTGAATTTATTACAATTTATTTGAATTTATGGGAATTTTTAGAATTTATTTTAGAATTATTTGAATGATGGTTGACTAGGTTGACTTTGACTAGCATTGACCTTGGTAGACTAACCTAGGAGCTAACCCTAGTTGTGTTTGGACTTGGTTAGGGCATGCAACCCTAGTTAGACTAGAGTTGACCTATGGTTTAGTCATTAAACTCAAGTTAGAATAGTTAAGTCATAAGACATGACTTATGGTTGAACCATTAATTAACAACTTGGCACATAGAAGCCCAAAGCCCAACCCACTAGCTAAACCCTAACCCTAATCCATAGTTGGTCGACCACACCACACTAACCTAGGGAATCCCACCCTATAAATACCCTCTTCCATTAGGGCTAGCCTCTTTAGGAAAGTCTCATTTAGAAAGAGAGGTATGTACAACTTCATTAATTCATAGAAATTCCAAATAAATTCCTTTTTAATCCAAACAAATTGCAATAGTTTCTAATTAGTGTTTTCTTGCTGTTGGTATATGTTATACTCAGTTTCATAGCAATTTGGAGAAGTTGGGTGGCTTTTGGGGATCCCCTTGAAGGAGCCTTTTGTGTTGAAGAACACACATAGGTAAATTCCTATCCATCCATTAAAACTAGATTTTCTTTGCATCAATACCTAGCCCTAGGTGTCCGGGTTCTGTAGGATAGAGTTTGTCTAATTTCGTGTCCTGTACGTGTCCGTATCGGACACGTATCAGTGTTGTGCGCAGGTGTTCGATGAAATGCCCCAAAGGGCATTTCGATTTGTTTTTGTGAAAGTGTTTGAATGGAAAATTGTGTTTATGAGTGGCTTACATGTTTCTAAGTGACTGAGGTGCTGTTTGTGTCGTGTCTTATCCGAATGGATACGGGAACACACTGTTCTCATGCGCACCGTACGCGAGTAGCAGTCCCTACTCGGGCCCCCTGTAGGACACGACACGGGTTCTTTTGGTACGAATTTTGGTGGACATGAGGGGGCATACACTGACATCATGCCCCCAAAGTTTCGTTGGATCTAGTGAAGTGGTTAGGGTGAAATCCGTCGTGCACTGGGTTTGCACAGACACGCACACACTCGATTTAGGCCACTGATACGGCCTTATTAGTTGGACACGACGACACGAGGACCTAATACAGGGTGACACAGACCTAGGTGGACACTAGGCGAACCACCTTGCACAAGGACATGACCTAATTCATGCCGTGTCGGGTGCACGACATGCGTGTACTCGTGCACGAGACAGTGCACTGTGCAGTGCCTGTATGTACTGTTTTGTGGTTTAAATTATTTTGGACACGTTGTGTCGTCAAGGTCGGACACGAATAACTTGTTGGACACCTGCACACATATTTTTTGCATTACCAACCTATAATTTCACATTTTAGATTGGTTTTACTCATCATTTACCAATTTCCTAAAAGAACCTGATACATGTTTATCCTCACTGATTTTTTCTAGTTTTTCAATTTGGTTTTTAGCAATCATTTTAGTTTGTTTAAATATTGTTAATTACTGTTTAGAGTCCCTAATACTGTTCTCCTATATATAATCTACCTGTATGCAAATTTTGGGATGAATTGGTGGTGATTTGAAATCGAAAATGGAAGGGAATGTCTGGACTGTTTTACAAAACTGTGATATGCTAAACCTGAGAAAACCTGAACTGAATTGATTTCCTTTTTTTTTCTCACTGAGATTATGTTGAATCTGAACATGCTAAACCTGGGATTGAGTTGATTTTAAATCCTGAACTGTGATTCACTGAGATTGAATGTGGGTTGGCTTGTGAAAACCAATTTTTTCTTATGTTAAAATCTGAGATTTGATATGGTTTCCCTTCTATGTTTCCTGAAAACTGGAACCAAATGTTGTTTCCTCTCACTCACAGCTTGCATACACCCTCTTGTATTGTAACGCCCCAGTCCCAAAATACGTAGGACTAGGAACGTAGACATGCCAGCTGTATTCATACGAAGTATACTCCAATATACGGAAACCTCGTATGAATACATAAGCTGTAAAATGCAGTAGAACCATAACTAATCTCATCCACAAGAATAAAAGATATTATATAATCAACTATGAATTTGTCTTGATACAATATGTTGGGCGGAGACAAATCCACTACCAACAAAATAAGGAAATAAAATACATGGAAAATGAAATGAGCGGCGAGCGAAGCAAAGACGATCCAAGTGCAATCATCCTCGAAAAATAGCAACGAACACGGCTAGAGCTAAAGCACCTGCGAAAGACAATAGCACACACCTGGCAAGACAACCAGGTCCTCAGAGGGACGTAACAAGACACATAATAGCATGCCATATAAACTGAATAAATATTGCTCAATAAATAAGTAAATCAAATCTATAACACAGTCCAATACTCACCTACTAAACGAGCGTACCATGCCCCCAACCAAACAAGGACAGGAGATGGTAAACTAATTCACGGTGACGTATCTTCCCATGCTAAGAATTCGATATGGTATCCGGACCCCAACAAGGTTCAATACCTTCTCATCGAAGTAGTAAGTCACACCTACAACCAAACAAGGACAAGATGTGACGAACTAATCCGCGACAAGTTATTATTCCAAGCCACGGTCAGATACAAGTACCCAAACCAAAAGTACTCGTACCTAACGGATAGGGTAGCCTACCATTCTAAGTGAAATGTTGTTAAGAACAATCCTTCCTACGCATGGGCCCTGGCTGAATAGGATCGGCGTAGTCTCCCTTGGGCACCAGAGGCCCCAGCAGGAAGAGCATGACGTTCCGCAGAATCGTCAGTGGCCGTCAGTAATCATGGGTCATCAACCCCGTATCTCCAGCGGAGAGTCCGGGTCACAAGGAAAGTGCATCGAAGCCCATACGCTAAGGAATTGTCCTCCCCACCCAATGCCTACTGTGTTGTATCCACAACACAACCACTATAACCGCTAAGTCAAACTAGCATGCAACTTCTATTAGCGGTTATTCCTATCGCACGGCTTGTACGTACTGGTGGCCAGCCAATCATGCACTTCCGTGTTCTACATGCGACACACAACTTCGTGTTTACAACGTGTCAAAGCCAATGAATGCAACACACATGGTGGTCCCTTAAATCTAGGTTTAATTTGTAAGAAAAATAATACACAGCAGGAAATAAAATGAACAGTAAGTTCTAACAGTTATGCCATGTATCACAGTTTATTTTGCATAAAGAAAATAACTAATGCATGAAATATGAGCTAAAATAAGTAAACAGCGAATGGCAAGGTGTCTTGCCTGGTAGAGCGCCTGGTGTGCTGCGATAATCAATGTGGCACGATCTGCAACTTTGGTGCAACAACTGTACAAGGGGACCTCGGATAGTGGCACGGTCCATTCCATTGGGTCCAGAAGGGTCAAATTAGTTAGGGTGAGCATATGGTAGGACAGAATTGGTGAGGGGTTGGGAGTAATGGGCTTAGTCGCGGACAAGGGATAATCGAAAGGTAATTTTGATAAATAATAATATATATATATACACACGATTTTGGAAAACTATTTATAATACTAAAATTTTGTTAGTCAAAATATGCTCTTAAATAAATTTTGGAAAATCGAAAGTCTAAGTTTTGTCAAAGTAGTACCTTTGAAAATAGTTGAAAAATAATAATAATAATAATATTTTTACCAAAAATCCTAATATAATACCATTAGCTATTAATAATTTTAATAGTATCAACAAGAATAATCATAAATGAAGATAGTAGAAAAATAATATTTTTAATAACAAATTATCATTAAATATCATTAGCCGAATATATTGGAAGAAAATCAAGAAATCAAGAAATAATGATAATAATAATAATTTATCATTATTATGAGTAATACCATGGTATATATAATTTACAGGATACGAAAATAGTATAATATAATAATAATGATGATAATGACAATAATAATGATACTAATAATATTTATAATCATAATAAAGAAGGAATAATAATAGCTAACAATTTCTTAGCAATAGCTAATACTAGGAAAAAGATGGAAAATTTAAACAAAC
Organism: Iris pallida; assembly: GCA_029216955.1. NCBI lineage: Eukaryota > Viridiplantae > Streptophyta > Magnoliopsida > Asparagales > Iridaceae > Iris > Iris pallida. The sequence continues at coordinate 2,739,804 of JANAVB010044817.1, read as the reverse complement.
AAATAAATAGATAAATAAATAAATCAACCACACCCAAGAAAAGAAAAACAAATAAACAAATAACACAAATAAAACAAATAATAATAAAACTTTAACTAAATTACACTAATATGCAGCATTAGCTGCTCCTAAGGAATTTAAAGCAGAAGAAAGGGGAAATGTTAGAGAGAAAAAGAGAGGGGCGGCGAGAGAGAGTGGGAAAGAGGCGGAGAGAGTCGAGAAATCGACCGACGGAAGAGGGGATTCCGGTGGAGGAGTCGACGGAGCGGGGATTGTCCAGTGGAGGCGCAAGGGCTGAGGAAGAGGAGGAGGGTGGCGGCGAGTGATGAGCGCGGCCGGGGTTTTGGCGACGGTGAGGCGACGGAGAGGCGGGGGTTCGGTCGGAGAGGCGGTGGCGAAGAACGGCGGGGCGGTTCTGGAGGTTGCGCACGCGTGGAGAAGGCGCGGTGCTGGGCAGGTTCGTTGGTCGAGGAAGAGAGGGCAGAGGCGGACGAGGGTTTTGGCCACGGCGGCGTGGCGCGCCGCTCGCGGAGGCGCGGAGAGAAGTTTGGGGTCGGCGGACGCGACGAAGGTCCTTGAGCGCGGTGGTGCTCGGCGAAGGTCGCCGGTGGCTGGGATCAGAGTCCGGCGGAGTAAGGGAGGCACAGCGGCACGGATGGCTGGGCTCAGTGTCGGATCGCGGCAAGCGCGACCACCTAAGGAGGATGGCGGCGGCGCGGGGGTCTCGCCGTGAGGTGAGTTTGGGTGTACGGTTTATGATTCTCCTTTTTCTTTTTCTTCCTGTGTGTGATGTGGTGGTGGCGATGGTCTGTGGTGTTGGTGGTGGTTCTGGTTCGCCTGGACGGCGTGGGCGTTTGAGCGGTGGTCAGTACGGATAGACGTGGTGGTTGCAATGGTTCGTATGGCTGGGCTGTTGTGTGAGGGGAGGCCGTGAGGGTGGTTTGGGCCAGTGGTCAGGGTGCGGGGCTGCTAAGAGTGGAGGGCGGCCAAACGGTGGTGTCGACAGAGATCAGGAAGCGGAGATGGTGATGATGATGGCTGGTGGTCTCTACTTAGGTTTTCTTTTTTTTTTCTTTTTTTTTTCTATTTGTTGTGGTTTTCCTTTGGTCGCCGGCGGGTTGCGCCGGTGACGGTGGTGGCTAAGGCAGTGGTGGTAAGCCGAAGAGATGGTAGGGTTGATGCTGGTGATGGTGGTGGTGTGCCTGCTGGATCGTTGGAGTGGGGAGGCGAGACGTTGGTTACGGCGACGGGTGGTTACGTGGAGTTGCCGGGAAGGGAAGATGACGGACGTCAGGCGACAGTAGACTAGGGTTAGATATTTGACGATGTCGGGGTGTGTCCGACACGGAGAAGGAGATAAATGTATATGTAAAAATATCATGGAATAAGAATGGGAAGCGGACACGGACACGAGGCACTATTTGGGTTATGGAATTTGTGGAGGATGAATTGTGGAGGAATAAAAAATATTGGAGGAGTACCTGCCTATTTATAGGATGTGGGAATTCCCAATTTGGATAGGATTAGGAGAATTTAGAATCCAAGTAGATAATTCATTTATTTAATTTAAAAGCAATCAAATCTAAATCTAAATCCAAATTCAAATCTAATTAAATCTAATCAAAATCCTATTCTTTATTTTAAAAACAATTAAGATAAACCAATTTCCAAATATAGATACTTATTTAAATAAATCATAGATTCAAATCAAGAATTAAATCTCTACAATAATTTTGAAATATATTTTACCAATAATGTTAATAATAATAATTTCGAAAGTAATAAATATTTATAAATATCCTTTTTGAATAATAAAATATTATTATAAATAAATTTCAAAAATTATATTTTTATTTACAATAAACTAGCAAAATTTTTATGAGATGTGTGCATGCACTAAAAATATTATTTATTCTAAATAACTGCCATAAACGAAAGACTTTTATAAATACAATAAATAAAATACCAACTTGGAAACTTGGGTACGGTAGTTAAAATAATTATTATATAAATAAAATATTTTTCTAAAATATGTACGCTCGCACATATTCGCACTCGTCGAGCAAAACGAAAAATAAAATTCCGTGCACGACGTATAATACGACTACGCGACGAACAATACAAAAATTTTAAATCAGTACAAATAATAAAATAAAAAAAAATAGTAGAAATTTATGGATTTTACATCCTACCCAACTTAAAAGAATTTCGTCCTCGAAATTAAGTATTATTAGGGGGTGAGAGGCTACAAGGAATGACGTTTAGTGAAAACATTCAATAGAGTCGCGATTTCAATATGGCGAAGATAATCATGGATTAACGTAAGAAGATGAATGGTTAAGAAGAATACGCGCAATAAAGATTAGTATGAGTTCAAGAAAATAAAATAATTTAGAGGCCTTAAAGTTATGGCCTCTTGAGGGCACGATTTTAGAGGACGAATTAGATTTCACTTCTATATTAAGTGAATTGGAAGGTCATGATAGGGCCGAGAAAGGACGAGTAGCAACATAGAGTGATAATGGTCATTATCGATAGAAAGGCTAGAGGAGATCCTAGTATAACGTGTTCGTCCTTCTAGAATAGGTGAAGGTGAAAGCATTAAGGGGTTCAAAAGTCGATCTTATCGAATACGAGTACGTGATTCAAAGACGACCGAAAAGAATTTCAAAGGAATTGTCAAGGCAGTCGTGGATGGATTGTAAGGGCCACGTTTAATTATGTTCCCATCCACGTAGAGTAATAGACAAAAGCGAACCGAAGTGCACTTGGTTGATCAGACCATTATGCACCGGTTCTGATTAGACAATAGGCTAGTGAGCGCTCAATAGCATATGTCATGAACAAACTCGATAAAGAATAAGCTTGCAAAAACTAGGCTACGTTAGCATCATTAGTCAAAATGGTAAATACATAAGCATGAGAGATTAGATTTAAAGAAGGTAGAATGATTCTAAGTCACACAGTCGTCCTATAGTCTTCTTGTCCAAGTCCTTGGTTGGCTAGACGGGTTAGGTCCTCTAGATTCTAGGATCTAAATAAGCTTGCAAATATAAGTCACTAGGTCAAAGGGGTTGCTAGTTCATAAGGTATTCTACCCAACTTAAGGAATTAAACTAATGGTGTTTTGGGACAACTAACTAGTAGGGTCAATCTCTAGCAAGCACGAAGGGAAGATAAGAATAGGGATGGAAGGAAGCAAGCAAGATGCAATCGATGAGTCAACGGTAGGTAAAATCAAGGAAAGAGGTCAAGTATGTGGATGAGATCCTAAACTTCTAATCCTACTCGCAGGCTTGTTTGGCATGGTAAAGTAACCAAACAATTTATCTTGACCTGCATGGGCCACCACCAAAACATGTAACGCCCCAGTCCCAAAATACGTAGGACTAGAAACGTAGACATGCCAGCTGTATTCATACGAAGTATACTCCAATATACGGAAACCTCGTATGAATACATAAGCTGTAAAATGCAGTAGAACCATAACTAATCTCATCCACAAGAATAAAAGATATTATATAATCAACTATGAATTTGTCTTGATACAATATGTTGGACGGAGACAAATCCACTACCAACAAAGTAAGGAAATAAAATACATGAAAAATGAAATGAGCGGCGAGCGAAGCAAAGACGATCCAAGTGCAATCATCCTCGAGAAATAGCAACGAACACGGCTAGAGCTAAAGCACCTGCGAAAGACAATAGCACACACCTGGCAAGACAACTAGGTCCTCAGAGGGACGTAACAAGACACATAATAGCATGCCATATAAACTGAATAAATATTGCTCAATAAATAAGTAAATCGAATCTATAACATAGTCCAATACGCACCTACTGAACGAGCATACCTTTCCCCCAACCAAACAAGGACAGGAGATGGTAAACTAATTCACGGCGACGTATCTTCCCATGCTAAGAATCCGATATGGTATCCGGACCACAACAAGGTTCAATACCTTCTCATCGAAGTAGTAAGTCACGCCTACAACCAAACAAGGACAAGATGTGACGATCTAATCCGCGACAAGTTATTGTTCCAAGCTACGGTCAGATACAAGTACCCAAACCAAAAGTACTCGTACCTAACGGATAGGGTAGCCTACCATTCTAAGTAAAATGTTGTTAAGAACAATCCTTCCTACGCATGGGCCCTGGCTGAATATGATCGGCGTAGTCCCCCTTGGGCACCAGAGGCCCCAGCAGGAAGAGCATGACGTTCCGCAGAATCGTTAGTGGCCGTCAGTAATCATGGGTCATCAACCCCGTATCTCCAGCGGAGAGTCCGGGTCACAAGGAAAGTGCATCGAAGCCCATACGCTATGGAATTGTCCTCCCCACCCAATGCCTACTGTGTTGTATCCACAACACAACCACTATAACCGCTAAGTCAAACTAGCATGCAACTTCTATTAGCAGTTATTCCTATCGCACGGCTTGTACGTACTGGTGGCCAGCCAATCATGCACTTTCGTGTTCTACATACGAAACACAACTTCGTGTTTACAACGTGTCAAAGCCAATGAATGCAACACACATGGTGGTCCCTTAAATCTAGGTTTAATTTGTAAGAAAAATAATACACAGCAGGAAATAAAATGAACAGTAAGTTCTAACAGTTATGCCATGTATCACAGTTTATTTTGCATAAAGAAAATAACTAATGCATGAAATATGAGCTAAAATAAGTAAACAGCGAATGGCAAGGTGTCTTGCCTGGTAGAGCGCCTGGTGTGCTGCGATAATCAATGTGGAACGATCTGCAACTTTGGTGCAACAACTGTACAAGGGGACCTCGGATAGTGGCACGGTCAGTTCCATTGGGTCCAGAAGGGTCAAATTAGTTAGGGTGAGCATATGGTAGGACAGAATTGGTGAGGGGTTGGGAGTAATGGGCTTAGTCGCGGACAAGGGATAATCGAAAGGTAATTTTGATAAATAATAATATATATATATATACACACGATTTTGGAAAACTATTTATAATACTAAAATTTTGTTAGTCAAAATATGCTCTTAAATAAATTTCAAAAAATCGAAAGTCTAAGTTTTGTCAAAGTAGTACCTTTGAAAATAGTTGAATAATAATAATAATAATAATAATATTTTTACCAAAAATCCTAATATAATACCATTAGCTATTAATAATTTTAATAGTATCAACAAGAATAATCATAAATGAAGATAGTAGAAAATAATATTTTTAATAACAAATTATCATTAAATATCATTAGCCGAATATATTGGGAGAAAATCAAGAAATCAAGAAATAATGATAATAATAATAATTTATCATTATTATGAGTAATACCATGGTATATATAATTTACAGGATACGAAAATAGTATAATATAATAATAATGATGATAATGATAATAATAATGATACTAATAATATTTATAATCATAATAAAGAAGGAATAATAATAGCAAATAATTTCTTAGCAATAGCTAATACTAGGAGAAAGATGGAAAATTTAAACAAACAAATAAATAGATAAATAAATAAATCAACCACACCCAAGAAAAGAAAAACAAATAAACAAATAACACAAATAAAACAAATAATAATAAAACTTTAACTAAATTACACTAATATGTAGCATTAGCTGCTCCTAAGGAATTTAAAGCAGAAGAAAGGGGAAAGGTTAGAGAGAGAAAGAGAGGGGCGGCGAGAGAGAGTGGGAAAGAGGCGGAGAGAGTCGAGAAATCGACCGGCGGAAGAGGGGATTCCGGCGGAGGAGTCGACGGAGCGGGGATTGTCCAGTGGAGGCGCAAGGGCTGAGGAAGAGGAGGAGGGTGGCGGCGAGTGATGAGCGCGGTCGGGGTTTTGGCGACGGTGAGGCGGCGGAGAGGCGGGGTTAGGTCGGAGAGGCGGTGGCAAAGAACGGCGGGGCGGTTCTGGAGGTTGCGCACGCGTGGAGAAGGCGCGGTGCTGGGCGGGTTCGTTGGTCGAGGAAGAGAGGGCAGAGGCGGACGAGGGTTTTGGCCACGGCGGCGTGGCGCGTCGCTCGTGGAGGCGCGGAGAGAAGTTTGGGGTCGGCGGACGCGGCGAAGGGCCTTGAGCGCGGTGGCGCTCGGCGAAGGTCGCCGGTGGCTGGGATCAGAGTCCGGCAGAGTACGGGGGGCACGACGGCACGGATGGCTGGGCTCAGTGTCGGATCGCGGCAAGCGCGACCACCTACGGAGGATGGCGGCGGCGCTGGGGTCTCGCCGTGAGGTGAGTTTGGGTGTACGGTTTATGATTCTCCTTTTTCTTTTTCTTCCTGTGTGTGATGTGGTGGTGGCGATGGTCTGTGGTGTTGGTGGTGGTTCTGGTTCGCCTGGACGGCGTGGGCGTTTGAGCGGTGGTCAGTACGGATAGACGTGGTGGTTGCAATGGTTCGTATGGCTGGGCTATTGTGTGAGGGGAGGCCGTGAGGGTGGTTTGGGCCAGTGGTCAGGGTACGGGGCTGCTACGAGTGGAGGGCGGCCAAACGGTGGTGTCGACAGAGATCAGGAAGCGGAGATGGTGATGATGATGGCTGGTGGTCTCTACTTAGGTTTTCTTTTCTTTTTCTTTTTTTTTTCTATTTGCTGTGGTTTTTCTTTGGTCGCCGGCGGGTTGCGCCGGTGACGGTGGTGGCTAAGGCAGTGGTGGTAAGCCGGAGAGATGGTAGGATTGATGCTGGTGGTGTGCCTGCTGGATCGTTGGAGTGGGGAGGCGAGACGTTGGTTACGGCGACGGGTGGTTACGTGGAGTTGCCGGGAAGGGAAGATGACGGACGTCAGGCGACAGTAGACTAGGGTTAGATATTTGACGATGTCGAGATGTGTCCGACACGGAGAAGGAGATAAATGTATATGTAAAAATATCATGGAATAAGAATGGGAAACGGACACGGACACGAGGCACTATTTGGGTTATGGAATTTGTGGAGGATGAATTGTGGAGGAATAAAAAATATTGGAGGAGTACCTGCCTATTTATAGAGTGTGGGAATTCCCAATTTGGATAGGATTAGGAGAATTTAGAATCCAAGTAGATAATTCATTTATTTAATTTAAAAGCAATCAAATCTAAATCCAAATCCAAATTCAAATCTAATTAAATCTAATCAAAATCCTATTCTTTATTTTAAAAACAATTAAGATAAACCAATTTCCAAATATAGATACTTATTTAAATAAGGGTTAATTAGTTGTAACTCCCTATGGTTTGTACATATTTTGGTAACTGTCCTTGTTATTTTAAAAATAAAGAACACCCCCCTGGTTTATAAAGTTAATTAGTTGTACCCCCCTGGTGCATAGAAGAAAATGAGTGAAAAATTAAGCAGTCAGGGGGGTGTTCTTTATTTTTGGAACAACGGGGACAGTTACCAAAATATGTACAAACCATAGGGGGGTACAACTAATTAACCCTTTAAATAAATCATAGATTCAAATCAAGAATTAAATCTCTACAATAATTTTGAAATATATTTTACCAATAATATTAATAATAATAATTTTGAAAATAATAAATATTTATAAATATCCTTTTTGAATAATAAAATATTATTATAAATAAATTTCGAAAATTATATTTTTATTTACAATAAACTAGCAAAATTTTTATGAGATGTGTGCATGCACTAAAAATATTATTTATTCTAAATAACTGCCATAAACGAAAGGCTTTTATAAATACAATAAATAAAATACCAACTTGGAAACTTGGGTACGGTAGTTAAAATAATTATTATATAAATAAAATATTTTTCTAAAATATGTACGCTCGCACATATTCGCACTCGTCGAGCAAAACGAAAAATAAAATTCCGTGCACGACGTATAATACGACTACGCGACGAACAATACAAAAATTTTAAATCAGTACAAATAATAAAATAAAGAAAAATAGTAGAAATTTAGGGGTTTTACATGTATTGTCCCACCCACTTGCCATGTACACATTGACACTCTTCATCACTCATGTATACACACACACAGTTCACTCTAGTCCCCTCTCACTCAATCTTTCACACACACACAAGTGTCTCTCTCACATACACAGGTTTCAGCCCTCATTCCAGTTTGAGTATTTGAATGTTGAGCCATAACCATTAGGACTGATTTCCTCTTCACATCACTCCTCTTCTATATCCATTTTCACATACTATATACCTAATGTATATTATGCATGAATATATAATGCATTTACATATATATATGTATGTGTATCTAATGTATAGATTATGTTATGTATATATGTAAGTATCATATAATTTATGTATGTGTGTGTGATGTATATATATATCTATATAATGTATAGTGTAATGGTATCACATATAGGTGTATGTATCTATATATATGTATATGGTTACCCTATTGTGTGTAATGACTTGTGGTGTCTTGGCTTGAGTTGTGGTTCTAGTATAGGGTTGTACAGCCTTGGGTAGTCTTGATAGACTAGTATAGGCTAATTTGACCTAATTTAGACTTGTTAGACCTAGTTTGACCATAGTTGACCTAGGTTTGACTTCTTGGTTGACAAGGGTTGACCAAAAGTTGACTTTGGCCTAGATTGACCTAAATTCATGTAGAATGCATTGTAGTGCTTCATCTTATCATTTTAGACTTGTTGTGACTTGTGCTGTTCTGATTAGGAGCCAGACACCTCTCCTCGGACAGTATATTTTAGTTGGACACTCAGATAGCAGGCGAGTACATTCTCTGATCATTTCATATCCTGTTTAGAATTATTTTCTTGCTTTAAATTACTTTACTTGATACTATCACGTTGGTCACACGGATTAGTACTATATGGATCCCTTCTTGAGAAGTTATTCCCTCAGGGAGCATCGTATACTACATGTTCTGTGCGTTTCACTTACATGGTGTATCACTATGCTTTACGGTTCATTGATCACTTGTGACATGTACTCTCATGATCACAGAGTCTTCCTGGAATCACCCCATTTATGGGCATTCCCAGAATCATCCATTTATGGGCCATCCATGTATCACCCCTTGTGGGCCTTTGCATGGAATCATAACATAACCTGGCTGGATCCTTGTGTATTGATTGGGGGTACGGGGGAGTAGAAGTAGACATGTGAATAATATTCAAGTAGTGTAGTTCCCAGAATCACTCCATAGTATAGTTTTCAGAATCTTCTACACCATTCACATGTTTATATTGTACTCTGACTCCCTAGCCACTGATAGTTCTCTATTTACAGTATATATATTTCCATTACAGCTTTCTCTGTTTATATTATGTACTTTCTTTCAGTTCCTGTATCTTACTTTACTGCATGATTATATTTTCTAACCTGCTATGAACTGTTGAGATGTATTGTGCTCGCTCCTGTCCTGACTGGACCTGTTGAAAATATTACAGAGGACGGGGAGGAGGCCTGTGTAGATACCTATTACGGTGCTACCTTCGATGAGTGCTTGGACCTGGACCAGCAGCAGGTCCCACTAGCTGTAGATGACACACCTCTAGACTAGGATGCTTCATTTACATTACTCTCTGGATGATTGTATATATTGATACTTGGGATATGTATTTATCTTAGACACTTAGACTCTCTGTTTGTACTTGGGGATTTTCTTTCTTTTCAGCAGTATTTATCTATCTTCTATCTTATCTTCTGCCTTAGTTTGTGATTGAGTTTACTTTCTGCTATGTCACCCTCATTCGGGGAGTATAAACTTCTTAGCTTTATATTGTTAGATGTTGCGACCTAGGACAGCGTTCTACCGCCGACATCGCGACGTAGGCTGGACGTACCCACGTCTCATGCCCTTACTCTAGGGTGCGGGTCGTGACACGTTTTTAGTGGTGACCTATGTAGGTCTATATTAGAAATGTAGTGGTATTCGAACTAGAATATCACTGCAGCCTGCAGTTGAATTAGGAAATTTTTGAAGGTACTCAATCACATTAGGAAAAACTCTTTATCAGATTCCGTATATCTAAATTTTGCTGACTATTATCTTCCTTTAAATTTAAGCTGTCCTCCTTTGATATTTCGACTCATTCTCCACAACTGTTTCTTTTTGATTTATGTCTCCAGGATGGTAGAGACGAGATCGCATCGCCAGGGCCAGGGGACGCCGATGAGAGGTCTGCCACCTCTCATACTCAGCAGCCAGCCCCTGGTACCGCAGCCCCCGTCATGCCAGCTGGGGTAGGCGTTTCGGCTGCTTACGGAGGAGCCCCACCACCTGTGAGGCATGGGCCGAGTCCGGTGATTCATGATGCGCTTCAGCAGCAGCAGCCACCTGCAGGGACAATTGACGCCGTTCAGCTGTTAGCTTTCTTTCGGCAGTATATGGAGGGTCAACAGACCCAACAGCAGAGGCACACAGCAGAGCTCATACAAGGCATTGAGCTGGCAGTGACTGCGGTAGAGAGAGTTGTAGCTCAGCCAGCCACAGCCCCGCAGCAGCACCAGCCACGGGAGAAGGGCATCCAAGATTTTTAGAAGATGCACCCGAGAGACTTTCGAGGGACAGAGGGGATCTTGTATGCCGATGAGTGGATTGAGCACATGGAAGAGATATTCAGGTTGGCTGAGATCCCGACGAGGCTCCAAATAGAGGCAGCCGCCAGTATGATGCAGGATCTGGCCCGTACATGGTACCAGACCGACCCGAGGGTCGGTACAGCAGGGCAGACTTGGACAGCATTCAAGAAGCTGTTCAAGGAGAAGTTCTTTCCGGACGTAGCGCTGGGAGCCCTCAAGACTCAGTTCGAGACCCTAGTCCAGGAGAGCCAGTCTGTGGAGGAGTGCGCAGGAGAGTTCTGCCGTCTGAGCAGATTTGAAGAGGGCTTGTCGGAGGCGACGAAGGCTCGGAGGTTCCGAAAGGGCTTGGTAAAGGAGGTCAAGTCCTACACCAAGAATGCCCGTATCGCTACCTTTGAGGAGATCCTGGTAGACGCTTTAGCTGCAGAGGATGATCTTGAGCATAGGCTGAAGAGGGAGCGAGACTCCCAGGGAAGTAGAAGTAGCGGAGGACCGGCCAAGAGGCCACATTTTTAGCAGCAGCACCAGCAGCACCACCAGCAGCAGAGGTTCCAGCCGCAGCAGTTTCAGCAGCCGAGGCAGCAGCCAGTACAGTTTCAGCAACAGAGGGTGCAGCAGCAGGCACCGAGGCAGCAGGCCACCACCTGTGCTTATTGTAAGAAGCCAGGGCACGGGTGGGGCGAGTATAGGAAGAGACTGGACAAGTACCTGATATGTGGTTCAGGAGACCACCAGATGAGGGAGTGTACTTTGACCACGGGACGAACAGCTCAGGGAAGAGGAGCCAGGGCAGCAGCAGGCCAGCAGAAGGGACCAGCCCTGCCGACCCAGCAGCAGAGATTTATTCAGCATCAGCAGCAGGCCAGGGGAGGCTAGCCGGGGCGAGCTTTCGCCATGGCGGCTAAGGATGCAGAGGTGGTAGGAGAGCTGATCGCAGGTTTGATTCTCCTCGACTCCATTCCAGCTTTTGCATTATTCGATTCCGGTGCTTCGTATAGTTTCATATCAGTATCATTTGCGATTAGACACGGTATCATAGCCAAATCGTTGCCTAGGACTTACAAGATCACGACCGGGGGTGGCATTATCCTCGTGAGTGATGTTTGTAAGGGTCGGAGTATTGTTTTGGGAGGCCGTGAGTTGGAGGTGAGCCTGCTCGTAATGCCATTGCCGAACTACGATATAGTACTCGGTATGGATTGGTTGAGCAGGCACCACGCCAGCATTGATTGCAGAGGGGGTAGAGTTCTCTTCAGAGCGCCAGAGGAGCCAGAGTTCGAGTACTCCAGACGTCAGGCGGAGCAGAGTAGCAGAGTTTTCTGCAGAGTCTCGGTTGAGGAGCAGACGATTCCATACCCCTTGATAGCAGAGTATATGGATGTTTTCCCAGAGGAGTTACCAGGATTGCCACCAGACAGAGACATTGAGTTCTAGATAGACTTGGTTCCAGGAGCGGAACCCATTTCTCAGCACGTCTATCGAGTGAATAACAGTGAGTTGGTGGAGCTGAAGAAGCAGGTGGATGAGCTGCAGGACAAGGGCTTCATCCGTTCGAGTTCGTCGCCATGGGGTGCACCAGTATTATTTGTGCTGAAGAAGGATGGGTCAGTACGGATGTGTATTGACTACAGGGCACTCAACAACCTCACGATCAAGAACAAATACCCACTGCCGTGGATCGACGATCTTTTTGACCAGTTGAGCTGAGCTCAGGTATTTTCCAAGATTGATCTGAGGTCGGGATATCACCAGGTGAAGGTGAAGTGGGAGGATATTCCCAAGACCGCTTTCAGGATGCGGTACGGGCAGTTTGAGTTTTTGGTTATGCCGTTTGGGCTAACCAATTCACCAGCAGTGTTTATGAACCTAATGAACAAGGTGTTCCACCAGTACCTGGATTAGTTCGTAGTGGTGTTCATTGACGATATCTTGGTATATTCCAAGACTGAGGAGGAGAACGAGGAGCATCTGCGGATAGTGCTGGAGACTCTCAAGAGGGAGCAGCTTTATGGGAAGCTCTCCAAGTATAAGTTCTTCTTGGACCGGGTGGACTTTTTGGGGCATGTGGTGACTGGAGATGGTATCTCAGTTGACCCCAAGAAGATTGTAGCAGTTGAGGCATGGGCAGCGCCGACTTCAGTGACAGAGATTAGGAGCTTCCTGGGGCTGGCAGGATATTATAGGAGATTTGTGCAGGATTTCTCCCGGGTTGCAGAGCCGTTGACTCGGTTGACCCGGAAGGATGCTGAGTATGTTTGGTCAGAGGAGTGTCAGGCAGCTTTTGATGAGTTGAAGAAGCGGCTTACGACAGCTCCAATTTTGACAATGTCTTCAGGATCAGGGGGATTCCCTATTTATAGTGACGCTTCAGGGATGGGGCTGGGTTATGTCTTGCAGCAGCATGGGAAGGTGATTGCCTATTCTTCCGGGCAATTACGTCCCCATGAAAAGAACTACCCTACCTACGACCTGGAGCTGGCAGCGGTGATATTTGTTCTGAAGTTGTGGAAGCATTATCTGTATGGAGAGAGGGTGGAGATTTTTACAGATCATAAGAGCTTAAAGTATGTGTTCACTCAGAAGGAGTTGAGCTTGAGGCAACGCAGATGGCTAGAGTTGATGAAATACTTTGACATCCTACTTCAGTATCACCCAGGGAAGGCCAACGTGGTTGCCGATGCCTTGAGTAGGTATCCGACAGCCATGTGTTTGACCATGGATCGGCACTTGCTTGCAGACTTGGAGAGCCTTGGGATTGAGTTGATCATGCCCGGGGTACAGATGTAGTTATGGGGTATGCAGATTCAGCCAGACTTGGTGGAGAGGATCAAGGTGACATAATTTAAGGATGTTGCTCTGCGGTGTCTCCGAGAGCAGGTCCGAGCAGGATTGGTGGATGGCGAGTTTTCTCTTGCAGAAGATGGTGCCTTGATGCACGGTTCCAGATTATGTGTGCCCAGCGGAGAGCTCAGAGAGCAGGTTTTGCAGGAGGCCCACAGATCTCAGTACTCTATACACCCTGGTGCCAACAAGATGTACCGAGATCTGAAGGAGCATGTTTGGTGGTCCAGGATGAAGCGGGAGGTAGCTCGCTTCGTAGCTAGGTGCTTGGTCTGTCAGCAGGTCAAGGCAGAGAGGCAGAGGCCCGGTAGATTATTGCAGCCGCTGCCCATTCCCGAGTGGAAGTGAGAGCACATCATTATGGATTTCGTATCAGGATTGCCGCGTACACCAGGAGGGAAAGACGCGATTTGGGTCATCGTTGACAGGTTGACCAAATCGGCCCACTTCTTGCCATTCAAGGTGGGTACGTCTACAGAGAGGCTCGCGGAGATGTATATGCGGCAGATAGTCAGGATTCACGGGGTTCCGGTCAGCATCATCTCAGATCGGGATAGTCATTTTACTTCCCATTTCTGGAGGAGTCTGCAGAATAGCTTGGGCACTCAGGTCAAGTTTAGTACCGCATACCACCCCCAGACGGACGGACAGTCAGAGAGGACTATTCAGACACTTGAAGATATGCTGCGGACGTACGAATTGGACTTTGGAGGTTCCTGGGAGGATAATCTGCATTTGGTGGAGTTTGCTTACAACAACAGTTTTCAGGCCAGCATCGAGATGTCACCTTTCGAGGCTCTGTACGGGCGTAGGTGTCGTACACTCTTATCTTGGGATGATGTTGGTGAGCGAACTTTACTAGGGCCAGAGATGGTTGTTGACGCAGCCGAGAAGGTGAAGCTCATCAGGGACAGACTTCGCGTTGCGCAAGACAGACATCGGCACTGGGCCGATAGCCACCGGAGGTCCTTGGAGTTTGAGATACAGATTAGAGTAGGATTAGATTTAGGTTTGATTGTTTGTGTTCTTATTGATCATGTTTGTTTATCATAATTAATTGAGACCTTGTTTGTGATTAGGTCGGAGACCAGGTTTTCTTGAGGATATCTCTGACTCGTCGTACGATACGTTTTGGTGGAGGCGGGAAGCTTAGCACGCGCTTCATCGGCCCTTTCGTTATCAGCGGAAGAGTCGGTGACGTGGCATACAGGCTAGGCTTGCCACCTGCACTAGTGGGGGTCCACAACGTATTCCATGTATCACAGTTAAGATGGTACGTGGCTGACCCTAGCCATGTGCTTGATCATTCGGAGATTGTGGTTGGGCCTTCTCTCAGCTATCCAGAGCAGCCAGTGCTGATACTAGATAGACGGGAGAAGGTTCTGAGGAACCAGGTGATACCTTTGGTTCGCGTCGCATGGAGGCATCATTCTCCAGGAGAGTCTACCTGGGAGCGGAAGGATGAGATACGCGAGCGATACCCATTTCGTTTTGGATCATGAGGTATACTTCATATCCTTCTCATCAGTTGCATTTCGCCTTTCAATTTCGAAGACAAAATTCTTTTAAGAAGAGTAGATTTGTCACTACCACATTTCTAATTTGAGGGTATTTTTATCATTTTTGGAGTTATTTGAATTTATTATAATTTATTTGAATTTATGGGAATTTTTAGAATTTATTTTGGAATTATTTGAATGATGGTTGACTAGGTTGACTTTGACTAGCATTGACCTTGGTAGACTAACCTAGGAGCTAACCCTAGTTGTGTTTGGACTTGGTTAGGGCATGCAACCCTAGTTAGACTAGATTTGACCTATGGTTTAGTCATTAAACTCAAGTTAGAATAGTTAAGTCATAAGACATGACTTATGGTTGAACCATTAATTAACAACTTGGCACATAGGAGCCCAAAGCCCAACCCACTAGCTAAACCCTAACCCTAATCCATAGTTGGCCGACCACACCACACTAACCTAGGGAATCCTACCCTATAAATACCCTCTTCCATTAGGGCTAGCCTCTTTAGGAAAGTCTCATTTAGAAAGAGAGGTATGTACAACTTCATTAATTCATAGAAATTCTAAATAAATTCCTTTTTAATCCAAACAAATTTCAATAGTTTCTAATTAGTGTTTTCTTGCTGTTGGTATATGTTACACTCAGTTTCATAGCAATTTGGAGAAGTTGGGTGGCTTTTGGGGATCCCCTTTGAAGGAGCCTTTTGTGTTGAAGAACACACATAGGTAAATTCCTATCCATCCATTAAAACTAGGTTTTCTTTGCATAAATACCTAGCCCTAGGTGTCCTAGTTCTGTAGGAATAGAGTTAGTCCAATTTCGTGTCCTCTACGTGTCCGTATCGGACACGTATCAGTGTTGTGCGCAGGTGTTCGATGAAATGCCGCAAAGGGCATTTCGATTTGTTTTTGTGAAAGTGTTTGAATGAAAAATTGTGTTTATGAGTGGCTTACATGTTTCTAAGTGACTGAGGTGCTGTTATGTCGTGTCGTGTCTGAATGGACACGGGAACACACTGTTCCCACGCGCACCGCACGCGAGTAACAGTCCCCTGCTACTCGGGCCCCCTGTAGGACACAACACGGGTTCTTTTGGTACGAATTTTGGTGGACACGAGGGGGCATGCACTGACATCATGCCCCAAAGTTTCGTTGGATCTAGTGAAGTGGTTAGGGTGAAATCCGTCGTGCACTGGGTTTGCACAGGCACGCACACACTCGATTTAGGCCACTGATACAGCCTTATTAGTTAGACACGACGACACGAGGACCTAATATAGGGTGACACAGACCAGGTGGACACTAGGAGAACTACCCTGCACAAGGACACGACCTAATTCGTGTCGTGTTGGGTGCACGACACGCGTGCACTCGTGCACGAGACAGTGCACTGTGCAGTGCCTGTATGTTCTGTTTTGTGGTTTAAATTGTTTTGGACCCGTTGTGTCGTCGTGGTTGGACACGAATAACTTGTTGGACACCTGCACACATAGTGTTTGCATTACCAACCTATAATTTCACATTTTAGATTGGTTTTACTCATCATTTACCAATTTCCTAAAAAACCGGATACATGTTTATCCTCACTGATTTTTTCCAGTTTTTCAATTTGGTTTTTAGCAATCATTTTAGTTAGTTTAAATATTGTTAATTACTGTTTAGAGTCCCTAATATTGTTCTCCTATATATAATCTACATGTATACAAATTTTAGGATGAATTGGTGGTGATTTGAAATCAAAAATGGAAGGAAATGTTTGGACTGTTTTACAAAACTGTGATATGCTAAACCTGAGAATACCTGAACTGAATTGATTTCCTTTTCTTTTTCTCACTGAGATTATGTTGAATCTGAACATGCTAAACCTGGGATTGAGTTGATTTTAAATCCTGAACTGTGATTCACTGAGATTGAATGTGGGTTGGCTTGTGAAAACCAGTTTTCCCTTATGTTAAAATCTGAGATTTGATATGGTTTCCCTTCTATGTTTTCTGAAAACTGGAACCAAATGTTGTTTCCTCTCACTCACAGCTTGCATACACCCTCTTGTATTATCCCACTCACTTGCCATGTACACATTGACACTCTTCATTCATGTATACACACACACACAGTTCACTATAGTCCCCTCTCACTCACTCTTTCACACACACACAAGTGTCTCTCACACACACACAGGTTTCAGCCCTCATTCCAATTTGAGTATTTAAATGTTGAGCCATAACCATTAGGACTGATTTCCTCTTCACTTCACTCCTCTTCTATATCCCTTTTCACATACTATATACCTAATGTATATTATGCATGAATATATAATGTATGTACATAAATATATATGTGTATCTAATGTATAGATTATGTTATGTATATATGTAAGTATCATATAATTTATGTATGTGTGTGTGATGTATATATATATCTATATAATGTATAGTGTAATGGTATCTCATATAGGTGTATGTATCTATATATATGTATATGGTTACCCTATTGTGTGTAATGACTTGTGGTGTCTTGGCTTGAGTTGTGGTGCTAGTATAGGGTTGTACAGCCTTGGGTAGTCTTGATAGACTAATATAGGCTAGTTTGACCTAATTTAGACTTGTTAGACCTAGTTTGACCATAGTTGACCTAGGTTTGACTTCTTGGTTGACAAGGGTTGACCAAAAGTTGACTTTGGCCTAGATTGACCTAAATTCATGTAGAATGCATTGTAGTGCTTCATCTTATCATTTTAGACTTGTTGTGACTTGTGCTGTTCTGATTAGGAGCCAGACACCTCTCCTCGGATAGTACATTTCAGTTGGACACTCAGATAGCAGGCGAGTACAGTCTCTGACCATTTTATATCCTGTTTAGAATTATTTTCCTGCTTTAAATTACTTTACTTAATACTGTCACGTTGGACACACGGATTAGTACTACATGGATCCCTTCTTGAGATGTTATCCCCTCAGGGAGCATCGTATACTACATATTCTGTGCGTTTCAATTACATGGTGTATCACTATGCTTCACGGTTCTTTGATCACTTGTGACATGTACTCTCATGATCACAAAGTCTTCCTTGAATTACCCCATTTATGGGCATTCCCAGAATCATCCATTTTTGGGCCATCCATGTATCACCCCTTGTGGGCCTTTGCATGGAATCATAACATAACCTGGCTGGATCCTTGTGTGTTGATTGGGGGTACGGGGGAGTAGAAGTAGACATGTGAATAATATCCAAGTAGTGTAGTTCCCAGAATCACTCCATAGTATAGTTTCCAGAATCTCCTACACCATTCACATGTTTATATTGTACTCTGACTCACTAGCCACTGATAGTTCTCTATTTACAGTATATATATTTCCATTACAGCTTTCTCTGTTTATATCATGTACTTTCTTTCAGTTCTTGTATCTTACTTTACTGCATGATTATATTTTCTAACCTGCTATGAACTGTTGAGATGTATTGTGCTCGCTCCTGTCCTGACTGGACCTGTTGAAAATATTACAGAGGACGGGGAGGAGGCCTGTGTAGATACCTATTACGGTGCTACCTTAGATGAGTGCTTGGACCTGGACCAGCAGCAGGTCCCACTAGCTGTAGATGACACACCTCTAGACTAGGATGTTTCATTTACATTACTCTCTGGATGATTGTATATATTGATACTTGGGATATGTATTTATCTTAGACACTTAGACTCTCTATTTGTACTTGGGGATTTCCTTTCTTTTCAGCAGTATTTATCTATCTTCTATCTTATCTTCTGCCTTAGTTTGTGATTGAGTTTACTTTCTGCTATGTCACCCCCATTCGGGGAGTATAAACTGCTTAGCTTTATATTGTTAGATGTTGTGACCTAGGATAGCGTTCTACCGCCGACACTGCGGCGTAGGCTGGACGTACCCACGTCTCGTGCCCTTACTCTAGGGTGCGGGTCGTGACAACACACATATATCTCTATATCTATATTTATATACATATATATATATATATATATATATATAAAAAAAAAAAAAAAAAAAATATATATATATATATATATATATATATATATATATATATATATATATATATATCTATATTTAATATATTTGCATATACATACAAATACACACATCTACATATTATTTATCTATACACATACACATATATAATATGTCTATATTTGTATTCACCTATATCTATATTTATATACAGTATATACCTATATTTATATATAACTGCCTATTTACATAAATACACACACATATATATATATATATATATATATATATATATATATATATATATATATATATATATATATATATATAAAAAAAATATATATATATATATATATATACATTTACCAACATTTATATATATATTTATCTATACGTACACGCATATATAATATATTTATACATATATAAGTACACAATTTATACACTCACACATATGTTTATATAACAACCTCCTGAAATCCAAATAACCTCAATAATAATAATAATAAAAACAATAACGAAAATCAATAAACTAATAATGGTGGATATACTCTTTATGCACAATCTAAAAATCACCCTCTAAGTAAAATGAATTTAATAATAAAAACATTTTAAAAAATTTAGGAAGGGGAGCTACAAATCTACCCACCTTAAAATAATTTCGTCCTCGAAATTCTAATTCGTAACTATTCTAAAAAAAATCTATCTTAACCTTAATCTCCTTAAATTTTAATTCATTAAGATAGTTTATAACCTTCTCTAGCTATTTATAACTCCGGATGGTCGTGGACCTCTACCCACCTTGGGTCACACTACTCCCTCAGAGGTATGTCCCTACAGCTTTATAATCATTCAACTACTTGCTCAAATTTCTACCAAAGATATCTACTTGCTTATGGCCTCTATAATTCTCCCTTATCTATCACGCAACCCTAAAATCAATAAGCACAGATTTATACAAGTAGCTAAGAAATATTGGTGAATTCTAATAAGTATGACCTTCGTCTCTCTGCAATAGAAAGGATAGGAAAATAAGGAAGAACAATCAAGAGCAATTATGAAGTTTAAATAGCGGTAGAGAATATACAATAATACAGATAGAAAAGGTATATATGAACATATAGTCTTATTCGCTAGATTGGGCTACTCTAGTCCAGTCACTTGCTACATCGAAGAACCCTTCGCTCTTAGAGGGGCTTGCAATCCATGCAATACAGAAATTCTGTTCCCGAAATTCTAAACAAGGTTCCATAATAGAATGGAATTTGGGAAATCAAGGTTGTGGTCTTACTGGGTTCTTTATTTAGACATCAATCGTTGGTTGGATGAACATTGGGTTTCAATCTATATGGATTGGACAAGATCCTAATGATAAAACTCTTCATACTAGATTAGGGTATCCTAGAATAGATTTCTATCCAAGGTTTGAGCTAGTTGCCCGTCAAGTTGGTTAGCTAAGTTCCTAAAGCCCCAAAATGTGCCTTCAGTGACTTTTGTGTTTAAGTAGCACATGAGGCCTCAATTGAATGGTATACTCATGGTATGTGCGTAGTGGACTTTGAGTAAATCACTACCATATATTGGGTCGAATGAAATGAGTCAAAATTGAGGCTCTAATGGAAGTCGGAAAATATACCGGTATTATGGTAAGGGTTATGGCTAATCCTTTTAACCCGAAAGTCGTAGCACAAAAATAGAGTACCAGGGGACGGGTTTGAGTGGGACATGATATACCAAAATGAAGATGGACTCGTTTAGATCTTGCATATGAAATTTGTTGAAAGGTAACGACTGGCCTCGTGCTCCGAATATTAATGACACGACCGGGAACAAAAATGATCTAAAAGGAAAGTGGGAGTCCATGGGTACTAATTATCATCCTAATACAAATTACTCTAATCACTCGGTAATCCTCGTATACCCCCAAATTTTTTTTTATAGAAAGCTTACAGTCTACCCACCTTAGAAGCTAGGATATAGTTTTAGGAATAATGAGGTTAGAATAATTTCAAAATCCGGATATTGCACCTCGACTCTTGCAAATAAAGGATAAGCACGATGTACGGAATACGGTAGATATAAGTCAAGTCAAGGGTCATTCCTTACTTAATAGAAAACGAGTGTGTAATATGATACATGGTTGAAAAATATAATGATCTACCCGTCCATAGTGTACAAGAGTTATCTACGGGGTAACCAACTCGAAGGCATATCATATGAATAGATTTCTAACAACTGAGTCATGCATTTCTATTTGTGTCAAACCTGTCAGACTATTGCCACAAGGGCTCTAGTTAAAGCAAGCTTCAACAAATAATTAGAGGCTCACAATATCTGGTCTCTGGAGAATAGGTAGTCTCCTAGGTTGGCATTTGGTCAAGGGAAAGATCCTAATCATTCTCGGACTCCAATGACTAGAAGACCAAGATTAGCAGGTTTAGTGTCGAAGGGAGGACGAGTAACTCAAGGCAAGGTTCCAGTCACAGAGCTGGTCGATGGTAGCTACACTTGCGTATACAACTATCATAGCCATGGGGAATACTCTGTATCTATCTATCAATTATGAGCTTTCGTCTTTCTAGTCAGTAAAAGACAAAAACGACAAAGAGTTCAAGAGAGTTGTCACTGAATACAATTACGTGATTCAAAGACGAATGTATAATTTCAAGAGGAATTGCCAAAGCAGTCGTGGATGAGACCCTAGAGACATATACATCTCAATCCACGTAAGAAAATTAGATGAAGAGCGAACCAAATGCATCATGGTTGATCAGACCGTAATACAATAATTCTGATTAGACAATATGTTAGCGGGCGTCCCCAATAAACATATGTCTCGAATCAAGCTCGATAAAAGAGTAAGCTTGCAAAGCTAGGCTGTAATAGCAGCGTTGGTCAAAAATAGCCCGGTGTTCTTATTTACATAGGCATCCTACTATCTTCTTGTCTTTAAGGCATTGGTCGACTAATAGGTTATGGTCTTCTGAATTCTACGTTCCAGGTAACTTATTAGTGTCAGTAAATTACCTCGTCAATAGATCACAAGGACCACATAATGCTAGATTGGGAGACAGGCTATCCAACTTATAGGGCCTTCACTAGTTTTGGCTTTGGATCTTACGGGACATACAGGGCATTTCCTATCCTCTATAGTATCCTAACTGACAATCACGCCTGAAGTCATTTTACCGAGAATTATGCCTCGCCCGTATACTCAGGCTGCGATAAACTCTTGGTTCCGTGATTCAGGGGTGCTATGCCATCAGGTACTCTACCTTATATTAACACAAGGTTATCTAAGTTCTAAAGAGGTCAAGAGGACATAGTTTTAGCAATGTTTTATAGACTATGATTCTCCGAAATGATTTCAATTCTATGGGTTGTGCCTCGCCAGCGCGTTGCTGGCTGCAGTGAATCCACATCTCCACTCTCAGCTAATTGATGACAGTGTGCTGCTGTCTAACTATTATTAGTTAACTAATACTCCTTTAACTATATCCGTAAAAATTCATGAGCTTCTAGAGATCCAAACAAGTTGACTAAGAATAAAGCATAGGTATTTGTCCTATCAGTCACAACACATAAATTAAAAGATTTAACATGGAGGAAATAACTAAATACGAAAGAAATACAAACATTCTAGTATCTATTTCATATGCATTTCATTGGTTGAGGGAAATCTCGAATCAATCTACCTCGAGATTTTATACGAATAAAAGAATCAGTAATTATAAATCAATTCCTTACAGCGAAATAGAATTTAAGTAGGCAATTCTAATTTATGATATAAGGTTTATATCTAATAAAGCAACAGAAAATTAAACAGTTTATCAAAATTAACGCCATAATTCTAGGCAAGCCTAACATACCAAGCGAATAGTGGATCCACATTGGATCACATTGTCATATCAAAAGTATAGTGTACCTATAGGGATCTAGCAAGCTATCTAAATTTAATAATTCTGAATAACATGGCCTATCTAACAACCTTAACTACCCAACGGTCAAGTTAAACAAGGGACTCTTAGTCATTCTCTTAAATCATTTCAATCCTAGTTTGTGAATGAGCATTTCCTAGTCGCAGGCTCGCAGTGGTACTACAAATATGGTACCACTACGAGTTCGCACAATTTGCGAAAATGGACCTGCATGGGCCACCACAAAAACTTGTCACGACCCGCACCCGCTTTTCCGGATAGGAGACGTGTCCAAGCCAGCCTACGCTACAGAGTCGGCGGTAGAACGCTGTCAAGCCCGCAAGAAATAAATGCTCAAAAATCACAAAATATAATATTTGTTGCTCATTCACATTTTTAAGTTTATTACAACATTTACAAGATTTATATTTAAAGGAAAATATAAAGATCTCACAATTAATGAAAATGACAACTAGTTCCACTATCTAGGTCAGCCTCAGCATACCCATATCTTCCCAGTGCTAAGAGTGATCGCTGATAAACCTAAAAAAATTTTGTTTTCAGTCAGGAATGGAACAAGTACACAAACCGACGGCAATGCAAAAACATAATAGAATTAACAAGACATGAAAATAACATATGAGATATGAAAACTGGAAGATAACTGATGACATAGCACGATAGAGAAGTAAAGGAAAAAATAAAAGACATCTACCTATGTGGTGTGAAATATACGTTTCGACATGTGAACGGCTAGAGGGTAAATCCGGCACCTGCACGTGTTGTGTACAGGTGCTATTGTTCACGAATAGACATCATGGGGATAGTTCTGGGTAGTCCACATGTCTACTAAGATATTTTCCCTTCCGACTACTCCGTGTGACGAGCGTGTCAACAAGCAGCAAGATATATGTATAAACATGAAATGAGAAGACTACTATGAATCAAAAGCAATCAGAAAGTGCACTTGCCTGAGGTCCTTAGTTGGTGAAACTAATAATAATATACCACTCAATAAGCCACAATCAGTCAACACATGCAGAAGTCTCCAGATGTTGAAATAAACAGTACCAACGTTCTCAGAATAGTCAAATTAGCTAGGATTTCCTGTCCTTATGTCCAATTCTGGACACAGGGGCAAAACGGTAGTTTTGGGCAAAAACGATGTCCGCCGTTGGACTCGCTTTGCACCAAAATGTGTGCCAGAGTCAACGGTCTCTAAAGTCATCAAACTACATGTCTACGGATTCGATTTTCCGATACAAACCCAACCGTATGTCCAAAGTTGGATTTCGGCGGGCCGTGCACAAAATCGCCCGTTGAGTAGGACCGTGGGGCCCGCAAAATGACGTACGATTCAACTGTCTCAGAATTGGACCAAACTTGGCATATAGGACCAGAAAAATGACACGGTCCTGTTGGCATAAGTTTTGTCTCGATCTGACGAGCGTGTACAAAGTAATTGAGGAATTTGCACAGAGGCCGATACGGTAAATTTCGACGGATATACATCAAATTCGTCGCGCACACGCGACCAATTTGAATTCTGCCAAAGCCCACACGACCACGAAGCTGTTACGTACCTTTCGATACCTTCGGTTCGCGACCACGTCGCCCGGATTGGCGGGACGTACGTCGTATCGGAGGTTTTTATAAAAATAATTCTATTTTAAAAACATGTTTTTCTTGATTTTTAACAATAGATAATTCTCTGTACAAAGCAAATCTTTACAAACCTCCTACTGGACTTTTCTAGCCCTATATGTTGTGGTTAACTTCTGTTCAGAAAGTTTGTGGATTCGAAGAATAGATTGGTGGAAAACTCGACGCCAAGTTGGGTGTTTGAATCAAATACTAGATTCAATTTAACAGGTTTTTTCGTGATCTTCGACTTGATTTCCTGAACAATCCAGTCGAGTATCTTCGAATCTATTTGAAGGGCCTCTTAGGTAGTTACATAGGCTACGCATACGAATTTACGGGATCGAATATCATGGAGTACAGAGGACGAACTCTCACCTTGAAGTGGACGTCGCCACTGCCGAACTGCTGCTGCTGTCGACTGTTGGTCCATTGCGCGCACGTTCGGCCGGCCTTGTCGCGCCGGCGGCGACCTCGCGGCGGCGCTGGTACCGCACTCGAGGTCGGGGTTGGGGGTGTGGCGGTGTTGGCGAGTTTAGGGTTTGATGCTTCTCGATCTCATATATATATATGTCGATGCATCTCGGCTGGCTGAGAAGGTTTGCGCGGGTTGGGCCTGAGAGCTCGAGTTCAATTTTGCTACTGTAGCTACGCTACAGTAGCATCTCCATTTTGTTTTTCTTTTTCTTTTCTTATTTCCTTTTTCCTTTTTCTTTTTATTTAGTAATACATATATATATTTATATGTATTCACATAAATACTTATGAATATAAATATACCATAATGTTTATTTGTATATGAATACACATATACCCATATATAATATATATTTATATATATACACAATATATATATATATGTACACGCATATATCTCTATATCTATATTTATATACACATATATATCTATATTTAATATATTTGCATATACATACAAATACACACATTTACCTATTATTTATCTATACACATACATATATATAATATGTCCATATTTGTATTCACCTATATCTATATTTATATACAGTATATACCTATATTTATATATAACTGCCTATTTACATAAATACATATATATATATATACATTTACCAACATTTACATATATATTTATCTATACGTACACGCATATATAATATATTTATACATATATAAGTACACAATTTATACACTCACACATATGTTTATATGACAACCTCCTTAAATCCATATAACCTCAATGATAATAATAATAATAACAATAACGAAAATCAATAAACTAATAATGGTGGATATACTCTTTATGCAAAGTCTAAAAATCACCCTCTAAGTAAAATAAATTTAATAATAAAAATATTTTAAAATTTTCGGGAAGGGGAGCTACAGAAGGAGACTGCCGAGAACATGAGTTGGTACAGGCAGGAACATATCGATAGAGTTTTGGATCATCCATCCGACAGAGAAGCATGGAAGCACTTTGATCGGGAGTATCTAGATTTTTCTTCTGATCCGTGTAATGTAAGAATGGGGCTATCCTATAACGATTTTACCCCGTTCGAACTTTTGGGTTCCTAATATTCGTGTTGGCCAGTGATTGTCTGTCACGACCCGCACCCTAGAGTAAGGGCACGAGACGTGGGTACGTCCAGCCTACGCTGCAGTGTCGACGGTAGAACGCTGTCCTAGGTCACATACATCTAACAGTATAAGGTACCTGTACAGTTTATACACTCCGAATGGAGGTGACATAAATATGTACAACTCAATCACAACTAAGGAAGAAAGTACGAAATGATAAAATAAATGAAACACAGAATCCACAGATGATAAATACAAGATAGAGAGGTAGCTGAAATCTAAGATAAACATCTCCACAATTCCAGAGTACAAACTACCAATATATACAAGTGTATCTGACATAACATGAAGATAAATAGAACTAGCCTAGCTAACTAGCCTAGTCTATAGGGTTAGTGTCATCAGCAAGTGCTAGCTCCTCCTGAGGGTCCAGCTCAAGCGTGTCGTCTAAGCCTGCTCCGTAATAGGTGGGACACAGCTCCTCGAAGTTATCTGTAATATTTCAACAGGTCCAGTCGGGACTGGAGCGAGCACAGTACATCTCACACAGTTCATATCATGACAGGAATAAAATACAGGCAATAAAGTAAAATACATAAAATGCTGAAGAGTATACATGAGTAAAAGAGAAGACGGTAATAAAATATCTACTATAAGTAAAGAGCTACAGTGAACTAGTAATTTAGAGTACAAGCTAGAGATGTGAACGGCTTGATAATAAACATGAGAGTTTGCACATGACTACCCACATGACTATTTATACTCTCTCGTACCCCAATCAATACATAAGGATCCGTTCAAGTTTGTTATTGCACATGAAATTCACATGGGGGCCCATAAATGGGTGCACATGAATATAAACATGGGGGCTCCGTGATCATGAGAGTACATGAATCACGAGAGTGCACATGAATGGTGAAGGCACAAGAATACATGATAAAAGTAAAACGCACATGACATGATGTATCTGATGCTCTCGAGGGGGATAACATCGTATGAAAAGATCCATATAGTCCTAATCCATGTTTCCATCGTGTCAGCATCAAGTAAAATAATCTAGAGCAAGAAAATACTCCTAGCAAGTATGAAACGGTCAGAGAATGTACTCGCCTGATATCCTGATCGTCTGAATGAAATACTGCTTGAGGAGTGGTGTCTGGCTCCTAATCAGAACAGTACAAGTCATAACATATCTAACTAATAAAGTAAGCTACTATGATGCAGTCTACATGATATCAGGTCAATCCTAGACCAAAGTCAACACTGATCAACTTTAGTTAACTAAATAATCAAAGTTAGGTCAACTAGGTCAACCTAGACCCAATCAAGTTTCACTAGGCTTAACCAGTCTACCCTAGCAAGTACACACCATACACAAGTCTATATGACTCTACACATGTATATATTTCATATACACCAGACCACACAAGGATCCATAGGCTATGTTATCTAGGTTATATGCCATAGGCTATTATAGGCAATACACATACAATCCATATATTCATATACACACTGTACATATAGGTAACACCTATATTGTATTACAATACCACATTAGTTATATATATTATTTATATATACACATGGAGAGTTAGATAGGGAAGAGCATGTGAATGTGTGTCATAGAGTAGGCATGTACATACCAATGTGTGTCTAACCTAGGCATGTGTGTGTGTGTATAGGTGAGCTGAAAACAGTGTGCACATTTGTAAAAACATGATTCAATCTCAGGTTTAGTTTATGGGTATCATGTGAACATAGATAGAGGTATAGAGAGGGGAATGTATGTAGGTGTACATAAAAATGTGTGGGTGAGTATGTAGCATATGTGTATACAATCTCAGAGTTATTTCAAGACAGTTCAATAACATTCAGTTTTAGACATAGGGAAATAAATCACAATTCAGTCCTTTTCAGGACAGTGGGAAGCTTAACTGGGTGTGTGCGTGTGGGTAAACTCATTCTCAGGTTTAACAGGAATGTGGGAACATTCCCAGATTTCCAACAAGTGACAGGAATGTGTAGGAAACCAATCTGTATCAGTGTCAACAGTGTCTCAGGTTTGAAATGTAAACCCAGGTTTGCAGTTTCAGTGTGTGTTCAGTGTCATGGGTGATTAGTTAGGCAGTGAGTGTATTAGAGTGACTGCAATTTAGATAAGTGGGTGAGTGAATACTGGTTTACAATCACAGGAACTCAAGTTTAACAGTATGTGTCTCATGAAGTTCATATTTCATTACAAAACCAACCCATTCGAATCTCAGGAATCCATATCCTGTGTGTATCAGTGAAGAAAAAATGGTTTAATCCTCAGAAAATAAAATGTGACAGTTATATACATCATCGAACATATCATTTATGTATGTAAAACTGAATTTAGACATAACAGGAACATTAGGAACTGAAATGGAACTCAGGTTTAACAGAGTGACAGTAAGATATGGAAGAAATCAGTGTATGTGTACATGTACATATAATTCCAGTTCTCTCAATGCAACCATTCACATCTACCACAACCTAATCATGCTAGAAGAAGCCCTAACATTTGAACTACAAGCTGCATAAAAGAGTAACAGTAAGTTAATATGATTCGAACTTAACAGGAAAAATTAGGCATTAAGTACATGAACTTGGTTTAGGAAAAACTGTAAATCAAAAGCCAAAATCCAATGTAATTCGAACACTCATTCATCAATTCATCACAAAAATGATTCCTTTACAAACCCTAACATGATACCTAATGTAGTAGCAACTAAACCACACTTAATTACAGGATAATAACATTTAAAAGTAATTCGAAATGGAGAAAACAGTGTATACATTCACTGATACTTGACAGTTTCAGTAAAATAGGAAATTCCTATTTCGACATTAAAATAGAAATTAACAAGTAGGTTAAAGGTTGGTATTTAGTGTCGAACATGTGCTCGTGTTATCCATATAGTATCGTGTCTAAAAATAGGACACGAGCGTGTCCAGAACCACACGAATCATAATACACACGACTGACACAGACCGTGCGACCAGTGCACGAGTCCTAGCATTCTCGACACGTAGCCATTGGACACGAGACTTTGGAAGTGTCGTGTCAGACATTGCCCCAAGCTCTGTGTCCAAGGACATGTGTTCACATGCTCTAGAACGGCCGCACGGACATGCGAGTAGCAGGACAGTCCAGTCACGCCCGCGCGGGGCGTGTCCACGAGTCCAATCTCGACATAAACTGGACTCGATCCATGTTTAGTCAAAGGAAAATCGATAAGCCACATAAAAACGAGAATTCCTATTCAAAAATATTTTGAAAACAGAGTCGAAATGCCCACTTAGGCCTGTCAATGGTAGACCGAAAATCCGTATCCGATCCATATTCGAACCGAAAATATCCGAAATTTCGGATATGGATACGGATTCGGATATCATATTGGATATTTATCGGATATCGGATACGGATACGGTAAGTGTCATATCCGGACCAATAATATCCGAACCAATAATATTTAAATTATTTAATAAATTTAAAATATATTCAATGTATGCATGAGACTATTAGTTATATGTGCTTGTGTGGAGAATTTTTTGGTACAAATATATTCAATATATGCATGAAAATCTGCTGCTTATGATATTTCAATGTGAAAATCTGCACATATATCTGACAAAATATGTTACTCCAATGTGGAAATCTACTGCTTCTGATATTTCAATGTGGAAATCTGCTATTTCTAGACAAAATATGTTGTTTCGATGTGCAAATATGTTATTTTTTGACAAAATCTACTGGTTCTATTTTTTTTTCTTTCCTTTTTAAATATATTTTTTAGTAATCTTATTGGTTCGGATATTATCCGATATCCGTTAAAATTATCGGTAACGGATACGGTAGCCAAAACTTCTATCCGATCGGATATCGGATAGTTATCGGATATATCCGATAGTTAATGGTTCGGATATGATAATGCCAAAATCCGACCAATAAGATACCATTGACAGGCCTATGCCCACTGTGGCATTTCGTCGAACACCACTAAACCTATGCTGATACGTGTCCGATACGGACATGTAAAGGACACGACAACACACAAAACCTATTTCTACAGTTAGAGGACACCTAGGGCTATGCAAATATGCCAATAAATCGAAAATCTAATGGTTGAATAGGAAGTTACCTATGTGGTGCTCCACCTCAAGAAAGCTCAATAATGGAGATCCTTCCTAGCTAGCTCAAAGCCCCAATAGAGTCTAAAACTGAAGTTAACCTCCACCAACAGTAGGAGAACAGAAATTAGGTTACAATGCAAGAAGTTTGAATGAAAATAGATGAGTTTTGATCAAAATTGAAAAGTTTGGAGGAAGAACATACCTTGCTCTTGAAAAAATGGAGGAATGAACAAAAGAGGCAAGAAAATTTGAGAGGCATTAAATAGGGGGTGGGTGTGGATCCCTAGGCTGGCCCATTTTTATAGGGTTAGGGTTTTGGGAATTGATCAATGGCTCTCCTATCATCTAGTCAAAATCAAGGGTCTAAAATCTAGGTTTACACACTAGTCTAAGTTGCAACCTAGTTAGCTCTAACAAATCATGACTTAACCAAAATTAATCATAACTAACTAATACTAACCATGGCTAACTAAGACTAGCTATGACTAATCTAGGTTAGGTCCTATCTAGATTAGGGCTAATCACAACACATGGCAACTAATTAAATAATATTAAAATCACACCATTCTAATAAATATATATTAATTCCAAATAATTTAAAAAATGACAAAAATACCCTCAAACTAGAAATGTGGTAGTGATAAATCTACCCTCCTTAAAAGAATTTCGTCCTCGAAATTAAAAGGCGAAACTAAGTGGTGAGAAGGATAGACAATCATACCTCAAGGTCCAAAAGATAAGGGTATCGCTCGCGCATCTCATCCTCCCGCTCCCAGGTAGACTCTCCTGGAGAATGATGCCTCCATGTGAGGCGAACCAAGGATATCACCTGGTTTCTCAGTACCTTCTCTCGACGATCCAGAAACTCTACTGGCTGCCCTGGATAACTAAGAGTAGGTCCCACCTCAATATCCGAGTGATCGAGTACATGGCTAGGGTCAGCCACGTACCATCTCAACTGTGATACGTGGAATACGTTATGGACACACACTAGTGCAGGTGGCAAGTCTAGTCTGTATGCCACGTCACCGACTCTCCCGCTGATCACGAAAGGTCCGATGAAGCGCGGGCTAAGCTTTCCACCTCCAACAAAATGTATGGTACCACGAGTCGGGGATATCCGCAGAAAAACCATGTCTCTGACCTAAACACAAACAAGGTCTCATGTTACTAAATAATCAAATATGATCAAACAATAAAACAAACAACAACCTACTTCTAATCCTATCTCTAATCAACTAAGTCAAACATAGCCAATGGTCGACTACCGGTCAACAACTAGTCAATTTGTCAACATCCAAGTACTTGGTCAAACTGGTCAACTAAGCCAACTTGGACTATTGATTCAATGGCTAATATAGGATTTAGACCTAAATAGTCTATAGTGTAAAAAAATCAAGACCAACTAAATCCTAAGTTCAAACATACACATGTATACTCTACATTAAACTAGACTCATAACTTCTAACCCTTATCATAACACATACTCTAAATACCTCACATAACCCTATATATCTTACCCTCTAATACCCATATATCTCTAATATAACCCCATAGAACCCACACTATTCTAAGTATATCATCTATGCATACATATAGACTAACCATCTCATATGCCTAATCTATATAATATATGCTGAACCCCTTAACCCAAATTACTTATCACATATATCCCTATAATATTATACACAATGCATAGCATTAGCCTAACATGGAGGTTTACTAGCACAAGCAGCAATTTAACCAAAATAAGGGGCAGGACATGCAAAGGGGTAAAAGTATGTGAAGTACAGGAATAAATGAGTGCATGTGAATCAAGGACATGCAAGGAATGTTATGTGAAGTGCAGGGCCTGTGCTAAGGTGCAATGCCAATTTGTGTGGACACTTCAGGTATACAGGATACTAAGGTAGTACAGTAGTTCATCTATATACAGGACATGATCAAATTTGTAGGTTATATGCCTAAGTAGCTAGGGGATGAAGTGTCAATTGCAAGAGAGTGAAGTGTGAATTGTGTATCTAAGTCTAACGTGTCAGAAAATTCGTGTGATAATAATGAAGCATAAGATGGCGTGTCCGAGTAAGACACGAATGTCATTGGTGCCTTACTGGAAAGGGTAAGGGGAAAAAATAATAAATCATCAAGGCTGTAAGACATTCTAACATCCTATATAGAAATTGGTTAGTCAGGGGAATCATCTACAATGGGTTATTATTATAATACCAATGCTAACTACCATCTCTACGGTACAGACACCCTACAAGTTGTCATATCATTACACTATAAAAGATCTACATATGAATAAGTTCTACCAAACTAAAATATCCCTACTCCTAAGTTATTTGATGATGGAATACAATTTTATAACAACAGAAGGGTATAATAGAGATGATATGTTTAAAAACTTCTCAAGATATAATCTGATAATCATATGCGTCAGTCCAAAATCATGTTACTCAAAGTCTTCGTCATGCTAGTGAGCAAGGCTACGATAATCACAAAGTTCTTGACTAAGGTACATACCTCTAGAATTATGGTATTTAAAATTTTTGTATTGCCGCATGCTTGACAGCAAAAACCTTAAATTCCTACACCCGAAAAATACGTCCAAAATCTGACTATATGTCCTCACTATGCCAGCTAACATGACTATCGAAGATTCTAGATCCCATAACTGAGGTGACCTAGTGTAACGACCCGCTCCGCCCTAGCGGAACGTCGATTCAAACGGCAAGTGCAACGACTCAAACGAGCCGTCGACCCGAAGAGTTGGCATCGACCTGATGAAGAATCGATGCAAGGCTTACATTGCCTCGTCAAGATGAATCCAGACTTAGACTTTCAAAGGCACGCTCGGAGTATCGCTCGACCGATGCGAACATCGCTAAGGTGGGTGGCTCCGATGAACCCGTCTTTGGTTAGCCTAGACACATAATAATACGGACACTATTGCTAGAATCGCTAGGTGTCAACACCGCGCATGCTAATAAATGAATGACTCAACGCACCTAGCTAAGGAAATAATCCCAACTTGTATGCTTGTTTAGAACATGGAAAAGAACTCGGCAAATATAGAAACTCTCGTACTGTACTCTACGCTCGTGCTAAGGCACAAGCTTGCATTCAAGTTTCCTAGGCGTTCAACAATGAAACAATAAATGGTTTACAAAAATAAAATGGAAGACTATCGACATAGTCGTTCTGAGTAGAGTATAGCAACATTAAAAGTCTTCGGGACCGATTGGTCGCCAAGGCGACTCCCACACGGGAAGTTGCGTAATGAATGAATGAATGAACGAGTAAGTGAATGAATGAATGAACGAACAAGTGAAAGATAAGAAAGGAAATAATGGTTAGCGACAGGTATGATGGGCACGTACAAAGGAGCTCGCTATCCGCGCTGTACGGACGCCAACCTGGTCGATAACGCATTATGGCTCAGAGACAGCCGTTAAGTTAAATGACAAGTCAATACGAAATGGTCGTAGACAAACGGCACGGGCGATGGAGGGGAATACCGTGGCCGTCATGAGGAAGGATTCCGCGGTACGGTCGATGGGGGGGTATATCGTGGCCGGCCTAGGCAGAATCAGATATGGGGCTTACGGGCTGCTTTGAGTGGAGGCTCGGCCACTCAAGGAGACGTAAGGCCAGGCATTTCAAGAGACTATCAAGGTGTACCAGCCATCATGCTTCGATAGGTAAGAATGCCCAAGTGATATGTCCAAAATAGCTTGTGATGCCAGCGACCCGTGCATATAGATTAAGTGGACTATGCTGGTGGCAATCCACGTGCAAGTTCTTGTATTGAAACAAGTAGTTTAAGTTAACTAAATGAATTGCCTCTTGAACATACTTGAAATGTAACACTCCTGAACATGCTTGAAATGTAACACTCCTGAACATGCTTGAAACGTAACAAACCAAGTGAATAAAAAGTAATTCATGCAAAATGAGTTAGAGAATGTGCCTACGACGTGCTAAGACCCGAGGCAGGGACACGCCCTTGATATTGAAAGTTTACATGAGACACGTTAAGTTATTCCTTATGAATTGTTGACTAACTTGGTTTACTTTGGACAGGGAAGGCTGGACGATAAGTATGGGTAAGTCGTGCATGTATTTTCATACGACACTTGAATTCGGCAACACGAGATAGGTTTGGAATAATGCCATGAAACTGATCCTAAGGCAAGATTAGAAAGACAATGAATGATAGACGAGGCACGAAAGTAAATAGAACGCGTTTGGTAATGATAGCATTGTAGGCGAGCTAGCCTCCCCACCAGTGCATAACAATGTACTGATAACCCCACAGTCTGCTTGCAAGATACAGGATACGTCATCGGGTATGGAGTTTCCCTCGAACGTGCTAAGGTGCGGAGCTATCTATGGAGCCTTGGAGCGTTGCAAGGAGCTGATGCGCCATATACACGACATAATGTATCGGAACATCGCCATGAATCATTCCATGTTGTAAGCCACTTAGCACGCCTTTTATGTTTCAGAAAGAGAGAGCTTGAGCAACTTGTAAACTCGGCCTAGCACCGCTTGTAAACTTCTTGAATATCAATAAAGAGTTTGAATTCGCTTCAATTCGTGTTCATTTACTTTCTGCTGCAAATGGGGACACTCTGTGCGACTCTGTGGCCTAGCTCAAATCGACCGTTTCTGGACTTGGCCTTGCACGGGCGCAACCTAGGCCGTGCGGCATCATGCCTTAGCGAGGACGATCGCTCCAACGGGAGCGGGGCGTGACATCTAGCCCATATGATTTATCTTGGCAGAAAAATTTAAATCGACAATGAATACCAAGAATCAGATTTATCTACGAACAAGAACGATAAGCAAGATCTGTTGGAACTGAATTTTGAGATGGTTAAAATATGGCAAGGAACGGAATTGAGATGAACAGAACCTGCGATAAGGTCTCCTACTGCCTGTGCACTCTCAGCTGTCATAGCGTAAGCTCACCCTTGCTGGCCTCCTCCAGCCTGATGCTGTGCAAATCTCTGCTGCTGAGTCTGAAAGGGTATTCCCTCCTGCTGGCTCACCGGAGCCCTCGTTCCTGCTTCCTGAGCTGTCCGTCCAGGAAACTTGGGACACTCTCTTAACTGGTGATATGATGCGCCGTAAAGTAGGCACTTGTCCAACCTCATATGGCATTTACTCCAATCGTGCCCTGGTTTCCTACAGAAAGGGCAACTGGTAACATACGGCTGTCTAGGGGTCTGTTGCATCTGTAACGGT
This sequence comes from Iris pallida, assembly GCA_029216955.1. Taxonomy (NCBI): domain Eukaryota; kingdom Viridiplantae; phylum Streptophyta; class Magnoliopsida; order Asparagales; family Iridaceae; genus Iris; species Iris pallida. Next base: position 2,704,429 of record JANAVB010044817.1, on the reverse strand, counting down.
GGTCCCCTCGACTGCTCTGTTGGAGCCCTAGCTCCTGCTGTTTTCTGAGTCATTACTGTATGGCTCTCGGGACACTCCCTATACCGATGCTCCGTTGAACCACAAAGTAAACACCTGTCAAGCCTCATCCTGCAGTCGTTCTACCCATGGCCTGCCTTCTTGCAGAAGTTGCACCTAGCGTCCTGCTGCTGTTTGGATGCCCGGTGGAAATATGTGCATCCCTGACCCTGAAGGTGCTGCTAAAAAGGCCCCTGCTGATACTGATGCTGATTCTGTACGTGAGGCCTCTTAGCCTGACCTCTACTGTTGCTAACTCCATGAATGTCACATCCCCTCTTGAATAACTATTGCCGCTGAGTTTCTACTATCTGCTGGAAGAAGGAGAACAACCACGCCACATCCTCTGATCCTGATGGCAACTGCTGCTGAAGAACGTTTGGGATGACTGGGGAAAGTCTCGGAGTAGGAAGTGGTGCACTCCCATAAGCTGCAGATATCCCAGCCTGAGCTGGCATAACAGGAGCTGCAGTCTCGGGGCCCTGCTGATCAGGACGAGGAGTGGCAGACCCTTCAGTGGTGTCTTCCTGATCGAGACGATGAGATCACGTCTCCATAACCATCCTAAAGACAGATCAAACGAGAGGACAATCACTGAGAATAAAACGATAACATCATGGGAGGACGGTTTATTTTCAAGGAAAGATAATAATGCAGCAATTTTAGGTAACATGAATCTGATTAAGAGTTTTTTCTAATGTGATTGAGTACCTCCAAAAATATCCTAATCCTACTGTAGGCTGCAGTGATACTCTAGTTCGAATACCACTGCATAAACTCGACCTGCATGGGCCACCACTAAAAACGTGTCACGACCCGCACCCTAGAGTAAGGGCATGAGACGTGGGTACATCCAGCCTACGCTGCAGTGTCAGCGGTAGAACGCTGTCCTAGGTCACAAACATCTAACAGTTATAAGGTACCTGTACAGTTTATACACGCCGAATGGAGGTGACATAAATAAGTATAATTCAATCATAACTAAGGAAGAAAGTATGAAACGATAGAATAGATGAAACACAGAATCCACAGATGATAAATACAAGATAGAGAGGTAGCTGAAATCTAAGATAAACATTTCCACAAATACAGAGTACAAACTCCCAATATATACAAGTGTATCTGACATAACATGAAGATAAATAGAACTACCTAGCTAACTAGCCTAGTCTATAGGGGTAGTGTCATCAGCAAGTGCTGGGTCCTCCTAAGGGTCCAGCTCAAGCGTGTCGTCTAAGCCTGCTCCGTAATAGGTGGGACACAGCTCCCCGAAGTCATCTGTAATATTTTAACAGGTCCAATTAGGACTGGAGCGAGCATAGTACATCTCACGCAGTTCATATCATGACAGGAATAAAATACAGGCAATAGAATAAAATATATGAAATGCTGAAGAGTATACATGAGTAAAAGAGAGGACTGTAATGAAATATCTACTATAAGTAAAGAGCTATAGTGAAGTAGTGATTTAGAGTACACGCTAGACATGTGAACGGCTTGATAATAAACATGAGAGTTTGCACATGACTACACTACTTTGGAAATTGTCCACATGACTATTTATACTCTTCCGTACCCCAATCAATACACAAGGATCTGTTTAAGTTATGTTATTGCACATAAAATTCACATGGGAGCCCATAAATGGGTGCACTTGAATATAAACATGGGGACTCCATGATCATGAGAGTACATGAATCATGAGAGTGCACATGAATCGTGAAAGCACAAAAATACATGATGAAAGTGAAACGCACATGACATAATGTATATGATGCTCTCGAGGGGGATAACATCATATGAAAAGATTCATATAGTACTAATCCGTGTTTCTATCATGTCAGCATCAAGTAAAATAATCTAGAGCAAGAAAATACTCCTAGCAAGTATGAAACGGTCAGAGAATGTACTCGCCTGATATCCTGAACGTCTGAATGAAATACTTCCTGAGGAGTGGTGTCTGGCTCCTAATCAGAACAGTACAAGTCATAACATGTCCAACTAATAAAGTAAGCTACTATGATGCAGTCTACATGATATCAGGTCAATCCTAGACCAAAGTCAATCCTGGTCAACTTCAGTCAACTAAATAGTCAAAGTTAGGTCAACTAGGTCAACCTAGACCCAATCAAGTTTCACTAGGCCTAAGCAGTCTACCCTAGCAAGTACACACCATACACAAGTCTATATGACCCTACACATGTATACATTTCATATACACAAGACCACACAAGGATCCATAGGCTATGTTATCTAGGTTATATGTGATAGGCTATTATAGGCAATACACATACAATCCATATATTCATATACACACTGTACATATAGCTAACACCTATATTGTATTACAATACCACATTAGTTATATATATTATTTATATATACACATGGAGAGTTAGATAGGGAAGAGCATATGAATGTGTGTCACAGAGCAGGCATGTACATACCAATGTGTGTCTAACCTAGGCATGTGTGTGTGTATAGGTGAGCTGAAAACAGTGTGCACATTTGTAAAAACAGGGTTCAATCTCAGGTTTAGTTTATGGGTATCATGTGAACATAGATAGAGGTATAGAGAGGGGAACGTATGTGGGTGTACATGAAAATGTGTGGGTGAGTATGTAGCATATGTGTATACAATCTCAGAGTTATTTCAAGACAGTTCAATAACATTCAGTTTTAGACATGGGGAAATAAACCACAATTCAGTCCTTTTCAGGACAGTGGAAAGCTTAATTGGGTGTGTGTGTGTGTGTAAACCCATTCTCAGGTTTAACAGGAATGTGGGAACATTCCCAGATTTCCAATAAGTGACAGGAATGGGTAGGAAACCAATGTGTATCAATGTCTCAGGTTTGAAATGTAAACCCAGGTTTGCAGTTTCAGTGTGTGTTCAGTGTCTTGTGTGATTAGTTAGGCAGTGAGTGCATAGTGACTGCAATTTAGATAGGTGGATGAGTGAATACTGGTTTACAATCTCAGGAACTCAAGTTTAACAGTGTGTATCTCATGAAGTTCAGATTTCATTACAAAACCAACCCATTCGAATCTCAGAAATCCATATCCTGTGTGTATCAGTGAAGGAAAAATGTTTTAATCCTCAGGAAATAAAATGTGACAGTTATATACATCATTGAACATATCATTTATGTATGTAAAATTGAATTTAGACATAACAGGAACATTAGGAACTGAAATGGAACTCAGGTTTAATAGAGTGACAGTGAGATATGAGAGAAATCAGTGTATATGTACATGTACATATAATCCCTGTTCTCTCAATGCAACCATTCACATCTACCAAAACCTAATCATGGTCGAAGAAGCCCTAACATTTGAACTACATGCTACATAAAAGAGTAACAGTAAGTTAATATGATTCGAATTTAACAAGAAAAATTAGGTATGCAGAACATGAACTTGGTTTGGGAAAAACTGGAAATCAAAAGCCAAAATCTAATGTAATTCGAACACTCATTCATCAATTCATCACAAAAATGATTCCTTTACAAACCCTAACATGATACCTAATGTAATAGCAACTAAACCACACTTAATTACAGGATAACAATATTTAAAAGTAATTCGAAATGGAAAAAACAGTGTATACATTCACTAATACTTGACAGTATCAGTAAAATGGGAAATTCCCATTTCGACATTGAAGTAGCAATTAACAAGTAGATTAAAGGTTGATATTTAGTGTCGAACATGTGCTCGTGTTATCCATATGGTATCATGTCCAAAAATAGGGCACGAACGTGTCCAGAACCACACGAATCATAATACACACGACTGACACAGACCATACAACCAGTGCACGAGTCCTAGCACTCTCGACACGTAGCCAATGGACACGAGACTTTGGGAGTGTCGTGTCAAACATTGCCCCAAGCTCTGTGTCCAAGGACACGTGTCCACGTGCCCTAGAACGGCCGTACGGACACGCGAGTGGCAGGACAGTCCAGTCACGCGCACGCAGGGCGTGTCCACGAGTCCAATCTCGACACAGACTGGACTGGATCCATGTTCAGTCAAAGGGAAATCGATAAGCCACATAAAAACGAGAATTCCTATTCAAAAACATTTCGAAAACAGAGTCGAAATGTCCACTGTGGCATTTCGTCGAACACCACTAAACCTACGCTGACATGTGTCCGATACAGACACGTAAAGGACACGACAACACACGAAACCTATTCCTACAGTTAGAGGACACCTAGTGCTATACAAATATGCCAAGAAATTGAAACTCTAATGGTTGAATAGGAAGTTACCTATATGGTGCTCCTCCTCAAGAAAGCTCAATAATGGAGATCCTTCCTAGCTAGCTCAATGTTCCAATAGAGTCCAAAACTGAAGTTAACCTCCACCAACAGTAGGAGAACAAAATTTAGGTTACAATGCAAGTGAATGAAAATAGATGAGTTTTGATCAAAATATAAAAGGTTGAAGGAAGAACAAACCTTGCTCTTGAAAAAATGGAGGAATGAACAAAAGAGGCAAGAAAATTTGAGAGGCATTAAATAGGGGGTGGGTGTGGATCCCTAGGCTGGCCCATTCTTCTAGGGTTAGGGTTTTAGGAATAGATCAATGGCTCTCCTATCATCTAGTCAAAATCAAGGGTCTAAAATCTAGCTTTACACACTAGTCTAAGTTGCAACCTAGTTGGCTCTAACTAATCATGACTTAACCAAAATTAATCATAACTAACTAATACTAACCATGGCTAAATAAGACTAGCTATGACTAATCTAGGTTAGGTCCAATCTAGGTTAGGACTAATCACAACACATGGCAACTAATTAAATAATACTAAAATCACAACATTCTAATAAATATATATTAATTCCAAATAATTTAAAAAAATGGCAAAAATACCCTCAAACTATAAATGTGGTAGTGACATTGTCACTCCGTACAACCTACCACCGTGGATGTGTATGAAGTCTCTTTACACGTTCCTAACCGTTATCATTTTGGGTCCGAACAATCCGAAGAGGAATATCGATGTGTACTTACAGCCGTTGATAAATGAGTTGAATCAGCTATGGGAAGTAGGTGCCAACACGTACATTGTTTCCAGAAAGCAGAACTTTTAGATGGGGCCCGTACTGATGTGGACCATCAATGACTTTTCGACCTATGGAATGTTATCGGGATGGAGCACTCATGGTCGTATCTCATGTCCATATTACATGGACCGCATGAAGGCTTTCCATTTGAAACACGGAGGAAAATTGTGCTTCTTCGATTGTCGTCGACAGTTTCTGCCGAAGGATCATCCATTCCGGAGGAACACGAATGCTTTTCGTGCCGGCGTTGTGGAGAAGGCCAATCCACCACCAAGGTGGACCGGAGACACGATATGAAAGAAGGTCAAAGATTTTCCAAGTGCTATTGAAGAGCCTACAAAGGGATACAAGTATGATAAATTTGGTCGCACTCATAATTAGACAAAAAGAACATATTCTGGGACCTACCATATTGGATCACCAATCTGATTAGACATAACCTTTATGTCATATATATCGAAAAGAATGTGTTTGACAATATAATTAATACTGTAATGGACGTAAAAAAAATGAAAGACAATCCTAAGGTCAGGTTGGACTTGGAACATATATGTAGACGTCCTGTGTTGCATTTGATAAAGGAAGGCAATAGGAAGTATAAGCAACCTAGGACAATTTTTTCACTAGACAAGACGAATAAAGGAAGACTTTGTAGGTGGATTTAGGGCCTAAAATTTTCTGACGGATACGTATCGAATTTTAGAAGATGTGTCGACCCGAAGAAGAACAAACTGACAGTATGAATGGCCACGACTGTCACGTATTTATAGAGAGGTTAATTTCGATCGCATTTAGAAAATTATTACTGCTAGTCGTTTGGGATCCGTTGACAGAGCTGAGCATATTCTTCAGAGATCTTTGTTCTACTGAGTTTCTTGTCAATCGTCTAAAAAAGCAAGAGAAGGTCATTACGATAACACTATGCAAGCTTGAGAGGGTATTCCCTACTGGGTTCTACGACACCTTGGAGCATTTGCCTATTCATCTTTCCTATGAAGCACGTATTGGTGGGCCCGTCAGTTATTGGTGGATGTACCCATTTGAGCGGCATTTGGACCACCTAAAGAGATAGTGAAAAACAAGGCTCAGGTCGAGGGTTCTATTTATGAAGCCTATGTTCTCGAGGAGATTGTAAACTTTTGCTCGATGTATTTCAAGCCACATGTTGCTACTAATAGAACAAGTGCTCTGAGAAATGATGATGGATATCTTGAATTTAATGACGTAGTACCGAAAGTCTTCAAAGCTTTCGGAAAGCCTTCAGGAAAAAATGAAGAAAGGATATATGAATGACGAGGAACTAAGGGCTACTCAGTTATATATATTACTCAACTGTGACAAGGATGAAGTAAAGAAGCTCGAGGGGTAAGTAACTAATACGTCCACATTTACATCAACTATGCATGTAATAGTATCAAATATTATTATTACACTAATTAGCCGATGTGTTGTTGTTTTCGGCACATTTAATGATGAGATGAGGTCGAGTAGACAGTACATAACATATGAAAAAGTAGAATAAGAAATGAGACATAATTTTTCTTCATGATTGAGTGTATATGTAAGGAGCTCGGTAATTACTTTTTGTATATGCACTTTACACAGTAATTAACGGAATGCCGAATTTAATTTCTTATCTTGTGGTATTTAGGTCGATCGTCCAGACGCAACACTAGAGAATGAATCTATTAGAACTCTAGCCAAGGGACTAATTTATTCTGTCAGAATCTGGCCAAGCTATTGTGTGAATGGATTTAGGTTCAAGTAAATAAATGCTCCCATCAGAGAGAACTTTCCGGATCTTGATTTGAAATTTTTTTTTTGTTTGTGTATCAGATCTACAAACTACAAAGATGTCGATCCAGGTAATGATTTCTATGGCATCTTACAGGAGATTGTGGAGTTGACATACAACTACGGCATAGAGACGGCTAGGATCATGTTGTTCAAGTGTGATTGGTTCGATTCGATCCTAGATCAAGGTTAGAAAATTGGCAAGCATGGTCTTGTGGATATCAACTACCAGCCTTGATATCAAGGATACGAACCATTTGTCCTCGTAAGTCAAGCTCAGCACATTTACTTTACTACTTATCCTAGACGGAAAATAACTAGGTTGGACTGGTGGACATTATGCAAGACTAAAGCCAGAAATACCTACGATGTTGACAAAATAGCTTATTACCTCTCGTAACAAATACAGTTGACGTGGACACAATAGAAGTTTCATATTACAGGTCTAACGTGTAGAAGAGGTAGAAGTATCCGAAGAGAAAAATAAAGTAGATAAAAGTGAAGATGAGAAGGAAGAGGAAGATGAGGATGCGAAGAACGAAGAAGATGATTGAAAATAAAATAAAATATAAAATATGTTTAACCACTAATTAATCTCCATGCAACAACTATTTAGGCTTGTAAAATGTACTCTCATTTTGTTTAACCCCTAATTAATCTCTATATTTCTATCAATCTTACCAGATGATACCCTTGACCCGAGCACGTCGGTTGAGAGAGACATAGAAGGCTGCTGAGGAGAAAGTGGTACCTCCTGCCGCCGAGGAGGAAGTGTTGTCTTATATTGTTAAGGAGGTGACACTTAAAGTAGAGATCAAGGTTAAGGAAGAAGTGCTCCCTCATACTATTAAGGAGGAAATGATTCCTAAAGCCGAGATCGCTGAGAAGGAGGAAGTGGCACCGGGAGTTCCAGTCATCCAGCTCCTATAGATGATCTTGATCACGTAGAGCTTTCTTATGCGCGAGGGCTGAGGGAGTGGTATCTACCCCAGCGTAGAGGGAAGAGTTATATATATGATATGACTTTTGATCGAATTTGTCTTTGGTAGACTTATTTCTGTATTAGACTTAGATGTTTTTACAACTATAGATGTTTTTTTGTTATTTTCTAAACATGGTTATTATCTAGACTTGGATGTTTTTGGATGCTATTACCTAGACTTGTTAATATCTAGAAATTCATCGGAGGGCTGCTCCGGGTCTATTTTTTTTATAAATTGTGATACGTTAGATGCATGCATATATGATTTTGCTTCTGTATATATTTCTTGTATATATCTACTTTTTATTAGGTATGACACGACAAAGAAGATCGTACCTCGGATTATCCCATGTCGGTAGTGGTTCCACCTGTGGACGGAGTGCTACTCTGTTATCTGATGATGGACAGTTTGTCACGACCTGCACCCGCTATAAGGGCACGTGCACGTGACAACGCCCAGCCTTCACCGTAAAAATGGCATGGAACGTTGTAGGTTTTCTACTCTAAACAGTTTATATACATATATCAAAAACCTGTCGAGAATATGGTCAACTCCGAACGGAGGAAAAGCAATGAATATATATGAGTACTCAATCATAACTCTAAGATAACAAAGTAAAGACTGAAAGATAAAGACAACTAGACGAAAATAAAATAATAACCTGTCAAGTCCAACACAAGAATATATACAAGTCCAAGTCTCTAATACAATCCATAATAATAACAGTCTCAAAATTAGATGGAGACAAAGTCCAGCATAAAAGACCTACTCTAACTAAGCAATAGGTAAGGTCTCGCCAGGCGAAGCTAAGCCCTGCTGGACTAAAGTCTCCAGGTCTAGGCCCACTACGTCATCCGGACCGTAGTAGCTACTGTAATCCCCCTCGTCAGCATCTGTAGTATTTTCAACATATCCTGTCAGGATGGAACGAGTACAATCTACTAACAATAATTCATAAGATATGACAAAAGCTATAAGACTGTAAATAGAGAGTATATACAAGAAAATCATGGAATGTACATGTAAGTATCATGGCAAGGTAAGCTGTAAAACTAGATCTAGAATAAGGCAAGTAAACTGATCATGGCATGTACAAAAATCAAGAATCATATATCTAGGTGTGTGAATACTAGCTACAACATGTGGCCGGATTGGGTCTGCACAAGGTTATGATCTAGCCAATCATACGTGTGGTGTAGGATTGGCATTCACAAGGTTCACAAGGTTCACAATATATATACAAGGCGGGTATTGACCACACATCTACACCAGTACTCCCCGTCCCCGACTGGTAGAGTGGATCCAAGCAAGAAACATTACGACACGGGATTCTACGAGAAGGGAGCAAGTCTCCTCGAGAATCGGTGTCCATATAATGCACAAGAACTACAAGGGGGCTTGCACAAGATATACCAAGATAACGAGGAATAACATCTCATGTCGGGATCCATGAATACCAATCTATGTGACCAATGTGTCGAGAACAAGCATATCTACACTAATTACATGAATTATAACAATCATCGTAAATTAGAAAAGTGTCAGAGAATGTACTCGCCTGTAATATGGTATGATGTGTCAACCGGAGCAAATACAGCATCTCGAGGACCTATAGAGAACAAGATGTATCAATACTCTGTTTAGGAAGTAAAGTCAAGACAATTTAAACCCTATTAAGTCATTCTAGGTCAAGACACGTTAAACTAGATTGTACGAGGTCAATCTAAGTCATTTTAGGTCTAGCTAGGTCATACTGGGTCAATGCAAGTCAAACGGAATTAATCTAGGTCGATTTGAGTCAACGGTTGACTTACAGTTGACTTTTGGTCAACTGGTCAACTCTGGTCAACTCCGGTCAACTCTGGTCAACCCTTGGTCAATCCTAGGTCAATGGTGACTAATAGTTGTCTTTTCGACAACTGCCCAAGTTTAATGGAATTTGGGACTAAATTGGGTAAAGTGTTGGCCCATAGTTGACTTTTGGTCTAAAAGTCAACCGTGGTCAGCCGGGGTCAAGACTAGGTCTAGGCGGCTATTTCTAATCATTACCAACCTCTACAACCCATATCCAAGTCCATCTTGGACTTCGAAACTCAAATCTTGGCCGTAGGCCAATTTTCTAATTTACATTTTCTAAGGTAAATTCCTAGCCTAGGTGGAAACCTAGTTAGCCTACCTACGCTTGTTATTTTGACCCGTGCTCCCTAGGGTTGTAAGATACTAGCCTATACATATATTACCTAACAAGATACCTAAGTAAAGTGGACATCCAGTCCATGATACGGCCCATTGCCGATATCTTGAATATTTCAAGATACGCAATGATACGGCGCGATACCGGCGCCCTACGACCCCGATTTCAACTCGGGAGCCTATCCGCAAAATCTAATTCACGTATTCTAGCCCCACGCCATGTTTCAACTCATTCCGATACTCCGGGCTCCGTTTCACCCTCTAACTCGATCTCCTCTATTTCTATTTCCTATATTTCTACTTCTCTTTGCTTCCTATTCTAATTCTCCTTCTTCTTATCTTCTCTTTCTAATTCCTAATGTCTTTCCTATTCTCTTCTAATCCTCTTCTCATTCTTTTCCTAACTTCTTCTATTATTCCCTTCTACTTATCTTCTAACTCTTCTACTTTTCCCCTTTCCTCCTACTTCTTCTAATCCTCCTTATTCTAATTTCTTCTTACTCTTTTCTTAATCTTATTCTCCTATTATATTCTAATTCTAACTATATATCTACTTATCCATACATATATATACATATATATATATATATATATATATATATATATAAGTGGGAGGGTTAAATAGGCTTAAAGGGCAAAATGGGGGGGGGGGGGGGGGGGGGGGGGGGGGGGGGGGTTCCTCACTGGCAGCAGCTGCTGCCAGTGCTGCTGCCCCTGCAGCTTCTACTGCTGCTGTTGCATTCCTTCTTCTTCTTCTACTTCTTCTTCACTTCCTCTCCTCTTCCTCACTCTCTCTCTCTCTCTCTCTCTCTCTCTATATATATATATATATATATATATATATATATATATATATATATATATATATATACACACATATATATAATCTAATATCCATCCCTCTATCTATATATATACATATATACACACACACACACATATATATATATATATATATATATATATATATATATATATATATATATATATATATATATATATATATAAATACACCCACACACACAAATATACCTATAATTATATATACACATATTTATATATATACATATTTATCTACATACTACTCAAACACACACACACACCACCCTCTCACACTCTCCCACACACACTCACACAAGCACACACACTCCCTATCACTCTCACACACCACCACCATTTCTCATTCCTCTACACACACAAATACATATTAATATATATATATATATATATATATATATATATATATATATATATATATATATATATACACACATATATACACACACACACACACACATATATATATATATATATATATATATATATATATATATATATATATATATATATATATATATATATATATATATATACTACTCTAATTAGAAAACCTCCAATAATGTTCTTAACCTAGATTTTAGGAAACCTAAGGAAAGCTATGGTCAAAGTATAGAGAATCCTCTTCTCTACACTAATGGTGAAGGAAATAAATGTAAAAGAGAATTAAATGGGGAAATTTGAAGCTTACCTAAGGTTGGTTGTGCTTGAGGGAAGAAGAGCTTGAAGAAAGAAAGAAATTAGAGAGAGGGAGAGAAGTTACTTAATGAAGAAGAAAGGGGGGGGGGGGGGGCTCTACTTGGCCGTTCAAAAAGGGGAGGGGTTAGTTGGTTTGGGTAGGATCCATTAGCCCCTCCAAACCCATTAGACTTAGGTTGGGTTCGGTTTATATCGGTTTGGTTCGGTTTGTTTCTAATTAACTAATTAAGTCTCTAAAATGACTAATTAAGCCATAGAAGTTGGGTTTATAGTTTCTAGCCTAATTATGATGGTATGTGGGCCAAGTCCAGCTAGTATGTGGGTCCCACTAGGGTCCAGGCTACCCGGGTCTCCAACTTGAGTCCGAATTGGATAAAATCCAAACCAAACCAAATAAATCCCAAAAAATCATATAAAATAAATAAAAATTCCCAAAAATTATAAAACTTGAAAAATGACGAAAATACCCCTAATTCGAAAACTGGGGGTGACAAATCTACCCTCCTTAAAAAATTTTGTCCTCGAAATTCAACGGTCGTACTCTTCTCTAGGTCAAGCACCCAACAATCAAGGTCTACTAAATTTTATCCTAAGTTATATTACATGTAATCCAGGAAATCAGAACACATGCATGGTTTTAAATCTCTACAGTATCATGTTATTGCAGTCTTTATTGGGGTTTTCTATTTAATCTAGCATGATCATCACATATGCAACTAAAGGTACTAAGAAAGCAATCATCAATCAATGGGCGGAAAGAACAGGTAAAAGAAAGAGCAAGACCTTACCTCCTAGTCCAATACGTGCAGGATCCTCAACTGTCATCGCAAAAGCCCTGTCCTGGCGGGGTATATCCCGCTGCTGGTGGAGGGCGTGATGCGGTGCCATAGGTGGCCTACCCTGTGCTCCCTGAGCTGCACGACGATGGTTCGTAGGACAATCTCTCAACTGATGTCCAGCCTCCCCGCAATAGAGGCACAAGCCCAGCCTCTTTCGGCAGACCTCCCAGATGTGACCGGGCTTCTTGCAGAAGTTGCAAGGAGCCCCATGTTGTGCCTGTCTCTGCTGAGTGTGCTGCACCTGCTGCTGAACCGGTGCTCTGGCCTACACCTGCGGCTGGTGTTGCTGGAAAGAACGATGCTGAAGCTGAGGGCGCTTAGCAGCCCCCGCGCTGCTAGAAGCTCCCGAGAAAAGATCACGCTCCCTCTTGGGCTTCAAGCCCCACTGCCGCTCTACCTTGCGGGCCTCCGCATAGATCTGGGTATAAGTCTCATAGAAGGAGGGAATGAGGATCTTGATATCCCAAGTGAGCCCCTCCCTGAAACGGCTCGCCCTGATCTCCGGTTCTCGGACCATGTACTCTGCGTATCGGCTCAGACGGCCGAACTCCGCTGCGTACTCCTCTACAGATAGACTGTCCTGCTACAGATCCTGGAACTGTCGCACCAGGTCAATCTTGTCCGTGGGGGAAAAGAACTTCTCCTTGAAGAGGAGCTTGAACTCTGCCCAAGTATGGCCCTCTCCGGCTAGGGCTGGCTCGTTTCTGAACCAGGTGCGTGCAATGTCTAGCAACTGCAAACCTACCGCCTCGACCTTCAGGTCGTCTGCCAGGCGGGAGGCCCTCATCTGCCGCTCGATATCCTCGAGCCAATCATCTGCATAGACCACACCCTCGGTCCCGCTAAAGTTACGGGGCCCGAGCTTCTTGAAGTCCTGGATATCTCCGTACCTAGTACGCGTCCCCGGATGAGGAGCCCCTCTGCTCCACGGCTGCAAGGGCCAACTGATGGGCATCCTTCATGCCCTGACGCATCGTATCTGTCTGCCTCTACTGAGCCTCGGCCTGGGCTCTTTGAGTCTCCAGTATCTGCTGGAGGAAGGTAAGCATCTGCCCCATATATGTAGGCAGAGGAGGTGGAGGTGGAAGTACGTCTGCAACTAGCGGAGGAATCCGCTGTGCAGGAGGAGGAAGAGCGCCCCCGACAGCTCCCGGCACTACGCGAAGAGCACCCGCAATGGCCCCAGGGACGGTCATCGAGAGCGCTGGAGGAGTACCCCCGAGAGCCCCTACAGAAGTCCCAGCTGCAGGGGAAGTGACTGGAGCCGGTCCGCCAGAGGTGGCAGACCTCTCCGTCTCCCCGTGCTCCTCACCAGGAGAATGAGTCATAACTAACCTGGAGAAAGATTGAAAGGAAGATATCAATATGGCACAAAAAATATCATATCAAAGGAGGACAGCTAGAAAACAGTAAATCAATATCAAAGACGGTAAACAAGATAAGCAAGAAAGGATCCTACTTTGATTGAGTACTCTTAGCCTACTACCTCCTACATGTAACACAGGCTCGTAGTCAACACTCTAAGACGAGTGCCGCTACAACATCGCACTAATTGTGACTTTAGGACCTGCGTGGGCCACCACTAAAACGTGTCACGACCCGCACCCGCTATAAGGGTACGTGCACGTGACAACGCCCAGCCCTCACCGTAAAAACAGCGTGGAACGCTGTAGGTTTTCTACTCTAAACAGTTTATATACATATATCAAAACCCTGTCGAGATTATGGTCAACTCCGAACGGAGGACAAGCAATGAATATATATGAGTACTCAATCACAACTCTAAGATAACAAAGTAAAGACTGAAAGATAAAGACAACGAGACGAAAATAAAATAATAACCTGTCAAGTCCAACACAAGAATATATACAAGTCCAAGTCTCTAATACAATCCATAATAATAACAGTCTCAAAAGTAGCTGGAGACAAAGTCCAGTATAAAAGACCTACTCTAACTAAGCAATATGTAAGGTCTCGCCAGGCGGAGCTAAGCCCTGCTGGACCAAAGTCTCCAGGTCTAGGCCCACTACGTCATCCGGACCGTAGTAGGTACTGTAATCCCCCTCGTCAGCATCTGTAATATTTTTAACATATCCTGTCAGGATGGAACGAGTACAATTTACTAACAACAGTTCACAAGATATGACAAAATCTATAAGACTGTAAATAGAGAGTATATACAAGAAAATCATGGAATGTACATGTAAGTATCATGGCAAGGTAAGCTGTAAATCTAGATCTAGAACAGGCAAGTAAACTGATCATGGCATGTACAAGAATCAAGAATCATATATCTAGGTGTGTGAATACTAGCTACAACATGTGGCCGGATTGGGTTTGCACAAGGTTATGATCTAGCCAATCATACGTGTGGTGTAGGATTGGCATTCACAAGGTTCATAATATATATACA